>JAZKJV010000282.1:0-507619 GCA_037367405.1 Ottelia alismoides | reverse complement strand
TCTTGTAGCACATTGATACTTGGAGCTGGAGCAAGGCTTTCTTACATGGTGAACTCGAAGAAGACATTCTTATGAGCTAGCTAGAGAGATTCACATCTCAGGGTAAGGAAGACCATGCATACAGATTGAAGAAGTCCTCGTATGGATTTAAGCAATCTCCCAGGCAGTGGTACAAGAAGTTTGACAGCTTCATGATTGATCATGGGTTCAACAGGAGCCCATACGACAGTTGTGTTTACCACAACAAGGTGAAGGATGGCTCCTTCTTCTATATGTTACTGTACATCGACGACTGGCTGATTGCTGACAAGCAGAAGAGTATCATAGATGATCTGAAGAAGCTCCTTAGTTCATAGTTTGAAATGAAGGATCCTTGGTGCATCGAAGAAGATTTTAGCGATGAAGATCATTAGAGATCGTGCAAAAAGAAAGCTTTTCGTATCTCAAAAGAACTATATTGAGAAAGTTCTAATGAGATTTGGGATGTCTACAACTAAGCCTCTAGGTACTCCATCCGCTGCGAACATTCATCTCTCAGTTTCTTTTCACACCTTAGTCAGACACAGAGAAGGAACACACGTCACGTGTTCCCTATGCCAACACAGTTGTGAGTTTTATGTATGCTATGGTATGTACAAGACATGATATCGTTGCTGTGAGCGTTATTAGAAGATTCATGGGCAACCCAGGAAAGGAGTATTGATAAGCTGTCAAGCGGATTTTCCACTATTAGAGAGAGGAACATCAGACATTGGCTTCATATAAAGAAGTGATTCGAAGGGTTTGATTGCTAGATATTCAGATTTAGACTATGCTGCAAATGTTGATGGAAGAAGATCAATGACATGTTACGTCTTCACTTTGAGGAATTCGGTTATCAGTTGGAAGGTTACCTTACAACCATTAACTACTTTGTCTACCACAAAGGCAGAGTACATGGCTTTGACAGAGGCTGCAAAGGAAGGCATCTGACTGAAGAGCTTAGTTGGAGATCTTGGTCTACAACATGATCAGGCTATAGTGGCCAAGGATCAGGTGCATCATGAGAGGAGCAAGCACATGAATGTTAGATATCACTTCATTCGTTCTGAGAAGAGGATCAAGGTGAAAAAGGTCGATACAATATATAAGCACGGTGAAGCTTGGTAAAGCTTCTTAGATGACTCAGTTCAAGGTGGAGATTATTGATATGCCTTGAATCCTAACCATCTGATTCAGGTTGAAGAACCTCATATGCATCCCTTCTTCTCGTACCGTGCCCCAATAAGACAGGGGTCTTGCTGCCCGATCAACGAGCCTGGGGGAGGGGGGTATGGGGGGAGCAGGTGCGCACCTCCCCTGCGAGGGAAACGCCCCCGGTGAATTTTTTATGAGAAGTTCTATTTGTATTCATATATATGGTTCCGTTTGTTTCAGGGTCCGTCTGTATGAGAGTACTATATAAATTCTCCAGGGTTAGGGTTCTCTGGATCCTCTGTGCTCTCCCTTCTTGAGAAAAATTCCTAAGAGGCGTAGTTGGAAAACATTAGTCTTCAACTAAGCCAAAAAATTTTTTTTCTTCGAATAGTGTACGCATATCGCAGACAATCTGTGCGATATAGGAAAACGCATATAATCTATGCGCTTTACGTTAGCGCATACTTTGTGTGCGTTCTCTATCTATAGCGCAGACAATAGCTGCGTTATACTCTGCTACCGGCCAAAAAAAATAAAGGAAGGCAGCCTATAGCGCATAGAATTGCTGCGTTATAGTCTGCTATGCGGCAAAAAAAAAATAAAGTCAGGAACAAGCTTGGACAGAACATAACAACACCAAGAATTGAAATGACTGTACTTCTTCATCCATAAGATATGTACAAAATGTGAAGAATGTTTGAATAGACGTCCATAAATAGTCTTCATTGCTTCCAAAATGAGTACATGAGGGGTACAATACAAAAAAGTAAGACTACATTGTTTACATTACATATCTATCTCTTCCTCCTCCTTTGGTATGCAGTCCTTCCAAATCTGAGATCAAGATCTTGTTGTTGAGAACTTCCAATGCCTTCTTCCTCTTCAAAGGTGGGCGCATGTGGCGGTGTCAATGTAGCATACGCATGTTGAGCTTCTTCACCTCGAATGTTCCTTGCAGGAGCTTGTGGAGTTGACATCTCGCCGGTTCGAGGTTCAACAGGCGGTGTGACAAACTGTGTCTCTAAAACAAAGTCAGGAACGTCATCCATATCCTGGTGTCCCTCCTCCAAGTTGTTGCCATGTGCAAAATCTTGTTGTTGTGCCCTAGCCCTAGCCCGACCTCGTCCATGAGAATGTTGTTGTGCCCTAGCCCGACCTCTACCTCTTCCACGTCCTCTTCCTCTATCTTGGATGTCCTCTTGCTACGTGTACTCCTCGTTCAAGATCATAGCATCTACAAATTGAGTTGCTAATGAACGCTCCATCTCGGCCTTGGTCTCTTGTGCTATGTCTCTATACTGGTAGTGGCCAGGATCTCTTCCTCCTAAATTCATAACAAGATCCCATCTTTGCATCTGAAAAATTGGAATAAATTAGATTTTAGATAATAACAAGTAAGCGAAATATATTTGCGTTATGTATACTTACATTGTAGGCTAGGATTGCACCTAATCTCCCCACGTATCTTCTGGTGATGCGGAGATACCAACCCATGTAATCCGGAGTTGTGCTAACCCCAATTGATTGGTCTATGTGGAGAACTCTATCGTGTCAAGACATCCAAGCATTGATGTGGTCAACATGCTTCTCTCTCCAATCCACATCCACCTTTCCTCGTAGATCGATCGCATGTAGCACCTCGTCAGTGTCGCAAGGAGCTGGAATACTCTGGCATCCACCGAATTGGCGTACTACACGGTCCGGAAAGTAGTATTCGACCACGTGGAAGTAAATAAGTGGCACACGTGACGTCCAAAGATGCTGACCATCGAGGCAATAATGTGGAAGCCCTTCCAAGATGTCGCTCCCATACGGCATCCACAAAACCTGCACATACCAGAATTACATTACTCCATGGATAATTTAAAAGAATTAAATTTCCAAAAAAATTTATACCTGCTCTGGCGATTGCATATCAAATGCATCACGATATGGGCGAACAACGTGTGTTGGTTGCCATCTATTCTCAAAGTCCGCCCTCCATCGAACACCTAATGGTCGCCCTTGCCATTGGGGCCTCAATCTAATGACAGGGGCTATATGGGGAAAGTGCTCCCACGCCCAAAGCTGTAAGAGGATAACAGAACCTCCTATCTCTTCAGTTCCCATGTCTGCAGCGTAACAAAGATGCCTGTACAAATAAGACAAAGTGGCAGATCCCCAGCTGAAAGTACCAGTAACATCAAGATCGGATAAAAGCGGTAATGTAATAATCGATATCAACGATCCGCTCTTGTCCGTAAATAAGACACCTCCAAGGAGCTGCAGGATGTACGCCCTGGCATGACGTATCAATGTCACCTCATCTGCATTGTCTGGCACATGTGCAAATGACTGATATAACCAACTTGCTAGCACTCTCGAGCCTTGGATCTCGTTCTCCATAGGGCGAACATCAAGTAACTGTTCGCAAACATCAGCCCATTTCCCTAAAGTCGATGTGGCACCGGTCACAGCCATGCCATCTACTCTCAATCCCATCAACACAGCTACATCCTGAAGAGTAATCGACATCTCCCCGTTGGCCATATGAAATGTATGCGTTTCAGGCCTCCATCGCTCCACCAAAGCAGTAATAAGATGCCAGTCCAGGGCTATGAACTCCAACTCAGTAACTCCGCCAAAACCTGCTTGCACAACAAATGGGCGGATACGCTCATCCAGTGGTATATGTCGTACCTGCTTCTCCCTTCGCCGACAACGTAGCCATGATGAAACCTGCAATTATGATATGAAGTGAAACAAACATAATAACCATCTTTGAAATAAATAGAAATTTGTAACTTACATCGCCCTCCCAAACTCGGCGTGAACGATGTCGGTGCTGTAGTGTCAGTGAGAAGCGTCAATCGGGCCTGGATCCATCTACAACACACAAATATATCACAAATATGTTACTATGTAAACAGGAAAAAATATCAAAAATAGACGAAGCATTAAACGTTACAAATTTTTTAAGAGTTACATATAAAACTTACTATGGCCGTTACATTTTCTCTTATTATGCCCTTCCTGACCACATGTTCCACATCTATTTTTGTTTCGAGATGCTGTATGTCCTGTAGTTGATGAAGACGCTCCTGAATTTTTCTTTGGACACGTGCGCTTGCTATGTCCCAAAGTCCCACATAAACCACATGTATTTTTTTGCATCGCTACTCTAATATCCATCTCATTATGGATTCTCGTGGACTTAGGTCTCCCTTTACTCCGCTTTAATTTCTTGTCCGGTCTCAATTCAGGATACGACATAGGCACCCATGTATCCCTATCGCCCAAGGGAAAAAATTTTCCTTGGTACACCTTTAACTGGTGCTCCCAAGTGTACCACTCACCTATGTAAGAGTCCACTGCAGAACGTCTTTGCGACATAACAGCCATTGCATGCGAACAAGGAATCCGATAGGTTTGCCATTTCTGGCAAGTGCATGTGCCTTTGCTTATCAAAACCGTATACTTTTTCCGGCCTCTCATGCCGTACTGTGTACGTCTAGCACCTGTAACAACCTGAAAGAGTAAATCAGGAGCACATTGTATTTCTGTGACATTGTGCCCATTTGCAAAAGAACTCCATGCTTGTAGTTTTGAATAAGCCCATGTGGTGTATTTCTTCCCATTAGCAATGGCGGCAGCGGCTTCTTCTTTGCGTTTATTGAAATACAAAATGCAATTGTAGAATGTTTTTTCAATAAGTGCTGAAATGGGCAAACATCGCGCATCCTTCAGTACGGCATTGTAACTCTCACTGAGATTGGTGGTTGATTGACCAAATCTAAAACCACCATCGTAAGCCAAAGTCCACTGCTCTTTTGGACAATCATGACTTTCGAACCATCTACTTGCGTCTCTATTCCATTCTCTCAATTTTCTCATGAAGTATGCAAATTTCTTAGAGGATGTCTGTAAGGCAGCTGCAGTGACAATATTTTTCATAGAACCGTTCTTAAAAACAGTGTTGAAATTGCTAGCCACATGTCGCGAACAAAAACGCCAATGTGCAAATGGTGGCAGTAGGTCAACATCAACATCATTCATTGCAGACTTTATACCTGGATGGCGATATGAAATAATGCAAATGGGACCTGGATGCATCCCAATAACCTTGATACGCAGTAGAGAAAGAAACCACTTCCAAGTTGGCGCAGATTCCTTGTCCACAATGGCAAAGGCGAGGGGGACAATATGGTTATCACCATCAATCCCACAAGCAATCAGTAATTTTTGTGTATATTTTCCGTACAAGTGTGTACCGTCTATGCTGATCAGTGGCCTGCAATACTTGAACGCTTCAATACATGGACCAAACGCCCAAAAACATTGCTGAAATCTACGACAATGTGGCTTCCTTGAAATCTACGACAACGCGCCTTTGAACATACTTGAACGCTTCAATACATGGACCAAACGCCCAAAAACCACTTGCACCCATTGGAATCCATCGCGCACGAGATGGACCAAACCAATGTGGTCGATTCCTTAATAGTGAAGTTGTAATGGGAGAAAATGTGGTACCTTTTCAAACAAAAAACAAGGTCATCTTTTGTTTTGAAAGTGCGACCCTTTCGTAGTTCATCACTAATGCTGTCAATGGCACTTTCCTTTCGAAAATTGTCTTCGAAATTTGCAAGGCCGTCACCGCCTAAAACATTGAAGAAGGGTATTGAAGAGACAATTTGGGAATCATTTGTTGCATCCTGGCCGACATCTTCAGCTTCATCGGTTTCATTCTCTATCTCATCATCAGTGACCTCTGGAGGACAATCATTCAGAACGCGATGCACTTCCCTCATCAGAGACTCGCCAATAAATGTTCTCTCGTCATTGTGTGCCATAATAGGTGCCTCGTCGTTAGATAGATCTGCAAATGTGGGCACACTGTGATGTTCAAAGGCGCGCTGCTCGGTTCCAAGTTCAATCAAAGATGTTTCTACAACTATCTCTACGGGAGACGACTTTGCATAGGTCTCAGCGTAAAGAAAAATATTGTCTACATCATCATCATCTGCAATGGACGTCGTCACTGAACCATTTCCAATACACTGCGATATCTTCACATTGTAAGTGTTCCTATCCAATGAAAACTTCTTACAAACCAAATTCAATAACTCGTCATACGACATGGATTTTCTCAATCGCAGACTTCGCTTGACAGTAGAACAAGAGTCTTCATTATGACTTCTCAACTCAAACACACAAAATATGGAATCCATTGACATCCTATACATTAGAATCACATGGTCTTAGGTCATACAAAATCACAATGTCGTGGGGAGGCATAAGAGATAAAGAAACCTAAAAAAATTGTGAAATCCGTTACCCTCGCAAGCAGTGGAGGCAGCGGCAGACGGGTAGGAGCTGGGCGGAGGTCGCGGGGACGCCTGGGCGGAGGTGCGGGGACGCCTGGGCGGAGGTGCGGGGACGTTCTTCGCGGCTTGTGGCCGCCGCGGCGGTGAAGATGAAGCTCGGCGGAAGAATCTTGGGCGGAGATGTCTTCGGGCTTCGCGGCTCGAGCGGACAGAAGACAGCGAACGAAGGGTTGCGTAAGTGACCCTTCGTTCGCTCTCTGTAATTTATTTCTTCTTAAGGGTATATCGCAGGAAAAGTATGCGCTACCTGCATATCGCAGGAACTCTCTGCGTTACCAACAGAAAACGCATACAATAGCTGCGCTATTCTATAGCGCATACAATATATGCGATATCCCTACACTATACAGAGAAAAAAAATTCTGGTGGCTTATTCGAAGAAAAATTATTTCTAGGGACGTTACTTAGGAATTTCCCTCCTCCCTTCTTTCTCCACATAGTGAGAACCGATCACCGCCGGCAAAGGACATAGCCCAGTTACGGGTGAACCTTATAAATCAGCGCGTCTCCGTGCTTGCTTGTTTGATCTTGTTTGTGTGTGCTTCCGCGATTCGGGACACCAACAATATGATTTCTGCATTTTATTTGACAATTTCCTTGATTTGCTAATGCTCTCTTAGATGCACAATGTCTTTATCCTTGCAAGAGTCATGTCTAATCTTTCATGATCGGAGGAAATAGTGAACAAATGAATCATTATGTGACTGTTTACAAGGGATGCATGCATCAAGGGAAATAAGTCTCTTAAAGAATGAAAAGGCTTAGAGTTGAATTGTCGTGTGTTAATTAAGGTAGTGTGTAATCACAAGGTGCATGTCATCCTATTTAATCATCTCATCCATACAATCTCAAAGCAGTCGTTGGCACAAACCTTTAATCAACCCATCATTCATCTAGACAAACCCAAAGCAGTCTTTACACATCCATTTAACAAACCCATCCCACATGTTCCCTTTTATGTAACCGTGCCATTTTTATGTGGACGTTCCCTTTGTAAAATCACCATGTTTCCCTTAGCATCTCCGCACTTCCCTCCTTAAAATCACTTTGCTTCTCTCAGCCTTTGCACCTATCTTGATACTAACCCATTCTATGATATTATAATTTTTAGTTGTACATTTTATCTCTCTTACTCTTCCTTTTGAAAAAGATGTTGTGGGTAATGATGGCAGACAAACTCAGAAGATTTTTATGAAATAAATAAACACAATGTGACAATGTTTTAATTAGATCTATACCAAATTTTGTGAAAAAAAGTTATAGGTATTTTTTTACATGTTTTCCCCTACAATCCTTCATACTTCATCTTTATTATCACATATTAATCCCTTAACGTTATTTTTTCAAAACCAAAGGGTGATCATTAGAAGTTAAATTCATTAAAAATCCTCAAAGGTTACAAGATCACCATTGCAAAAAGCTACTCCTCTCCTCCCATGCATTCTAGTAGTTGGAGATAAAATACACGCAATATCTATATAAGATCTTTTTTTTTGAAGTCTGCAAGGTAGGGGGAAGCACTCGGTGGTGCCTGCCCCATCAAAATATATTTAAAACAGCAAAAGGTTACATCACACGGTTACAACACCCCAAAACACAAAACAACAAAAGATCATTACATCACCCACTCATCTACTAGTCTCCTTGTAAAGCACTCGACATTTTCTTTGTAGAATCTCTGGCCCGAGAAAACCAAATCATTTCTGCCACGCCAAACCGCCCACAGAATAGCCATGGGGTAGAGCCGCTCCCTTCTTGATCTTGCCCTATTCTCATACACCGAATTCCAGAAAGCCTGGAACTCATCGGACCGGCACCAAAGAATCCCCGCCTCCTGCCATATTTGCGAAATCACAGGGCATGTAAAAAAAAGGTATTCCACCGATTCGATTGCATTGTCACATATTAAGCATTTGTCCGTAATGATGCCCAGGAGTTTCACGCACCGATCACGTGTCATTAGCCTCTTGCGCCTAAGGAGCCACAGGAATATCCCAACATGCTTATGAAGATTAAGGGCCCAAATAGAAGCACAGTCCCTGTTTAGCACCTCCGAGGTCGCCGGCGGCGGTCTGGAAATGGCACCATATGCACCCTTAACCGAGAAACTCCCCTCCTTCCAGCGCCAGTGATCTCTACCCCCAATAGGGGCACTGACGAGTGCGGAAACCTACCCTTTTAATGTTGTCGGATTGACTAGTGCGTTGCACTCGGATAGATTCGCGTCGATCAAAAATAACCGCACAAAATGGATGATTCGTCGAATGAGTTTAATGCGGTTTTATGTTTATTTAGCCTGGGCAAGCCCCAGGGTCGACTCAAGGAGGCAAAGGAACAACTCGGAATCAGATTAGGTGGATTAGATTATGGTTTTCCAAGTGATATTTTTTTGGTATTTTTTTATGCGATAAAAATGCCAATGCACAAATGCGGTTGAACTAGGTTATTAAGAAAACGATCAATAAGCCAAATTTAATTTTTGATGTCAAATTGATTCAAATCGACCAAGTTATAATTTTCCTAAGAACCTAATCCAATGATGAATGCAAAATAGATTTTTTTGTAATTTTTGGGTTAAAAATGCACAAATGAAAAATACAAACTTTTTTGGGGTTTTTATGCAATTTTTCGTGCAAATGATATGCAAAAATTATGAAAAATTTATTGGAAGTTAAGCATGGTGAAATGAAGTTACACTAATATTTTTGAAATTTTCTGACACTTTTTGATTTTTTTATGAATTTTTTAATGAAAATAGAGCGACTGCGAGTATTTAATACCTAATAAATCCACGAAATAAAATCATCCAACAAGCTATTTATCTCAAATAGATATTTCAATCAGTAATCCAGAAGAGTTGAAATTTCTCAAAAATCTTATTCGTGGAATTAACTAAAAATCAATTACACAAATAGCTCTAGAATTTATTTTATGCAAACGACAACTCCTAATGGGACGAAACTTGGACGTAATTAAAATACACTAAAAGGCATCATTCACAATTTTTTCACAATTTTTGGAGCATCAAATGACTATGTGCGAATCTCAGAGCGTAAATGGGTAAAATATCACTCGATTTCAATCTTCGATTTTTAATAAATAAATTAAATGCTCACAAAAATGTAAATAAATAGTCACAAGATAAAGATTTAAATGCTCATCAACCTGCTATTTTTCATTTAATAAAATGATGCTATTTTGCAGTCCAAATTGACACTCAAAGACAGGGGTATTTATGCAATATAGAAAACTAATATGTAACACAATAAAGTATGCCTAAGGGCATTTTTGAAATTATAAAAACTTGCTGGGGAAACTATGCAATAATCACAAATATAATAAAAACTAAATAGACCTTTTCTTCCCTGCTAGGGCACATGGCACAGGGAGGAGTTCGATGGCGGCGCGCCGCGCGATGGTGCGCGGGAGGACGAGGCGGGGCAGCGCCTGAGCAGGCCGCTGCGCACGAGCGGGGCGGGCTCCGCGCGCAGACGGTCGTCGATGAAGAGACGCGGTGGGTGCGTCCGGGCGGCGGGAGACGGGGCAGGGCACGAGGTGGCAGTGGCACCACGCGGGGAGCGGGCTGGGCTTGCGGTGGTGACGGCGTACGTGAGGGCGGCACGGTCTTGACGAGGGATGGTGGGCGGCGCTGCGGAAGGAAGAGGAGGTCGGGGCCGGGCGCGCGCTGCGGGAGGCGACCTTGGCGGTGGCGCGCCTGGGCGCGGACTGCAGGTGCTGGGGGTCTCGCGGCCGGGAGACGCACTCGGAGACGCGTGGTCGGCAGGAGGGGCCCGACGCCGCTCGTGGCGCGGTGCGCCTGGAGCTTGGGCGGCTGGGGGTGAAGTGCGGGGCCGCGGCTACGTTGGGGGTGGCGCATGGCTGGGAGTTCGACGGCGCGAGGAGGAGGATCTTCTCCATCTCCGTCGACACACGACGTGAGGTGGAGCTGGTGGGCTGCAGCGCGGCCGCGCGGACGGGGATGAGCGGCTTTGCTCGGCCACGTGAAGGCTGGAGCTGGCGCAGGTGGACGGCGGTCGTGGCTGGGCGGCTGGCCTGCGAGGGCCGGCGTAGCCTAGAGGATGAGAATGGCTGCCACTGCACCTGCTTTGTTTTTTTTTAATTTTGTATTTTTTTGATTTTGTTTTGTAAACAGTAAACAATGGTAGATAATGGAATGAAGATATGGTGCGGATGAGATATTTGTGATTTGGATGTTGTAAAAACAATGAAGATGGTGTTTGAAATGCGATGATGTTTGTGGTGATGTGATTTTTATGTTATGATGATAAAACAAGGAAGGAAATTTGTTAGATAAAAAAATGACAAGAAAAGATAAAGTATACTTACCTGCGATTGCCGAAAGTGGAGCAGCGTTGTGCGGCTTCCGTCGTGGCCTCGAGGAGATGGCGGTCTCCGAAGCTTGGCGAGTCCGGTTGGATTTCGCGACGCGGCAATGGTGATGCCGCGGATCTCGCCTTGAGGTTGTCGTCGCTCGACTCGTCTCCTGCAGCTGTCACCTGAAGGTTAAAGGGGCTCGACCTCACTTCTCTCGAAAACGGCGGATGGAAAACAATGGAGGAGAAGATGGGAATATAAAGAGGAAGAGGGAGTTGGAAAAGAGATGGAGAGAGTGGAGAGAATGGTGGAAGAAGTGGGGAAGATGGCGGCTTGGAGTGGGGAGTAAGAAAAGAAGAGGTAAAAGGGGATTAAAATAAATAAATTAATAAAATAATATAGTAGGCTACTTAAAATAATTAAAATAATAAAAATAAAATAATAATAAAAATATATCCGAAAATAATAAAATAAATCCGAAAATAAATAAAAAAGGGGTGACATGTGGCGGCTCCAGGAGCGGCCACATGTCGCTCCTAGAAAATTCCAAAAATTAAATGTAAAGAAAATAAAAAAGAAATAACAAAAGGGATTAAATCAAAAAGTGGTCAACACGAAAGTTGCTCGTCTCGACGAGATCTACAACTTTCGTGAAGGGCCGAAAATCAAAAGAAGCCATCTGTACAAAAACATATTTTTGGGTGGTACCTTATAGATATAAAATACCGTATTTTCCTTTTGTATTTTTTTTGTCATTTTTAAAAGAGAGAAAAAAATATAAAAAATAAAGAAAATATGAGGAGAATATTTACAACTTAATCTATTTTTTTGGATTTTTAATAATTAAGAGAAATAAAAAGATAAAATACAGGGGTAAAACGGTCAATTTGTACAATATACAAAAGGGGCCCAAAATCCAAGTTTTGCATACGAGCTCCGATTTTAATGAAATTGGTCTTGTTTCGAAGGTCTTTGAATGTATATTACTTTAAAAGTGAGTAGACTAATTCAAAGGCTGTATGAGAGAGATATGCGCATTTTAAGGTCTAAGGTCTCCAATTGGGTTTGGGGTTTTATTGGATAATTTTACAAGTTAGTATTTTTTTAGATATTTTTCTTTTATTAGTGTTAGTCATATATACACTATAGAGTTGGTTTTATTAGCTTTGGAGTTCGTATAAAATATATACAAATAAGGTATTTTAGTTAATGTACATGTGAATATTTACAAGTGAATTTGGCTTCTTATTTAATGCAAATATGAATGCTAAAATGTAGATGTTATCAATGCATGCATGAATGCTAATTTTGCAAGATAAGTGGAAATATGCTGGTATTTACTCGGGAACAAGACTCTATTTTCAACTTTTAGAGTCATGAATCACAGATTCATCACCCCCTATACTTAAACCTTGCTCGTCCCCGAGCAACTAAATGAAATGCAAGAGTGAAATGATTTTGGGTTCCATACCAAGGTCATGAACAAAAGTTGAAAATGGAGATTGACTCGACCTTTGGATTAATTGTGTGGCGGAACCTTATTGAGACCTGAACTTAAGACCTAACAGACTTCAAGTTCCACAAGTCTTCTATTCAAGACGCCTCAACAGTCAGGTCAGAACAAATCCTCAGACGCAAATTTCTGATGACTATGATTCTTACTTGTACTGTGTAAGTGAAATGTAACTCTCCACATCAGAAATGGCTCGGAACCAGCCTCCTCTAACAAGGTAACTCAATAACCCGGTCCAGTAACTCTTTCCTCGAGGAGCGGGGTATTCCCTTCTAAGTTCAAGTGCGACCAACTCAAGAGGAAGGGGTATTCCCTTCTAAGTTCAAGTGCGACCAGCTCAAGAGGAGGGGGTGGAGAAAAGAATGGACGGTAGCCAGTGTAGCTACCTATCCCGGGATGCCTGACCAGTGTAGCCAAGTCATCCAGCTGCATTTTCTTTGCTAATATACATACTCCGACAGGTTTTTTTTTGGACCTGTCTGATTTTTTGGAGTTCTCGCATTTTTTTCTTTTTTTTCCTTCCTTTTTTTAACTATATACAAGGTGCAGCATGTACATCAGGAGTTTTTCCTCTTGAGCCAGTAGACTATCCCTCTTTTGAAGCATTATTGCAACCCACAGCGTTTGGTCCTCAGACGTCAACACCACCAGACTAGGTTGAGATGCACTACCCTCCCTAGAGGAGGACGGATGTTTCCACCCGTGTGCTACTCCAAGCTAAAGGATTCTACCTCCTCACCACCTCATCAATGAAGAGCTACGTGCATTGTGCTTGTCCAAGTTAGGTCATTATCTAAAAGAATCATGCGTGTGCACGAGATATTCTACTTAAACTAATCAAGATGTCATGAGAACATGGACTTGCCGACTCAAAGAATTAAGTCACTTGACCTGAGAAATCTTAACTCCAGTTCCTATAAGGTTCCTCTGAAATTAGGTGGATTAAGGTCAAATCAAGTCCATCCTCAATATCTACTCATAACTTGGTTCAGAACCCACTAGCTTTTCACTTTGCATATGCAAGATATGCAGATGAGATGTAGATGACATGCTATGTAGATGAATGAAATGCAAGACTTTTTTTTCTTTTTTTTTTAATGCAATGATGATATGCAAGAGTAAATAAGAAGCCTATTTTTTTGTTTGGTTTTTTTTGTTTTATTTTGTTTTTGTTTTGTTTTTTTGTTTTTGTTTTTTTTTCAACTCTGGTATACCTCCTATGTTACAACAATTTACAAAAGTTTTATAAGTATTATACAAATTATACAAGTGTTATACAATTTTTTTTTTCAATTTTTACCCACCCGTAATTATTGCAAAATATATACAAAAATACGCGAAAATACGCGAAAGTACGAGCTATGGGTAAAGTATATATGTAGTATATACACGCCCCCCTATACTTAGCGTGTGCTATGTCCTCAGAGCACGAAAGCGACTAAAAAGACATAGCTCGGGCTAAGCGTAGGGGAGCTAAAATAACAAAAAATGTATAGAAGTCGTCCCGCCCCCCTATACTTAGGCTCCGGCAGCCTAAGTGTAGAAGAAGATCAGAAATGGGGCGGACGAGGAAAATAGGGGAAATGGATGAATATATACATGGCAGGCATCGGTTCCCCCTATACTTAGGCTCTGCTCAGCCTAAGTATAGGACAAGAGTGAGTATGAGAACCGATGTGATCTGGAGGATGTACAATGAATAGATGCGGGTCACTCTCCCCCTATACTTAGGATCTGGTTATCCTAAGTATAGTCATGAGATGATATGGAACCGGGGCGAGTGATTCGAATCACTGGGGAGGGAGGGAGAGAATGTATGTACAAGAAAGAGAGAATATACAAGGATTAAGAAGGTTTGTGACAAACCTTCTTGCGGACACGAGGAGGTGGATAATATACATATGTGTCGCTGTCGGAATCGTCCTCAGATGAATAATAGTGAGGTGTAGGGATCGTCCAACGAGGGTCGACACACGGCTGCTTGCTTAGATAAGGCTTAAGAACAGCCGAACTGAGCTCACTCATATAAATCACCTTATCTGGACCAGATGAGGACTCTTCCGAAAATTCCTTCTCCGGTGTGTTGAAGGAAATTTTCTTAGTCGGTTTTCTAGAACCTGAATCATTGAGAGGGAGTGGAGAGCGACGCGCCTTGAGAGTTTCGGGGGAACACCTCGAGGAATCAATTCTCGACTTCCTCTCACTAGATAACCGACTAGAAGAGAGAGCAACCATGTTTTTAAGTGGAGTCAATTTTGTCTGGGTTGTTTCCTTGGAAGGCCCGGGCCGTGGTGTGGTGTTGACTATGGGTTCCTCATCAGACGAGTCGCCATAAAGATTGTAATATTCCTGAAGGGTCAGCACATCTCTTGGGAAGGTTCTAGTGGTCTCAGTCGGCTTGGCATTATTGGGCTCTTGTGTCGGATCATCAAAATGGTCAAGGCAATCAACAAAGGTCGTGTCCGACTCAATGATAGCTTCTGATCGTGAGTCCTCCTTAGAAGCTGTCACGGTGGTGGTGCAAGCAGTTGATGAAGTGGAGGTGTAGGGAGTCTCAGAACCAACGGTCGTCCGGACAGTCGGTCTCTCAGGTGTAGCAGAGAGGTGGGACTCATCTACCTCTCGATTGTCACGACTGTCTGGATGTGCGGGTCACCTTAAAAGAAAGTTTATCAAAGAATGGGTGAGGTCGAAGCGCTCCCAATGCTGAAAAATCGATCTCCCGAGTCTCGCAATCTATAGTCGCCTTAGCCAAGGCTAAGAACGGCTTTCCGAAAATAATCGGAGACTGGGTAAACTCTCCTCAATGCTCGATATCAATGATCGTGAAGTCCACCTGAAGTAGAGCACCTTGGAAAGTAACGATGACTGAAATATTTCCTCTCGACCGTTTGATGGATCGATCAGCCAGCTGAACGATCTCTCTCGATTTTCTGATTGGCCTGAGTTTGAGCTTGTCAAACACAGAGGTTGGGAGGATATTTATCGGTGAGTCATCATCGATTCTCGCATGGGTGAAGATGGTGTCTTTGATTTCACACTCAACTTGGGGCAACCGCTTCACTCTGCGGCTCTTGATCTTTCTCCCCATAATCAAGGAGGTGGCCATAGACACTATATGTCTTTCAGTCCTTGTTCTCTTATTACCCGACCTCTTGGATATTAATTTACTTCTCACAAATCCTTTGAGGTCGGGAAAGTGATCTATGGCCTTTATTAAGGGAAGTTTGAAAATCAGTTCTTCATCGAGTGCTTCCCTTAGGGCAGGATCCAATTTTTTTAGATCTTTTTCATTTTCAATTTTTATGTGTTTTTTTAGTTTTTCAATTTTTTGGTATTTTGGATGGATGCATGATCAGACTCTGGATTGGAGGGTAAGTAGTTAGTAGAAGGGGAAGGTAGAATGGACTCCAGCTGTACAAAAGGTGCGGGTTCCCTAATACTTGCTCGGTTTTCAACATCAGATCTACTTACTTCCTTCTCCACTTTCATACCTAGGCTGGCAGATATTGAGTTCAATATTTCCATGACATCTCTCAACTCATTACCAAATGATTCATTTTTCTTAATAAGTCTAGAGATGTCATCCTCCAAAAAATTCTCATGACAAATCATGGGAGAGTTCTGCTCATTTGGAGGATACTGTTGAGCTATTGGGGTCTCATACTCAACATACCTAGACTCTGGCATGTAATGCTGGGTCGAGTATGGACCATCTAGATGGCAAATATTGGTCGGAGCCTCATACGATGAAACGGGGACTGATAAGTCTAGCTCATGAGTCCAATCTTGTAAATATATAGGCTCTTCGAATGAAGGCTGGTTAATGGAGGCTTGATCACTAAAGTCAATCAAGTCTGGAAAATTATGATGTGCAGGCCTCTCCATTCGGGTTGTTCGACCGACCATGTTATGCCCTAAGGTCAAGTCAGGATGTATATATGCGAATTATTGTCTGGTCCCTACTTGAGGTGAGAATGAAGTATGCGGGGGCATATAATCTTGCCAATCATCTATCTCAGCAGTGGCTTGCTCTTCATTTGATTCTTTGATTCCTGCAAGCTCTCGAGAACAAGGACAGTCAGCCCAAGATGGAAGTGGATCCGGAATGTCAGAATATGGAGTAGGTGAGAAATGCGAAGAAGTGGAGAAGTCAGTCGGAGCTCTGACTTCATGGTCGGGTTGAGGAGGAGCCGACCACGGGTAAGGGTCTCTCGTGGATGGCGGAGGAGAAAGCGAAGATGAACGGTATATGGTCGATGAGTAGTGACCAGAGGTCACAGAGTATGGGGACCAATATTCCGACATCTTGAGGAGGAAATGATGAATGCAAGAAGATTGAGGTAGAAAATGTGCAATTACACAGGATAACACACACAGACAGACACAAAGACAAACGCAAGAGCAAACCCCGAGTTCACACTCAACACGGTGAAGGACCCGAAATCGAGTCCGATTAATCTGGTTAATTTTTAAGTGTGATTTTTCAAGCAAGAAAGCAAGGATTTACGCGGCCTATAGGGAAGTCGGCTCAGAGCCGGATGCGTCTTCCCTGTGTAACCTGTCGCCTAAGATACCGCCGGTCCTTCCTTTCTTCGCTCCTATCCCAAGTCGATGGATTCAATGACCACACCCCTATCTACCTGAAAGCAGGCGGAGGCTGACAAGGCCGGAACTTCACCCCGGGGGGTTACTGGCAACTTGTCGCAAAGTACCGCAATTTCGCCCCTATCTACCTGAGACAGGCGGAGGCTACTTGGTACTAGTCAATGAATCTGAAATTATTCGACTTGTGATATTTGCTAGGATCAGTCAAAACGTGATATGAAAGGCGGGGATTTGGGCTCTGCCTTAAGGTGTTCTCACACACTCAAGTACCATCACTCAGCCTGAAAACAAGGTCGGGGATTAATCTCCCGCAAACAATTTTTCCAATTTTATTCCCTTCTTTTTGGTCAATAATGTTTAGCAGTCCCGGTTTTAAGTTAAGTTATCACTTTGTTAGTCAACCACACAACACGCCTATCGTCCAGTCCCAATTTCCTTTTTAATTTAAATGTGAAAATCAGAGGGGGAAATCGAGAAAAGCCGATGCACGAAAATCGATGATGCTTATGCTGAGTGAAGAATACTTACAGTGATCCCTTCGCTTTTATGCAGGATGCAGAACAGAATTGAAATCTTTTACACTATATGCAAATGCAGACGATAAAATCCGCTCCTAGACAGGCAGTTCTATTAGCGAGTGAAGAACCGATTATATTTGTCTAAGTCCTGCGGTCTAAGTGCGTCTTTTATATGAAGTGTGGTCCTAAATATTACGAGCACAAGCAAACCCTAGAGTGACTCGAGGAGCCGCTAGTGCAAGCCTAGTCTAAAATTCAATCCACACAGCACACGGGGACACAGTTTCACTATCTTTACAGACGCGAGAACCCAAACGGGAACCGCTGTCAATGCAGACAATTTTTACAAGTTAAAAAAAATGAAAAATCCTTCTGGCGTCTCAACAGCCGACTTGATCCACGAATCGTCGGCCTCCGATGCACTTCGAAATGCGTCGACTTCAAGAAAGCCGCTCCAAGTTCACCGGACCCTCGCACAAAAAGATATAAAATTGTCAGATAAAGAGAAAAAAAATAAAGAGAAAAAAAATGAAAAAATGGTATAATTACAATGTGGTTCGGGGATCAGACTACCCGATTGAATGGAAAATACAAATGTAAATTTCTAAAGTGATCCTAAGCCGTTTGCCTCCCCGGCAACGGCGCCATTTGACGAGTGCGGAAACCTACCCTTTTAATGTTGTCGGATTGACTAGTGCGTTGCAGTCGGATAGATTCGCGTCGATCAAAAATAACCGCACAAAATGGATGATTCGTCAAATGAGTTTAATGTGGTTTTATGTTTATTTAGCCTGGGCAAGCCCCAGGGTCGACTCAAGGAGGCAAAGGAACAACTCGGGATCAGATTAGGTGGATTAGATTACGGTTTTCCAAGTGATATTTTTTTGGTATTTTTTTTATGCGATAAAAATGCCAATGCACAAATGCGGTTGAACTAGGTTATTAAGAAAACGATCACTTAGCCAAATTTAATTTTTGATGTCAAATTGATTCAAATCGACCAAGTTATAATTTTCCTAAGAACCTAATCCAATGATGAATGCAAAATAGATTTTTTTGTAATTTTTGGGTTAAAAATGCACAAATGAAAAATACAAACTTTTTTGGGGTTTTTATGCAATTTTTCGTGCAAATGATATGCAAAAATTATGGAAAATTTATTGGAAGTTAAGCATGGTGAAATGAAGTTACACTAATATTTTTGAAATTTCTGACACTTTTTGTTTTTTATGAATTTTTTAATGAAAATAGAGCGACTGCGAGTATTTAATACCTAATAAATCCACGAAATAAAATCATCCAACAAGCTATTTATCTCAAATAGATATTTCAATCAGTAATCCAGGAGAGTTAAAATTTCTCAAAAATCTTATTCGTGGAATTAACTAAAAATCAATTACACAAATAGCTCTAGAATTTATTTTATGCAAACGACAACTCCTAATTGGACGAAACTTGGACAGTAATTAAAGTACACTAAAAGGCATCATTCACAATTTTTTCACAATTTTTGGAGCATCAAATAACTATGTGCGGAATTCAGAGCGTAAATGGGTAAAATATCACTCGATTTCAATCTCTGATTTTTAATAAATAAACTAAATGCTCACAAAAATGTAAATAAATAGTCACAAGATAAAGATTTAAATGCTCATCAACCTGCTATTTTTCATTTAATAAAATGATGCTATTTTGCAGTCCAAATTGACACTCAAAGACAGGGGTATTTATGCAATATAGAAACTAATATGCAACACAATAAAGTATGCGTAAGGGCATTTTCGAAATTATAAAAACTTGCTGGGGAAACTATGCAATAATCACAAATATAATAAAAACTAAATGGACCTTTTCTTCCCTGCTAGGGCACACGGCACAGGGAGGAGTTCGATGGCGGCGCACCGCGCGATGGTGCGCGGGAGGACGAGGCGGGGCGGCGCCTGAGCAGGCCGCTGCGCACGAGCAGGGCGGGCTCCGCGCGCAGACGGTCGTCGATGAAGAGGCGCGGTGGGTGCGTCCGGGCGGCGGGCGACGGGGCAGGGCACGAGGTGGCAGTGGCACCACGCGGGGAGCGGGCTGGGCTTGCGGTGGTGACGGCGGCCGTGAGGGCGGCGCGGTCTTGACGAGGGATGGTGGGCGGCGCTGCGGAAGGAAGAGGAGGTCGGGGCCGGGCGCGCGCCGCGGGAGGCGACCTTGGCGGTGGCGCGCCTGGGCACGGACTGCAGGTGCTGGGGGTCTCGCGGCCGGGAGGCGCACTCAGAGACGCGTGGTCGGCAGGAGGGGCCCGACGCCGCTCGTGGCGCGTGCGCCTGGAGATTGGGCGGCTGGGGGTGAAGTGCGGGGCCGCGGCTACGTTGGGGGTGGCGCACGGCTGGGAGTTCGGCGGCGCGAGGAGGAGGATCTTCTCCACCTCCGTCGACACACGACGTGAGGTGGAGCTGGTGGGCTGCAGCGCGGCCGCGCGGACGGGGATGAGCGGCTTTGCTCGGCCACGTGAAGGCTGGAGCTGGCGCAGGTGGACGGCGGTCGTGGCTGGGCGGCTGGCCTGCGAGGGCCGGCGTAGCCTGGAGGATGAGAATGGCTGCCACTGCACCTTCTTTGTTTTTTTTTAATTTTGTATTTTTTTGATTTTGTTTTGTAAACAGTAAACAATGGTAGATAATGGAATGAAGATATGGTGCGGATGAGATATTTGTGATTTGGATGTTGTAAAAACAATGAAGATGGTGTTTGAAATGCGATGATGTTTGTGGTGATGTGATTTTTATGTTATGATGATAAAACAAGGAAGGAAATTTGTTAGATAAAAAAATGACAAGAAAAGATAGAGTATACTTACCTGCGATTGCCGAAAGTGGAGCAGCGTTGTGCGGCTTCCGTCATGGCCTCGAGGAGATGGCGATCTCCGAAGCTTGGCGAGTCCGGTTGGATTTCGCGACGCGGCAATGGTGATGCCGCGGATCTCGCCTTGAGGTTGTCGTCGCTCGACTCGTCTCCTGCAGCTGTTACCTGAAGGTTAAAGGGGCTCGACCTCACTTCTCTCGAAAACGACGGATGGAAAACAATGGAGGAGAAGATGGGAATATAAAGAGGAAGAGGGAGTTGGAAAAGAGATGGAGAGAGTGGAGAGAATGGTGGAAGAAGTGGGGAAGATGGTGGCTTGGAGTGGGGAGTAAGAAAAGAAGAGGTAAAAGGGGATTAAAATAAATAAATTAATAAAATAATATAGTAGGCTACTTAAAATAATTAAAATAATAAAAATAAAATAATAATAAAAATAAATCCGAAAATAATAAAATAAATCCGAAAATAAATAAAAAAGGGGTGACATGTGGCGGCTCCAGGAGCGACCACATGTCGCTCCTAGAAAATTCCAAAAATTAAATGTAAAGAAAATAAAAAAGAAATAACAAAAGGGATTAAATCAAAAAGTGGTCAACACGAAAGTTGCTCGTCTCGACGAGATCTACAACTTTTGTGAAGGGCTGAAAATCAAAAGAAGCCATCTGTACAAAAACGTATTTTTGGGTGGTACCTTATAGATATAAAATACCGCATTTTTCCTTTTGTATTTTTTTTGTCATTTTTAAAAGAGAGAAAAAAATATAAAAAATAAAGAAAATATGAGGAGAATATTTACAACTTAATCTATTTTTTTGGATTTTTAATAATTAAGAGAAATTAAAAGATAAAATACGGGGGTAAAACGGTCAATTTGTACAATATACAAAAGGGGCCCAAAACCCAAGTTTTGCATACGAGCTCCGATTTTAATGAAATTGGTCTTGTTTCGAAGGTCTTTGAATGTATATTACTTTAAAAGTGAGTAGACCTAATTCAGAGGCTGTATGAGAGAGATATGCGCATTTTAAGGTCTAAGGTCTCCAATTGGGTTTGGGGTTTTATTGGATAATTTTACAAGTTAGTATTTTTTTAGATATTTTTCTTTTATTAGTGTTAGTCATATATACACTATAGAGTTGGTTTTATTGGCTTTGGAATTAGTATAAAATATATACAAATAAGGTATTTTAGCTAATGTACATGTGAATATTTACAAGTGAATTTGGCTTCTTATTTAATGCAAATATGAATGCTAAAATGCAGATGTTATCAATGCATGCATGAATGCTAATTTTGCAAGATAAGTGGAAATATGCTGGTATTTACTCGGGAACAAGACTCTATTTTCAACTTTTAGAGTCATGAATCACAGATTCATCAGGCACCCACCTTCTCCACAGCGTCAAGCAGCACCAAGAAATCCTCAAATCTCCGTTCCGAGAAGTTAGCGGAGAAAGCATGCCACCAAGACCCATCAACCCAGCAGTCCACCACCGAACAGAGCTTATCATCCGCCAATGCAAATAACCGCGGAAAACGAGAACAATGTGCTCCCGCCCCCGACCAGTCATCGCCCCAAAAAGCAAAGGAGTCCCCCCTTCCAAGAACAGACCTGAAAAGATTAATATTTTTTACAAACGTCTTCACCACGCCCCTCCAGAACGGCGTCATTGTCGCAAGGTTGAGCAACTGCGACTGGGGCGTGCCCTTCACCCCGTAGATGCTCCGAACCACCAAGTAAACAAGATCATCACCCGGCCCCCATACCCTACTTGCCCATTTAAGCAAAAGCGCCTCATTCATCTGCTCAAGAGATCTTCCCCTAAATCCCCCCAATCCTTTCTCCGTACGACATCCTCCCAACCTACAAGATGGACCCCAGCGCGCCCACTAGAGACGTTGCCCCATAAAAAAGCGCGCATCTTCCTCTCTAGCCTCGCGTGGATCCCCTTTGGTAACTTGCGGCAAGAAAGAAAGTAAATTGGAATGGACGACAACACCGCCTTGATCAAACCAACCTACCTCCCCTCGAAAGAATGGAGGCCTTCCATCCAGCCAATCTCAAATCCACCTTCTCCACCACCCTTAACCAGTCACGAAGCCTCGCTCGCCCCAGACCCAGAGGTATGCCGAGATAGTCCAAAGGGAGCGAGTCACGCGAAGAAGCCAAACAAACCGCCAACCCATCAACAACACATTCCGCCTGCCCGAAAGAGACAAAACTAGACTTACAGTCATTTTTCTTTAATCCAGATAGCTCCGAAAATATCTCCAAAGTCGTCGCCATGGCGCTGGCCTCCTCGACCCCTCCCTCAATAAGAACAGAGTGTCGTCCGCGTATTGTAAGATCAGCACCTGCACCTCGCCCCTCGAATAACCTATAGAAAGACCATGGCTGACCACGCCCGCCGCCATGTCAGCCAGAACATCAGCTGCAATGATGAAAAGTAAAGGAGCGAGGGGGTACCCTTGCCGCACCCCCTTACGGGGTTGAATCCAGCCCCCTTCTGGCCTACCGTTGATCAGAACCGAAAAAGACGTCGTGGTGATACAACGCCTTATCCAAGATATCCACTGATCCGGGAAACCTAATCTCCTCAAAACTGACCACAGAAATCTCCAATCAAGGCTATCATAAGCCTTGGCAAAATCCACCTTCCACAGGATACCACTCGTGCCCCTCCTCCGCCAATCAGCAATGATCTTGGAAGCAATCGTCGTGCACAAGGTTTAAAAAAGCGCGAGGCGGTCCGAGGCATTTTTCCTGAAATCGAGGCGAGGCGTAAGCCTCGAGGCGGTCGAGGCGTAAGCCTCAATTTTTTGGAAAAAAAATAAAATTAAAGGAAAATACATTGAAAAAATATATGATAATATTAAATTTTCCAAAAAACACATTCAAGAATAGTTTAACACTAATAAGAGATGCAATACATAAGCAATGAAGGCATTGTAGTTCAAAAAAAGCCACTAATATATGTAATATCAAGTTCCAACTTCAATAATTCTATATGAGTATTGAATTAAAGTCTATACTTAATACTAAAGTATAATAGGAACTATAATTTTTAGTGTTTGAAGTAAAAAAATACTAACACACCTTGAATCCCAACCATTTGTCTTGTTGGATATTGTTGGAGAACCGTCATATGCATCCCCTCCTGTCATATCATACCCCAACAAGACGGGGGTCTCGCTGCCCGGTCAACGAGCCTGTGGGGGGGTCTAGGGGGGAGCAGGTGCGCTCCCCCCTGCGGGGGTGTGGGGGCAGCGCCCCCGGCGTTTTTTTTACTAAAGATGTTATTTTTATTTTGCTATTCACAATCAAATGTAATAATTATTTTAATTCACGTGTTTATTTGCATCCTTGCTTCTTCATATATACGATAACTATTCTAAGATTCACAACTTATACAACCAAATAACAACATCAAGTTGCAAACTTGCAACTAATATATAGAAATATGCAAGGGTTAACATGTAAACAAAAATACAAACAAAAAAAATATAATGCTAACAAAAAAATAAGGTCAAGTGCAAAGCACATAACCAAAAATGTAAAAAAAAGCCTCATGACTCGAGGCTTACGCCTCCGTCTCGCCTCGAGCGCCTCGCGCCAAGTCAAGGCGCACGCCCCACCCAGAGCACGCCTCAGGGCGAATTTGCTGCGCCTCGCCTCGAGGCGTACGTCTTTGCGCCTCGAGGGGGCGCTTTTTAAAACAATGGTCGTGCAATCAGAGATCTGACGGCCCGGAACGAAAGCGGACTGCACAATCTATATAAGATCTTACAGACATAAACACCATGTCATTTTCCAGAAGCCAAAGATCTTACGACGTTGCCCTTGAAATGACCCTTAAACATTGTCTCGACCAACCTTTCTGCGTCTGCTACAAAATATACCATTGGTTCACTCACCACTACAGATCATCCAACCAAATAACCATCGCTACTGACAACCTTTGACCATAAGTTGACATCTTCATCATTTGTAGGTGATTGTTCTGCTATCTTTACCCATGTTGCAAGCCTCCTCAACCTCCACCTACGACACTCCCTACTGCCAGGTTGCATAAGACGGGGTCCTTATACACCTAGTGCAATATGGCTTTTCAACCTATAATGGAAACATTTATCTACACATGAGACTTTCGGTTGTGATAAGAAATCCCTATTTACCACCTCTATAGAATATCGTTCTCCTCGCACTCCTATCAACAGAACTCCGGCACCTCCTGCCTACTTGACCCCCTAAACAACCTCCACCGAGAGTCCTCCCATTGCTAACCATTCTCCCGTTCAAGTCACCCAAGGTCAACAAACTCCACATAGATTTTGTCTGCTCTGGGTTGTTGCACTTGCTATTGTGAAAATGTGTGCTAACCTACGAAAGAGCTTATGAAGTCAAAGCCAGTCAAGTTTGTAGAGCTGAAGGGTAAGGAAAAAAGGTGTAAACATAGACTTGTATGGTTAGGGAATTATGATGAGGAGAATAAGTTATGGTCTGAGTGGAATAAACCCTATTTGAAAGGATAAGATGTTTGTTAGGAGATACAAAGTTATGGAGGGAAGGTGATAGCTATCCCTCTTCTTGTGTTTGGTTGGTTTTATAAATGTGGAAGATGTTAGTTAATGGGTGGACTATGATGTGGTAGAAGTCCATTCTGCCTTTGCTAAAATTTGTCATCTTTCATCCATTTATGAATGGTAAGTAGTGTTAAGTAAATTGTAATATTTGCACTATCTGGAATATAATATTTTCGCATAAAAATAGTTAAACAAAACTCACTAAATTGTAATGGCACAACTCTATTTAGATTATATTCGGAATAGAATATCTTAATTTTAATATGTAATGATCTAATTATTTTGTTATTTCATTCTAACTACAAAATCTTTCATCATTAATGAAAGTTAATATCCAATCTCACGGATGGGTTTAACTATGTTCAAACTATAAGTATTTCGAATTTAAAGGAATTTTTTCAAAAATTATAACTCTATGCGCGAGTCCAACCCTATGGATGTATTCAAACATATTTATAACACGAGTTTAATAAAAAATGGCCAAAATCAAATACACACATCACACTAATATTACTCGCAGTATTGTTTAAAATAAACCGTTATTCAAAAATTGGAATATATGCATTCAAAGTTTAACCTTTTGGATGCGTACAATTAGATTTATGATTAGAGCTACTTTAGTTATTTAATAATGATGTATTTCTTTGAGGCAAAAAGGGGGAAGTACGCAAAGGTGTTTGCCAGTAATGGATTAATTATATGAGGTTAAGAGTATTATATGATCCAAGACTCGAGGAGTTTCTTAGCAGAATGGAGTACATTCTCAATATAAAAACGCTCTGATCAAAAGATAACACCATTATAAAACAACCAAAGCACTCATATAACTTCTACTCCTAGTAACAACTCCTTGTTTGTGCAGAATCGAGAGTTGAAAAGTGGATCCCAATACCCAATGAGGCTGCTAGTGATCAAGCACTATGTACCTAGCTGCGACCATGTAACTTTTCCTTCTCATAAGCAAAGAAGAGGTGGTCATATGTTTCCACTTCTTCTGCCCAAAGAGAGCAACAATTATCATCGCTTATACAAAATTTGGCCCATCTCTCTTGAGGATTCTTCCATGCCTTAGTAGACATAGGAACACTTTGATTCGTGTTGGGATATCCGTGTTCCAAATAAATATGCAATCTCGAATTGTTGAAGGGAATAAGCAAGATACATTTCATCAATCCCTAGAGCTCTCTTATATAGGAGAAAAGCTCTATAGGTAAATTACATAAGCAGGACAATTAAAAAACTAAATAACATAATTATTCTAACACTCCCCCTCAAGCTGGAGCATATATATCTAACATGCTCAGCTCTCTAACATGCTCAGCTTGGAACAACAGAGATGAAATGGACCCCTAGCAAGAGCCTTGGTGAACATGTCTGCAATCTGCTCTCCTGATGATACATAAGAAGTCGAAATAAGCCCTTTTTGAATCAAGTCCCGTGTATAATGACAATCCACTTCAATGTGCTTTGTCCTTTCATGGAAGGCTGGATTATTGGCTATAAACAAGACTGCCTGATTATCACATTTAAGATGCATAGGAAGAGATACATCGATAGTTAAATCAGTCAAAACAGATTTAACCCACATCATCTCAGCACTACCTTGGGCCATTGCCCTATATTCTGACTCTGCACTGGATCGAGCCACAACAGTTTGTTTCTTACTCTTCCAAGCTACTGGTGAGCTGCCAACAAATACAATAAAGCCTGAAGTAGACTTTCTATCATTAGGGCACCCAGCATAGTCTGTATCGGCACAACCTGTGACAAATATAGAGGTATCTCTTCTAAACAGAAGACCAACACCCGGAGATGACTTCAGATATCTCAAGATCATAAAAACAGCATTCATGTGAGCCTGCCTGGGTTGCTCCATGAATTGACTTACCCTACTAACTGCAAAGGATATATCAGGTCGGGTAATAGTAGCATATAACAACTTCCCCACTAGCTCTCTATATCGTCTCTTGTCTACCTCCTCAGAGTCATCATCATAAAGTTTAACATTAGGATCCATAGGAGTAGTAGCTGGTCTACATCCTGCCATACCTGTCTCAGATAATAGATCAGTAACATACTTCCTTTGTGTCATTACCATGCCTTGCTTATTTCGCGCAAACTCCAATCCCAAAAAGTAACGAAGTGTACCCAGATCCTTCGTAACAAACTGCTCGCTAAGAAAATCCTTGGCTGCTTGAATGCCCTGCTCATTACTGCCAGTGATAACAATATCATCAACATGCACTAAGATGATCACAATACCTCGCTGGTCTCTCTTTACAAAGAGAATATGATCTGCTGTAGATCTGACGAAGCCTTTTTGTTCAATCAACTCCGAGAGCTTCTGAAACCAAGCCCGTGGACTCTGCTTTAGGCCATATATGGCCTTATGAAGACGACACACCATACTGGACTCCCCATCAGCAGCAAACCCTGGTGGCTGCTGCATATAAACTTCTTCCTGCAAGTCACCATACAAGAAAGAAATCTTGACATCCAACTGAAATAGGGGCCAGTCACGAACAACAGCAACTGCAATGAGGATCCGTAAGGTAGAATGATGTGCTACTGGAGAAAACGTCTCCTGATAGTCCACCCCATATGTTTGGGTGAACCCACGAGCAACCAACCTGGCTTTGTATCTATCAACCGTACCATCAGCCCGATGCTTAACAGTAAAGACCCATTTGCTGCCCACTATTGACGCACCTGGTGGAGGATGCACAATACTCCACGTACCACGCGACTGCAACGCCGCCATTTCCTCCTCCATAGCTAAACGCCACGGACTGCTCTGTAGTGCCTCTTGATATGACCGTGGGATTTCTACTGCCGATAACCCAACAACAAACTGGCGAAAGTCCGGGGATAAACGCTCCAACGAAGCCTGAGATCCAAAGTCCATCCCATATTTGGGATTCATCGTCCGCGCACGCTTCTGCCTTCGATGAGCAATAGGGATATCTAGGTCATCAACTGGAGGATTGGAAGTACCATCTGTAACCTGTACATCCTTCTGCGCATGCAAATCACCCGTGCCATCAGAAAAAACTCAAATGATTAGTACATATCTCTGGCGTGCTGGATGATGGAGGAGACACATGAGCAGAGGGCCGACGCTGGTAGACCTGAGGATAAGGTATAATAGCTGGTGGTGGCGGCGATGGTGGTGGAGTAGGCTGTGGTGGTGGTGGTGATGTTGGAGTAGAGCATGGAACAAATGGAGGAGGAGGAGGTACATAGATGTCGTCCCCTTCCTCCGAGTGAGTGAGTCTGTCACCTGTAGGAGAAAAATACATAATGGACTCAAAGAAGGTGACATCTGCACTAATATAGTACCGTCGTCTAACTGGATCAAAACACCGATAACCTTTTTGGGTTTTGAAATAACCTACAAACACACATTTGACAGCTCTGGGAGAGAGCTTGTCAAGACCAGGAGAGAAGCAATGAACAAACGCAACGGACCCAAAAACACGTGGTGTTAGGGAGAAAAGATCTGTCTCGGGAAACACAGTCAAGAACGAGATCTTCTTCCCTAACACTGTCGAAGGCATACGGTTAACCAGATAGCAAGCAGTTAGAACCGCATCCCCCCAATAGGAGTGAGGGGCACGGCTCTGAATCAAAAGGGTTCTGGTCATATCCAACAAATGACGATGTTTCCGTTCAACCACCCCATTCTGTTGGGAGGTATAAGCACAAGACGTCTGATGCACAATCCCATGAGACATAAAGAATTTAGAAAGTTGAGTACTACACAATTCTAGAGCATTGTCAGACCGTATGTACTTCACTCTAGCAGAGAAAATATTTTTTATTTCAATAATAAATGACTGAATAACATGACCAGCATCAGCTTTATTTCTAAGAAGAAAGATCCAAGATAACCTAGAAAAGTCATCGACAGCAACAAGATAAAACCTGTGCCCTTGAAGATCAGGGACACGACTGGGACCCCAAATATCAAAATGAAGTAACTCAAACAGACCATGACGACTTGGACCTAGACGACTCTGAAACGACGACCGGTGATGTTTCCCAAGCTGGCACGCCTCGCATTGAAAAGTAGACCTGGGAGGAATCTGTGGGAGGATATGGACCATCTTTTGCGACGGAAGATGACCAAAGCGGAGATGCCATGTGTAAGGAGAGACAAATCCAGCAATAACAGAAGAGACACCAGCATAAGGAGACTGCACCAGTCTATAGAGACCCCCTTGCTCACGGCCAGTTCCAATCACTCTGCCCGTTAGGATGTCCTGAAACACAAGAGCAGATGGGTCAAATATGGCACAACAATTTAAATCTTTAGTGATTTGACTAATCGACAGTAAATTCATTGAAAAATCCGGAGCATAAAGAACATTCTGAAGCTGTATCGCAGGGGTCAACTGTACCTCCCCCTGACCAGTAATGGGAGAGTGTGTCCCATCAGCTATCACCACGGATCATCCTGTCTGAGTTGCATTAAAACCACCCAATTGCCTTTTATCACCACATAGATGATGAGATGCTCCTGAATCCATGATCCATTCTGATAGATCTGCTCTGTAACAACTAGTAAGGGCATATGCTATACCTGACGTGGATGCTGATGCTGAACCAGCTATCTCCGAAGATCCTGATGTACTTGCTGGCCCCTGACCTGGCATGATCTCTCTAAGCCGAGCCACTAACTCCTCGAACCTCTGATTCGGGACATGGGAAGGACCCCCATCCTGCTGAGTCTGCTCCGCCACACGTGCTGTAGTAGTAGGAAACCCATGCTTAGAATAGCATGTTTCCTCTATGTGATCAGGCTTGCGACAGTAAGTGCATGGCTGTCGAGGAGGTCTGTAACCTCCTCTGCCACGACCGCCTCTACCTCGAAACTGTGGAGATCCTCCCCTGCCACGAGATGCTGCCATGGCTGAGGACGTCTGAGATCCACCATGAGATATGGAGAGTCTGCTCAACCTGCGAAAGGCCTCTTCCATAGGAGGTATGGTAGCATCTGTAAGAATCTGTGCTCTGGCGACGTCATACTCCTGATCAAGGGCGGCTAGAAATACCCCTGTCATCACTGAGTCCCTATATGCCTTCAACTGTTCTGGTGTGGCTGTCAACGGAATGTACCCGTGTAGCTTCTCAAACATACCCCTCAGAGAGGTATACAGGGTATGAAGAGGACGACCGTTCTGTTTCATAGTGAAAATGTCATGCTGGAGTTGTAAGATCTTGGACTCGTTCTTTGCCGGAGAATATGTGGCAGCTAAGATATCCCACATAGCCTTCGCAGTGGGTTGACTCAGAATGTCGTTGGCTATCTCCATGGACACGGTACCTGATAACCATACACGTGCATATGCATCGTCAACCTCCCATGAGGCGTTAACCCCAGTCTTCTCAACAGGTTCCTCTTGTGTGAGGATATGCTTCTTGCCATTGCATTGCATAAGACTCATGAACTGCATGGCCCACAGTTCATAGTTCGTGCCGTCCATTTTCACAACGGGTGCTGGACCTTTAAAGGCACCCAGAGACGGGAGATCTACCTTGTTGTCTGACATGATGACAACAATACTCTTCAACTAGGGTTAAACAACTAGACAATAATGTCTACGTGAACATATAGGAAGGTTGTTGTGAACGTAGACTCAAACCACGACGCCTTCCATACCTTGGACGGAACTTCTGCTGCTGATAGGGCAAACAGGAACTGAGATTCACATGCACACCCTCAGTCACGCGTGGATGATTCTGCCTTCACGCGTGGATGTTAACAGGAACTGATGGCAAACAGGATGTAGACTTCACGCGCAAGGGCTTCAGGACAGAGGGCAAGCCAGTCACGCGCATGGCTTCAGGACTTCACGCGCAAGGACTCCACGCGCGCAAGCAGGAACCAGGAGGCGCGCAAGGGTTCCACGCGCGCAGACTTGCAGGACGCGCAAGAGGGCTACAGGATGCGCAAAGGCGCGCGCGCAAGGCTTCGCGCAAGGCGGCGCACGAGGCGTGCAAGAGGCTTCACGCGCGGGAAGAGGCACGCGCGAGGCTACACGCGCAGGAGGCGCGCGAGCAGCGGCGCAGCCGCGCGTGCGGCGGCGGAGGGCGGGGAGGGGCAGCGCCGATCGGAGAGAGAAAGAGAGAGAGAAAGGCCGACGGGTGGGGTAGGTTAGGGTTAGGGTTTCGAGAACTCCGGTCTAGGACCATCGCTCTGATACCATGTTGAAGGGAATAAACAAGATACATTTCATCAATCCCTAGAGCTCTCTTATATAGGAGAAAAGCTCTATGGGTAAATTACATAAGCAGGACAATTAAAAAACTAAATAACATAATTATTCTAACACGAATTACGTCACCAAGTAAAGGCCTGGTGATTGACCATAGATTTGTAGGCCTACAACGCTATGAACTCACCATCTCTCCATACCGAGTGATCCTTGTCCTCTATTGAGTCCTCCAGAGGCTTATGGCATTTATAAGCTTGAAAGTCCGTACGAATTTTGGGCAACCATGTTGCCATCCTCCCGTACTTATGAGACCATAACATCACGGTCCACTACTAACATAAATAGACATATGAAACATAAGGCAAGCACTCCAACTATCAATCCAATCATTTTTCCAGAAAAAGGAACTTCTATCTAGTACATAACAGACAAACCATGGAAGATATGGATCTCTACCTATGGATGCCATATATTCACCGAAATAATATGTAACATAAGTCCTCAGGATCCCCTCAAAGCCTTGTAACCCTTTTTTTTTGATATGAAAGATGGTGGAATCCCGAGAGGGGATCCACTACAAATTCAATTATATTAAAAATGCACGAATACAACTACAATAACACCCAATCCAAGGAGAGGACTCTGTAATGACCCAATGCATTTTCTGGATAGAATCGCTGGCCCCAGAAGATATACTCATTCCTAGCACACCAGATAGACCAAAGAAGAGCAAAGGCCAATGAGTTGTCCTCATGAAAATTGCCACAGACCATTCTAATTGATTCCGAAAAGGATGTGTTGTCCATAGTTCTGAGCCAGAGGATTCTCGCCCATCCCCAGACCGCCACCGAGTATAAACATTTGAAAAAAAGATGTTCCATATCTTTGTCTTCTTCGTCGCATCTCATGCATCTTCGGTCACCAATTCTGATAAGGTTATCCTATCTTACCTTAGTAAAAAGAAGTCCGTGCCTAGACATCCAAAGAAATACTTTGATCCTATGGGGGGTCCTACTTCTCCATATAATATTGCAATCATGACATATTTCACTTTATCATAATTATACAAATGAATCCTACTACTTCTGGTCCTACGGTTTCCACATTTGAAGAAAAAATTATTGGCCCAGTACTGGATGTTGCTTTTCCTCTGGGAAAGATGCCTAATATTTATAACGCTTTGGTAGGATGGACTCCTCTTGAACCATATCAAGGCGACAAGCAAACAAGAGATAAGCCTTTTAGCCGAAAACTTGCCATTAATCCATCGGAAGGTGTCTCTCCCATGTGTGGTGTCCTCCACATCTTCTACCCGGTCCATCATCTCTAATAACAATTTGAACCTCTATTTCGAGAGCCCAGTTATGAATGTTGGGGTCCAAGATCCCCTTGCCCAAACATGCAAACCAAAGTATTCTGGTCCCTGGCAATCACAAACAAACAAGGACAACATTCCTTAAGAGTTCCCGAGCATGTCCTCTCGTCAAGATAAAATCTGAAAGTGCCACCATTACCGATCATCGACCGAAACAAACCACGCACCTTAGGAAGAATTTTTAGTATGCCCTGCTAGAGAGAAGAAGAGATCCGTATGTTTCTCCATGTAAAGGAGCCTCGAATGTCATATATGTTCCGCAGCAGCAGGCCCACTAAATCCTCCTCCTTTCCCCAGAGTCTAGTTACCCCCATTGTCAGAAGCGCTTTGTTCATACATTCAAGTCTTGGAACTCCCAAGACCCCCTCATTCTTAAGCTTCACAATGGTGTCCCGGGCAATATGATGATTTCCATTTCTTTCCTGTCTTCCATCAGTCCAAAAGAATTTCCTCATCAAGTTTTCCATCTTCAAGCGCACTCCACCAGGGAGAAGCCTAGTAGAACAAAAGAAGATGGGAATAATTGACAAAACATGCTTCAGAAGAATCAACTTCCCACCTTTTGACAATAATCTTGCCTTCCACCTAGCCAGCTTTCCCTCAACTCTGTTGAATGCTAGTCTCCAATATGATGCCTGAAGCTGCCCACCCACAAGTGGGAGTCCAAGATAAGTGATGTTGGACATGTGAGCACATGACGAACCATTTCTACAGTAAATGTTATTGTAATATTTTTATATATCAATGAAAGTTATTGACTTATACTCCCAGATGAAGGCCGAATATGTCTCAAAAAATGTCCATGATATTAGAACCCGTCTCATCTTCTCTGCCCTGTCTCTAAGAAAAAGCATGTATATTCATCTATATATCCCTCCTATATGTCATTCGATTTTCGTCAGAAACAGAAACTCCTATGCCCTCCATCCAGTACAGGTTGATTACAACAAATTTGAAACCGTACCTTTTCTAGATCGAGAGCATAGGAGTCTCTGTTTCTGAGGAAATTCAAATGACATATAGGAGGGATATATAGATGAATATACATGGTTTTATTTCGAAAAAAAGGAGGGGAAATTGCTTTGTGTAACAACCAAGTTAGCTGTTACACAAAACAACTTCCCTTTCCTCAATATATTATTACTTTATATCTATATCAGCCGAATAGGAAAAGGAGAGTGTGGAATAGGGAAGGGAGGGGAGGGCCCTAGACTGGTTTGTTTCTAATTTCTACATCGGCACAAGTGAACCCAAACATGGTATATTCCATTACACAAACATGCTCTTAGGGTTTAATTGCGAAGATTACATGCTTATTATGTGGATGTAAAAGAATAATAGTTACAATGGCATTAGTGAAAACTAAAGAGGAATGTACATAAGAACTTCAAAAAAACAACACGGACAATCTTCCTAGTAAATTAAACTGCATGAACGTTTGGTAGCAAATAGAGTGTTAGAAGGGAAGTCAGTAGTAAGATATGGAAATTGTCTATCAGAGCTATAGCAAATTCTTTAGTTATATTTTTCTATAACTATACTTGTAGCAGCGATTAGAAAACCATCTAAGGTAACTATAATTATATTTACTGATGATTTGCTTTGAATTTTTAATTAGATCGATCGGGTACTTTACTCATCTGTTGTCTACCCACACAATTATGGTTTCATTCCACGTACTATTTGTGAAGATAGTGATCCAATGGATGTCTTGGTGCTGATGCAGGTACGTTATCTATAGTAAATTTTACTTGATTAAGTATTAGATGATGCCTCTTTATCTTCAACTAGAAGTTCTCTTGTAGGAACCAGTGATACCTGGTTGCTTTTTGCGTGCTAGAGCTATTGGATTGATGCCCATGATTGATCAGGTCACATATTCCATCTTCTCAACTGATTTACTTTGCAAGTATGTTTTTTTTTGTGATTTTATGTCATCACCAACTGACAAATAGCTTTGTTCTCATTGTTTAGGGCGAAAGTGATGACAAGATTATAGCTGTATGTGCAGATGATCCTGAATTTCGTCACTACAAAGACATAAAAGAGCTTCCCCCGCATCGCCTTGCAGAGATACGCCGTTTCTTTGAAGACTGTATCCTTACAGATTTTGTATATTTTTATATCTGGATTAATTTTTTTAGTTCCAATCTTTCATTCAGCACTTTTAGGATCTAATCTGTTTTTAGTTTTAACATTTTGCGGCTTAAATGACTAGTTCTTTTGTGTTCTCGATAGAAAATTAGAGTTTGTAGCTACACCCTGGCTTTCATTTTACGAACTTAATACCAGTTTCGTTGTTGCAGGAAAGTGTATCGAATCACCATTTGCAAACAACCTACCTTTTGCTTACTTTGAATGTGGTGTTTTCACCATATATCCATAACAATAAAATCACTGAACATTCTTATATGTGATCAATTGCCTTCAAACAGATATCTCTGGTCATATTGGATATAGATTTTAATAAACTAGATTATCCTTAATTGTTAATCCATCTTGTAATGCTCATAGTCCAAGATCTATCATTTTCTAGTGGAGGCATTGATTCGTCCTCTTCATAAACATGCAGAAACAAATAGGCACATCATACATCCACCACCACACCTCACCTTTCTTAAGTTGTGAAAATAGGGTGATGAGTTACTTATATAATCCCACAAGGTTAGTAAATCCTTACTCACGATTCATTAAACCTTATAACAAAACAACTCGGCACTCCCAATCAAACGTACAAATTATACATGCTGTATTGCTCACATTCATCTCGAAAATAGTTGTAGGGAGCCTGTTGGTGAAGACATCAATAACTTGTTCCTTAACTTTTATAAGGTAGAACTCCCTCTTTTGGATTAAATCATTTTTTTGTATGAAATGATGATCGAAATCAACACACATTTACTCTGTCATGCACGAAAAAGTCATTATATATTTTTTTTTGCAATTTGATTGTCACAGAATAATTTCACAAGTAATTAGAGAATTATTTAATGTATGTCAAAATGATCTTGAGCCACAGCATCTCTGCAACTTCGATTACAACAACCATGTACTTATGTTCAATGGCAGACCTTGAACACACCGATTGCCTTTTAGTTTTAATTTAACTGCATCCAACCCGGTCTAAATATGTATAGCCCTTGACTTTGAGCTTTGGACCCTGGGTGAATGGATATTTCTTTATTTAGCAAATGATGCATTCCGCAACCTTTTTATGCACATTAATGGACACATGCATGAACTGGCTCAACATATTGCCAGGTCTAATTTCAGTGGGATAAATCGACTTTTGTTTGGTAATGGCTCTTAGATTCTTCATCAAGTTGCTCTCCATCCTTAATTTTAACCTTATGATTTCCCTTAGTAGGTGTAGAGGCAAGCTTACATTGCAACTTCTTAGTTTCCTTTAAGCCATAGTAATTTACTCTAACAAAGAACGAGGCCTCCATTAGACTTTGTCCTCTCAATGATCAAATTTCAGATCAACTTCACCGCAAGCTTCCTTTTTTGGCCATTTGATCTTCTTTTCATCATCCCATGTGATGCTCATGTCGTCAAATAAGATGGAGAACCACTTTGTTTCACTCATCTTGATAAACATGGTATGATTTGTATTGGCTTGGTAGTATCCCAATTTGGCCATCAGAACTCCAAGGAGGGATCTTCCTTAATAATGTCCCATGACTACATAGGTCACTGAGTAGAGTAATGCAGAATGTTTTTTACTTGAGTAGTGCAACAATATCACATTTTTGAAATGCGACACTCATATCACATTTGAAAATTACGATATCTGCAATATTGCAAAGTTTGGACTTAAAAAAATGGATGTTGAATGTCCTAAATGCGACATCCATTAAGAAATTAATTAAAAATAGATGTCGCATTTAGGACATGCAACATCAGGTTTTTTAAGTCCAAGATAAAGAATGTATAAGGAATGTCACATTTGGAAAATGCGATATGAGTGTCACATTTCAAACATGCAATATTGTTGTACTACTCAAGTAAAAGAAAAACATTCTGCATTACTCATAGACATATGTAGTCTCGAGACATTACTAAGGAATTTACCTCGAACTCCAAGCCTCTCAATCCATGTCGTAGGGGATTTGCTTATCCCATACTTAAGGTTTTTTTAACTTGCATAATTTTTTTGTCTTCTCACATCCTTGTGGTATATACATGTAAGCTTTTTCTTTGATATATTTATTCAAGAATATATTTTTCACTTCCATTATTTCAGTCTTAAAACAACTAAAGGAGTGCAAATATGCAATATAACCAATTTCGACGTCTCTAGGCAGTAAATTGTTAGAAAATCGGAAGCGGAAACGAAACATGGATAAAATATAAAGAAGAATAAAGAACAACGAGATTTTACGTGGAACCCTACTCCGTGAGGAGCGGGATGAAACCACGGGAGAAGCCTTCAAAGGGGCATATGCTTCATTTCTTTTTCTCATCTGATACAGGAGGCCTGGGGCTCCTTATATAGCCTCCACAGGGCCTCCAAGTCCCACCGTTGGACAATGTGGGACTAAACACTGGGATGGGGTAAATGGATCCTGGAGGTATCCATTTACCCATCTACAACTCAATAGGCGCACTACCAAATATTCCAACACTCCCCCTCAAGCTGGAGCATGCAATGCTCAGCTTGGACTAACAGAAAGAAACTCAACTCAACGCTACAGGACACTACGGACAATATCAACCCAATGCGCACATTGCTGTAGTCGAGGACGTTGCTTCTCATGCCGTGCAGGTGAGGAAGATGAACGGGCTTGAGTGTGAGTCAACTGAAGACTCGGAATATGACCATCGAGTCTGAACTGCATCTGAAGTCTCCTCGTCGGAGAACTGGGTCTCTCCCATCTGGCTCAGAGAATGGTGCACTGCTCTGATGTACCTATGATACCACATGAAAACCCTTGCCTCAAGGGAATGGTCCTCTGCTCTGGAGTCCCTATGGCTCACATGAAAACTCTGGCCGAACAACAACAAGAATGCTGGGGACCTCGAACTGATGATGGCAACATATGCTCATCTGAAAATGGCCGCCAACTCGTGCGTGTCTGAACTGCAGACTCGGAACAATGATCGTCGAGTCTGAAATCGAACTGTAGAGTCTGGAAGTTTGGATGGTCTGGAAATCTGTATCTGGATCTGAGGAATCTGCAATCTGGAGAAGATATCTGAGATGACCTGTGACTCTACACATACTCCCCCTTTCTCCCATACTTGTCGGAAAATGACATCGACAAAGTTGGGAGAAGACAATGATAAATAGGGGGTACATAAAACATGAACATCCAAAAACTTGCGGCTTTTCTTCATTTTTAAGCCGTCATTTTCATTTCATTTTTTTAAAGCCGTTGTAATATATTTTTTCCGGCTTTTGACAAACATTTTTTTTGAAACACATTTTTTAAAGCCGTTTCACAATTTTTTTCGGCTTTTCCTTTTTTTTTCATTTTGCGTACGGTTTTTTTTTGTGTACGCGCCCTTTTTTTTAACAAACATCAAACATACAGCCCACTTGGCTTTTAACTCTCCTCTTTCTCTCTCTTTTTTTGAAAACATCAATTTGTTTTTTTTAAGCCGTATCCCCCTCCTTTTTTTCGGCTTCTCCTCATTCATTTTTTTGTTAACACGTTGGGCCTTCCCACCTTTCTCCCTCATTCCTCATTCATTTTTTTATAATACATTCACGACTCATTAAGAGATTCAATACACCTCAGCCCATAAATTTTTTTTAAACCCACGGTTGCCCCTCTCCAATATTTTTTTTAAATAACCGCTCTGGGGTTCCCAATCGTGGGAACCCCCTTATCTTCCTGCGCAGCCGTTGTTCGAAGAAGGTGGAGACCCGCCACCCTGTGGAGGGGACTCGACGCGAGGAGCTCGCTGGAGGGGGGGACAACCGCCAGGGGGCGCGCGTGAGGAGCGGGCGACGCCGCGTCCGCCCCTTTGAGGGCTTCTAGAGATCTGGGGCGCCGCCAAAGAGAAACTACAGGAGGCGGCACCCCTTCGGAGAGGATGGCGCCAATGTTCAGGAAATCGGCCGAGTATACCGCATACTCGGCCGTATACTCGTATTCGGCAGCCTTGGCGCACCGAGTATGGTCAAATCGGCATCTAGGCGGGTCAGGCCGCATACTCGGCCGAGTATACCGTATATGCGGTCGTTTATGCGGCCGATTTTCAAATAAACTTTTTTAAAACCTTAACCTAAATTCGTACATCCGACTTAACGCTCTTTCAATTGATGTTTTTGCTCACTTGACTCTATTATCCCAATAGTTTTGTTCATTGTACCTTCAACTCTTTATTATTATAATCAAGAATATAATATTTAGAGGATATTAACATGATATTAAAAATTTATTTATATTTTTAATAATAAAAAATACCAAACCGCATAAAACCGCATACTCCCCGCATACTCTCCCGCATACCGCATACTCTCTATGCAGTGACCCCTCCGACTGAATACCACATACCGCCTTCCTGAACATTGGATGGCGCTGCATCGGGCGAAGGAAGCGCGAGAGATCGGGCTGGGAGCGCTTGGACCGAAGGCGAGGCCTGCTGTAGGTGCCTCAGCAAAGGAGAGGGTCAGGGGTGGCACCGTCAGCTCGCACGCCTGAGGGCTCGACTCCGACAGGGGTCGCCGCAGGAGGTGACTCGCCACCGCCGAGGAACCGGATGGGCTGCGCGCGGATGGGGCCCTGCGCTGAGGATACCAGCACGTGGATGGACATGGAGGCTGGTTACCCGCGCGTGGGTTTCTTTGATGGCGCGTGAAGACGGAGCACTGTGTCTTGAATCGCCTGGAAAATCTGTACCACATGGACCGTGGGGGAGGAGCCCGAAGGGCAGGAAGGCTCGCGCTGCGAGCGAGATGCGGCCGCCAGGAAAGAGAAAGCGGCGCACCTGGAGTCTTGGAATGTTGCCCGCGCTGGAACATCATCTGGGGTTCTGAAGAACCCTAAGATAAATCTCTCGAACAAAATATGAATATTCAAAAATATATCTTCAACATCAACTCGAATATCGAAAAAATAAAGAGAATGAAATCCTCGAGAATCGAACCCGCTCTGATACCATGTTAGAAAATCGGAAGCGGAAGCGAAACATGGATAAAATATAAAGAAGAATAAAGAACAACGGGATTTTACGTGGAACCCTACTCCGTGAGGAGCGGGATGAAACCACAGGAGAAGCCTTCAAAGGGTTATATGCTTCATTGCCTTTTTTCATCTGATACAGGAGGCCCAGGGCTCCTTATATAGCCTCCACAGGGCCTCCAAGTCCCACCGTTGGACAATGTGGGACTAAACACTGGGATGGGGTAAATGGATCCTGGAGGTATCCATTTACCCATCTACAACTCAATAGGCGCACTACCAAATACTCCAACATAAATGTTGTACTTTTAATTGGGATATTTCTTTTGAGGGAAAAATAGGGTATGAGGTTGAGAAGACGCCTACCCTTTGGTTTTTATATGTTCATAGTAAAAAAAACAAAATAAAATTTACAAAGATCAAAATGTCTTTAGACTTTTCACATGCTCAATTACATTTTCCACATAAATCCGTTCATCCCAGAACACCGATCCATTTTGCGCTAGCCACATATACCACAAGGTAGCTGCTACCCAAATCTTGGTGGGGCTACTCCCTTGTCCTAAGGCATCCAGTGAAACCCAAAAGTCGACCCACTCTAAAGTATAAACCCCATTGACCAACGTTGATTCCCACACCTCCTTTGCAACCAAACATTCCAAAAACAAGTGCTCAACATTCTCCTCTTCCATCGAGCAATGCTCACAAATGACATCACAGCCTGGGAAGAAGCGCTCTCTTCTCTCACCGATTATCAGCTGGTTCCTTCTAAGCAACCAAATGAAAATCCAAATCTATAATGGAACCTTCCACCTCCAAATGTCAAAGAACTGATTTGTAGAAATCGTCAGATCAAAAATCTTCAAGGAATAAAATAATAGATATGCCTTTCGCACTACGAAATGCCCATCAACCTAGGACCAATGATCAGTAAAATTCTTCATTCCCTTACGAGTCGGGAGAAATCGCCAGACTCCTCAGTACGCTAATCCGATAGGGCAGATCGAAAGATGTAGCCAACTGCCGCCCTCCCAACTGTCTCTCAACACAAACACCTATGTCAGTTACGGGGCAAAAAATCTGGGAAAACATCTACATAATGCTCCTTGCCACGTCCAATCACCAGATCTAAACTGGAAACCACAACCATCATCAACAACATGCCTCAAGAGTTGCATGACATGAAGAAGAACGAAGCAAATTCCCTTCCAAAAATTAGAAGGCAGAGGTAATGTGGTGCTTTGAGAGTTGTCAAGAGACACCATATATCGAGCGAAAAGTCCAAACTAAATCTGAACATCCTCCCCAGATTCTGGTCACCCACTCTGACAACAATGCTTTATTCATCACCTTCAGGCTCTGTATCTCCAAGCCTCCATCCTTCATCTTTAGCTACAAAGTCTTCCACCCCATAGATGCCATCCCTTTAGACTTCTCAGAAGAAGCTCAGAAAAAACACCGTGCAATCACCTCCAACCTTTCCCTCGTCTCAACAAGCAGCGAGTGTGTAGACAGAAAAACACCGGGGTAGCAAAAAGTACCATCTTCAAAAGAACCAACTGACCACCCCTTGAGAGACAAGTTGCTCGCCAACTTACCGGCTTGTTCTCCATACTTTCAATAACCAATAGCCAATTAGACCGTTGAAGTTTTCCTCCCATAAGAAGCAACCTAAAGTAGAGTATATGCATGGTCCCCCTCTGCGTCAGCAATGTGGTCTCACAAATCACCACCTCCTCAACCATCCCAAAAGGAACAAAAGCATACTTTTCAAAGTTAATCCTTGGGCTCGAGACAAGGCCGAATAGCTCGAGTATAATGGACAACCCCTCCGTAGTCGTAGCCTCCCCCTCGACAAAGAGAATAGTATCATCAATGTACTAGAGGATGGGGATAGAGATCCCTCTTGTAATGAAACCAGTCAAGAAATCTCCCTCCCTTGCCTTCGTCACCATCTTGGCTAAAGCATCCGCCACCACCACAAAGAGCAACGGGGCCAATGGGTATCCCTACCAAACCCCCTCACTGTGGCTGAAAGAAACCACCTTCCTGTTTGCCGTTCACAGCACCACATAAGAGGTCATCGTCAGACAACACTTAATCCAGTCAAATCATTTACTTAGAAAGCCTCTAAGATGCAGAGATGCCAAAATGAAGTGCCCATCGATGCAATCATAAGCCTTCGAGAAATCAACCTTCCACTTGAATCCCTTGGTCCTCTTCGCCACTCTGCAATACCTCACAAGTCGACACGACTCCATCCATCATATGCCTCCCCGGAATGAAAGCCGACTGCATTGGATCTATGATAGGACCTAAAACCTCTTGCAATCTGTTGGTAAGCATCTTAGCAACAATCAGATAAACATCATTTGACAATGCTATAGGACACAAATCCTCAACTCGTTGCACCACATCCTTCTTGGCAGAATGAAGAGAAAGGGATGATTCAACTGCTCAAACCCGCCATCAGCCCGTGAAGCTCCTCAACCACTTCTAGCATCTCCATGCCAACTAGTTCCCAGAATTCCCTTAAGAAGAAGACTAGAAAGCCACGGGATCCTAGGGACCTGTCGGAATTAACATCGAAATCCACCTGCTTGACCTCGGAAAGGAGAAAGGGACGCAATAAATCCTCTAATTATAAGACAGACAATCGTGGGATATCTCTTCCCAATCATCTAGCGCCATTAATGGGCACCCACCTACCGAGCTCAAAAAAGTGTTGCCTTATTGCATCGCCAATGGCGCATGCCTTCCCCATCTTTTCCTCATTCACCTCGAATGCATGGATTAGGTTGTGCCTCTGATGACCACCACCGCCGCATGAAAGAATCTGTGTTTGCATCCCTCTTCATCCACATCTGCCTCGAGCGCTGTCTCCACTCTACCTCCCACTTCTTGTCCTCCAAATGTGTGCAGTTATGCCCGTGCCTCACCACCATCTCCTCCTCCAGAAGCTCTCTAGAGTCCTCCACACGATTAAGGCACATAACCTCTGCTTGCGCCAAGTCCCTCCGCTGCCCTCAAACTAAATGGGACTCCCAATGTATCTAATATTGAATTTTTAAACATGTCCATCTAGTTTGTACTACATCATGTAAATACACTTTGAACCAACCAGATATGCACCATCATCAGGTGTGTCCAGAATATCCCATGTATGGTTCTTGTCAAGACCTCCATCTCTCATGTATATCCCAAACTCATCTAGGATCACCACTAACCTCATCATCATTTATGGGCATCACATGATGAACATGATGCAAATTGGTTAACTTAAGCATCTTGTTGATTTTTCTTGTTGTAAGATTTTCTTTGACAATGAGGGTCACGAAGCTTCCATTCCTTCATTGCAACTTCAATCTTAGTAGGATTCTTAGAAGAGCTCATAGAGACAACAAATTATCCGTAGGAAGCACTTCCTTTGAGGTTCCTTCACGATTCCCCCCCCCCCCCCCCATGAAGGGAGTCCTTGAAGAATAGGATTCATACTCAGAAAAGGTATCATCTAGGAGAGTAGCACCTAAAAACTCTTTTAATGGCATGAGCATCAAACTTCTTTACATCAAGTGCAAAGTTGTGAATGTAGTACACACATTTAAAATCCCTTATAGAGGAAACAAATGGGCTTTTGTCGTGTTGAATCATCGAAATCGGGTTGTTCCCATTTACCACTCTTGAGCGTATCTTGTTGATAAGAAAAATGCTCTTAAGAACATCTTCTTTTTAGGAAATCTTGTTTTTGAGCCAATATATCTCTTTGGGATATCTTAGGATGATATCTTTAAAATAAAGAGCTCTGTTAAGGGGTATATCGGCAATAAGTCTCATGAGTAGTTCCCTTGGCATTGAAAAATCTTGTGATTATTTAGACATATCACATATGAAGTATATCATTATGTATCGCATCTCAAATAAGACGAAGGGAACTTTTAACAATATCAACATCCCCACGATCCTGAAGGAAGTAAATAAAAACAATCTATAAAAATCACCAATAAAGATATTTGTAGAGAGAATTGTGTAATTGAGCTAATCAAGGTTGCATAAAGCGGCAGTCGGTACTCGGTCGGCGGGGTCACTACTAAGGATTAATCGGTAGTCGGGCGACTAATCAGATTTAGTCGGTTATTAGTCGGTTTTGAATTTTTTAATTATTTTAAATATATAAATCATTTTTATACATAGATTTGTACATTTTCTATGCTTTTATAATGAAATAAAAGAAGTTATTGACTTTAAATATAACATTATTACATATTAGAATAAGTTTGCTTATGTATTAACATAGATTTGTATATTTTCTATACTTACAAAATGAAACAAAAGAAGTAGTTGCCTTTAAATATAATATTAAGCATAGTAAAATAAGTTTGCTTTAAAAAAAGCAAAAAATAAAAAAATATAAAAGCTTGATGTAAAAGTCGGCCGATTAGTTGGCCGACTAGGCTGACTAATCGACCCGACTAGTCGGGGTAACCGACTAATGGCCGACTAGGCCTAGTCGAGTCGGCTACCCCTCCCCCCCCGACTCGACTAGTCGGCCGATTTTTGCAAGCTCGGAGCTAATTAAATGGGAGTTGTTTAGTCTCACATTGTTAAGTAGCTGGATGAAGTTATGACGATGGGGTCATATAAAGATCTTCGCACCCCTTGCACTCATTGGGATAACTAAAAAGAAGATCCAACCCTTACTGCCTTTTATATTTGGTCTCATTGTTCTCTTTAGGGAGTACAATTACGTAAACTATGTTATCTTCTTGTTCTTGATTTTATTTCTATATTTTACGTTTTCACATGATATCAACGAAGGCAAGGGTCAGATGGTCTTGGCCACCTTTGTTTGTTTTCTTGTTGTTCTTCTATTGCACTCCATGCAATGACTCGGTGGTTGTTAATGCTTTCCATATAGACTACCGGAGCCTACAGTTGGTGTTGGAGTATTTGGTTGTGCGCCTATAATGTTGTAGATGGGTAAATGGATACCACCAGGATCCATTTACCCCATCCATATATTTAGTCCCACATGTACCAATGGTGGGACTTGGAAGCTCTGTGGATGCTATATAAAGAGCCCCAGACCTCCTGTATCCATTGAGAAAAAGGAACGCACCATCTACCCCTTTGAGGGCTTCTCTCGTGGTTTCATCCCGCTCCTTAGGGAGTAGGGTTCCACATTAAATCTTGTTCTTCCATGTTTTATCTTTCTGTTCTTATGATCTGTTTATCAATTTCTCTCCTGCTTCCTATTTTCTAACATGGTATCAGAGCGGGCTCGATTCTCATGGAATAATTTTTCCATCGTTTGTTCGAGATTAGATTTTAGTTATGCTCTTGAAGATTACTTTGAATATTTATTGTTCGATTCAAGTTCTTGTTCAAGAAAAGTCCTAAGGTTTGTTTCTTGAAACCCTATTTTTTGCCGTCACCATCAACTTAGATATCCAGTCCAGATCGAGGGTTCAATTTCTTGAACTCCTGTACACGCATGGGGCTCTCGGTGCCGTACCAGCAACAACATAAGGTGAGATGCTCAGGCAGAGCATCTCCTTCGACAAAGCGCGCACCTCCTTCCTATGTGCACGATTGCTCCATGGTGATTGGCAGCATAAGATGCAAAGCCCTAGCCGCAGATTAACCTAGCCGCATATGGCGGCGCTCCAGGCCATGCACGCACCTCTCTGCACACATTTCAAATCAAGGGCAGGCGGAGGTGATCCCATTGCAACTCCTCCAAGACGAGCAACCCTGTGCGCGACCCTACAACTCCTCCAAGACGATCTGGCACGCATGCGATTAGGCATATCGGTCCCTCGGCGGCTACTCCCAGATCGCCGCGCCTCCAACTTCTCCTGCAGATGGCGACGAGAATCTCCAGTCGGTCCCCATCATGCGCAGAACTCCAGGGGAGGTGGCGCGCACTGCGCGATCCTCTCCTCGCCTCCTTCGCTCCTGGCCAACGCCAGCAGCAGGCGGCGATCCCCGCCTCCCCCTCATCTCTGATCTCTCCTTCGCCAAGCAGCGGTGCTGTCGAGAAACATGTCAAGGGGTTCCCACGGTGGGAACCCTATAGACGTATAGGAAGGAAGGGGACTTGTTCATTAAAAAAACTCTCGTTTGTATGGGCCCTTTGGGCCGATTAGAAAAAAATATAGGGGAGGTGAATAAAAAAAGAAAGAAAGGTCTGCTAAAAAAGAGGGGGAGATGCATTTTTAAAGCCCAAAGTGGGCTGTATGTTCCATAAAAAATGCATGTTTTCGGAAAAAGGAGCCTACAAATACAAAAGTCGTACGCAATTCAATTTTTTTAAAAGAAGAAGAAGAAGAGGCACGCACAATAAAAAAAGCCGTACGCAATTGTAAAAAAAGAAGAAGAAGAAGAAAAGAAGAGCTGAAAAAAATTAAAACGATCAAATGTTATCCATGTTTTGAGAAGCTGAAAAGTTGTGATCGGCTTATTTGATTCATGTTTTCCCCATCTTTTCTCCCAACTTGGTCGACGTTATTGTTTTTACGACCACTCTGGGAGAAAGGGGGAGTATGTGTAGAGTTCCATGCCTCATTGTGAGATCCATATTCTCCAGACTCCATACTTCAGGCCAACCAGTTTTCAGACTCTACAGATGATCAGTTGTTCAGACTCGACGTCAGATATTTTCGAGTCTTCGTTTCAGATTCGCACATGTATGCGGTCTTCATTCAGATGTGCAGATGTTCGCCATCTTTTATAGTGGTCCTCATCATTCTTGTTTGTCGGTCAGAGTTTTCATGTGAGCCATAGGGACGCCAGAGTAGCTGATCATTCCCTATGCCATGTAGGCAAGGGTTTTCATGTGGTATCATAGGGACTCCAGAGTAGAGTACTATTCTTTGAGCCAGATGGGAGAGATCCAGTTCTCCGACGAGGAGACTCCGGGCATAGTTTCAAACTCGATGGTCAGATTCTGAGTCCTCAGTTTGACTCACACTCCAACCCGTTCGTCCTCCTCACATGCATGACATGAGAAGCAACGTCCTCGATAGCAACCGACAGTTGTGTGCATTGAGTTGATATTGTCTGTAGTGTCATGTAGCGTGAGTTGAGTTCTTTTTGTTTGTCCAAGCTGAGCATTGCATGCTCCAGCTTGAGGGGGAGTGTTGGGGTATTTGGTTGTGCGCCTATAATGTTGTAGATGGGTAAGTGGATACCTCCAGAATCCATTTACCCCATCCATATGTTTAGTCCCACATCTACCAGTGGTGGGACTTGGAGGCTCTGTGGAGGCTATATAAGGAGCCCCAGACCTCCTGTATCCATTGAGAAAAAGGAATGCAATATCCGCCCCTTTGAGGGCTTCTTCCGTGGTTTCATTCCGCTCCTTAAGGAGTAGGGTTCCACGTTAAATCTTGTTCTTCCATGTTTTATCTTTCTGTTCTTATGCTCTGTTTATCAATTTCGCTTCCGCTTCCTATTTTCTAACAGTTGGTGAAGCTGCCTTTAGTGGGAAGAAAGCATTAGATTGGCTGCTTGATGAAGAACATTGAAACCATATGATTATTCAATAGAGGCTCCTAATGGATTATACAAGGCTATAACAATGATATGAGGCGAGTGTTGCACTCTAAGTGACTTTCTGATAGAGGTGATGGTGGAGCCATGGCTTCTTCAACCTATAGGTGGTGTTGTGTGAAGATCGACAATCAATGAGGGATGGTGATGAGAATCTTTAGGAAATGCTCATGTTGAGCAGAGGTGGTGAGAAAGGAAGGAGGATCCATCATCGACTGTCTCCAGTTTTCCTTAGGGAAGCTTTCGTGCTTCTTCTTGTTTTGAGGCAGATGCATCATCTTGCTTAGTTCGATGGAAGAATGATCAATGATCCTAAAGGCCTTAGGACAATTATACTTCTAATGTATATATATATGTATGTGTGCTACTTTATAAGATCAATAGGGGGCCTAATGCTTATAAAAAGAGGAACAAAAAGAAGAAGAATGAATCTGCTGGGAAGAGAAGAAAAATATCTAACAAAATACGGATGATTGAAAAGAGATGAAAAAAGTGTTTGAGAGAGGTTGGTTGATGCATCAGTTAGAGGATGCAAGATTTGGGATGTTGAGCCGGTTAAGAGAGGTAAAGGAACGCCCACGAAGTTTTGGAATGGGATTATCTAAATGGATATTAGTTATTTTGAGTTAAGCTCGAGAATGACCTAAAATAGATCTGAATGGAGGCAAAAGAACCATGTAGCCGACCCTACTTAATTGTGGGAAAAGGCTTTGTTGTTGTTATTGTTGTAGTTATAGTTGATATCATTGTTTTTAAAAATGTGCCTCGAGGTGTTGAGGCGTATGCCTCTAGGCATTTTTCAAGGAAAACACCTCGAGGATAAATCCTTGAGAAACCTCACTGAGGTGTGTGCCTCACAAATGTGAGGCGCCGCCTCGGATATCATTCGATTTTTTCATTTGTTTTCTTCTATATATACTCATCTCCCATTGATTGTGAGCCTTTTGTCTTCCATGGATAGTAGTTTCAAGTCTTTGAGTTTGTGATTCATTGAAAGGCATCTAATTAACATTCCAGCATCGACTAGGTGATTGGTTTAATGCATTTATTTTGCATTCAGTTTATTTTTACTTGGTTATTTATAAATTGACATGAACTGAAAATTTATTACATTTATTTTGTCGTTTATTAACATATTAGGCTTATTGTTACTTTTTGCATGTTCTTTATAAATCAATATGAACAAAAAATTTAATGCATTTGTTTTGCAGTTTACTAGCATCCTAAGTTTATTTTTGTTGTCCACAAGTTTTTCATAAATCAACGTAAATAGAAAACCTGATGGAGGATATTTTCATATTATGTATTTGGAGAGATTTTGTATTATAGATCAATAAGAAACAAAAAATCAATACATGATATTGAACTATGAATGTTAGTACATTAAACCATATGTTGTCTTATAAGTTGTATATTGGATCATGATTCATTGTAAATCAATCATGAATTATCTAAAAAACGATACTATTCGCATTTTAAGCACTAGATTATTATAATTGTCCATTGTATCTATTCTTTATACTCATATCAAATAATATGTTAGAACTTTACACCATTTTCTCCTTATATTCTAATCAACGTAGTTGTATGGTTTATAATGAAGAAAACAAAACGTAAAGTTATTCTTGTATGTTTATAACCTAGTATTTTTTAATGTTTTCTCTGTCAAGTGAGGCTTACGTCTCGATCGCCTCGAGGATTATGCCTTGTCTCATTGATAGGAAAATGCCTTGATACACTTCATGTATTTAAAAACCTTGGTTGATATATTGCACATGATCCGCTTATCAATTTTGATATTTTTCCACGATTCAAACTATACAGGGAATTTGTTCCCAATAAATGGTGTCAAAACTAATATGACTGATAAGATGGAGTATAGCACAAACATGACTATCATCCTTAATGGTACCAACTACAATATATGTAAAAAAATAGATGGATGACTTCCTATTTGTGAAAGCCATGCACCTTCTAGTTTTTGTCACCTAAAAGACCAAATCCAAGAGCAATGAAGAATGATTTTGATCATAAGCAAGTATTCTGATTATTCTGCAGTTTGTGGAGAATGTGTACAATTACATTCAGAACGAGACACATCTAAATGCACTTTGGTTGAAGTTGGAGAGTCTGTACGCTTCAAAGAAAAGAAAGTTCTAGATATGTTGCTACTCACTACTCTTTCAGATAGTTGAGAAATATTTCATATCTCTCACACAAACTCCATACCTAATGGAGACTATCAATGATGGTGTTCTTAATGAATTTTCATCACTATCAGATGTTTTAATCATAAAATATATGGGAGAAATAAATTCAAGAATACTAAAGGAACATATAAAGTAGAAGTAAGTTCAGACCAAATTCAGAGATTTCGAGTGTCACCATTGGGAGAAGAAAGGTCATATCAAGAAATATTGGTTCCAACTTGTTGGGAAAAATGAGCAAGTTGTTTATTCCTTAAGCCCTAGGCTCTCTTATATAGGAGAGTAGCCTATGGGTAAATTACATAAAGCTTACAACTGAAAATGAAAATAACAAAGAGATATATGTACTACTATATGCGTCAACACTCCCCCTCAAGATGGAGCATAGATATCAATCATGCTCAGCTTGGACGCACACTTCTGGAATGGGCCTCGAAGTAATGCCTTGGTAAATATATCAGCAGTTTGATTCTCTGAGGTAACATGAGATGTAGCAATGAACCCCTTCTGAAACATGTCACGGATGTAGTGACAGTCAACCTCAATATGCTTGGTCCTCTCATGGAATGCTGGGTTGTTTGCAATAAACACGACTGTCTGATTATCACATTCCAATTTCATAGGAAGTGGTATATCAATACATAGATCTGTAAGAAGAGCTTTCACCCACATCATCTCTGTGCTAGCCTGGGCCATAGCCCCGTATTCAGATTCAGCACTGGATCTAGCTACCACTGTCTGTTTCTTGCTCCTCCATGAGACTAGAGCATCTCCAACATAGACTGCAAATCCTGAGGTGGACTTCCTGTCCTTGGGACATCCTGCATAGTCTGCATCTGCACACGCTGAGATATAGATCTCCTTTCCTTTCTTAAATAGCAAACCTGCACCTGGAGATGATTTTAGGTATCTAAGAATCATGTGTATTGCATCCATATGGATCTGACGTGGTTGCTCCATGAACTGGCTCACGCGGCTCACTGCAAATGATATATCAGGCCTAGTAATCGTGACATACAATAGTTTGCCTACCAGTTCTTTGTATCTTCTCCTGTCCACCTCCTCTGTGATTCATCATAGAGCTTCATGCTAGGATCCATTGGTGTCGTAGCAGGCCGACACCCAAGCATACCTGTTTCACTCAACAAATCTGTAACATATTTCCTCTGCGACATTACTAACCCATATGGATTTCTAGCAAATTCTAGCCCCAGAAAATATCTGAGGACTCCCAGGTCCTTGGTGACAAATTCGGTTCCCAGTTTTTCTTTCGCCTGCTTTATGCCCTGCTCATCATCTCCTGTAATCAAGATATCATCTATATAAACCATGATTACAATAATACCTCTAGCAGTCTTCTGTACAAATAAGGAATGGTCAACATTGGAACGTTTGTATCCTTGTTTCTCGAAGAGGTCTGAAAGCTTCTGAAACCATGCTCTGGGGCTCTGCTTAAGGCCATAGATAGCCTTATGTAGTCTGCATACCTTGGAACACTCCCCCTCAACAGCATATCCGGGTGGCTGTTGCATATAGAATTCCTCCTGCAAATCTCCATATAAGAATGCATTCTTCACGTTTAGCTGATGGAGTGGCCAGTCTCTAGCAACTGCAACTGACAACAAGATTCAGAGAGTGGAATGACGGGCCACAGGCGAGAATGTGTCAAGGTAATCCACCCCGTATGTCTGTGTAAAGCCGCGTGCAACAAGACGTGCCTTGTACCTATCAAAAGAGCCATCTGCATTGTGCTTCACTGTAAACACCCACTTACAGCTCACGGGGTTCACATCTGGTGGTATAGGAACCAAACTCCAGGTTCCTCTGGATTGAAGTGCCGCCATTTCTTCCTCCATTGCTAGCCGCCATCTGCTATCCTGCATAGCATCTTGATAATTCCGCGGAATCTCTACAGCTGACACTGCCACCGCAAATGTCCTGAAGTCTCCAGATAGTCTCTCAAAAGACACAGATGCTGACAATGGATATGTAGCAGAACTCCTTTTTGATTTGCGTAGGGCAATGGGAACATCTAAATCTGCTGTAGGCTCGTCCTGCCCCTGCAACATATCCTGCTCAGAAATGTCGTCAGATCCATATATAGAAATATTTTCATTACATACCATAGGCGAGCTAGGAGACGAGTCATGACCATGAGCGGGAGGAGGCCTACGGGTATAATGGAACGGTAGCGGTGAGACATGTATATGTGGTGGTGGTGGTGGTTGTGGTGGTGGTGGCATTTGAGGTGGTGGTGTCGTGTATATGGCATCAGTAGATGGAGGTGGTAGCTGCTTGTCTCCCGAGGCTGAAAAATACATAACAGATTCAAAAAATGTAACATCTGCACTGACCATGTACCGTCGACGCAAAGGATCAAAACACTTGTACCCCTTTTGAGTTCTGGAGTACCCAACGAAAACACATTTGACATCTCTAGGAGAGAGCTTGTCAGTACCAGGCGACAACTGATGGACAAAGGCAACCGACCCAAACACACGAGGAGTAAGGTTGAACAGATCCTTCCCGGGATAGATAATGGAGAAAGGAATCTGTTCATTCAAGACAGAGGAAGGCATACGATTGATTAGGTAACATGCAGTGAGAACTGCATCACCCCAATAGGAGTAGGGAACATGACTCTGTATAAGAAGTGATCTTGTGACATCAAGAAGGTGACGGTGTTTCCTTTCAGCAATTCCGTTTTATTGAGATGTATGAGCACAAGATGTTTGGTGAATAATCCCTTTTGAGGAGTAATACTTGGCTAGAACATTGGTGCATAATTCTAAAGCATTATCACTTCTCACAAACTTCACAGATGTGGAGAAAACATTTTGTATTTCATTCAGAAAATGGATAATGATATTTCCTACTTCAGATTTATTTTTCATCAAAAACACCCATGACACTCTAGAAAAATCATCCACAAATAATATATAAAATCTGTGTCCCTGATGATCAGGTACACGACTCGAACCCCAGACACCAATATGAAATAACTCGAACTTGGAGGTACTACTCCGACCTGGACGACTGGGAAAGGACGACCTGTGATGCTTTCCCAACTGACACGCCTCACATTGAATAGGGGTGTGAGGAAGACCATAAGGTAACACATGACGCAACTTCTGAAGCGGTAAATGTCCAAATCACAGATGCCACAATAAAGTAGATACTTGTCCAGTGGGAGTGGATGAGGTTCCAGCGAAAGGGGTCTGATTCAGGTGGTAGAGGCCTCCTTGCTCATAGCCACGAGCAATCACGTTGCCCGTATGGATGTCCTGAAAAATCAAAGAAGATGGATCAAAAATCGCCCGACATTGTAGGTCCTTCGTAATCTGACTAATTGACAATAAGTTCATTGAAAAATCAGGTGCATGTAGCACATTCTTGAGCTGCATAGAAGATGTCAATCGAATCTCCCCCTGACCAGTGATGGGGGAATGTGTACCATTGGCGATCACCACTGTTCGACCTGGAGGAATCTGAGTGTATCCTGTAAGTAGATTCTGGTCTCCACAAAGATGATGTATAGCGCCCGAGTCCATAATCCATGGTAATATATCTGATCTATTACTGGTAAGTGCAAGTATGCTACCTGAAGCACTGGTCAACGCAGAGGCAGAGGCGGCAGCATCAGATTGATTCTCAGTAGTCGGTGCTGGACCATATGGGGGATAATACCCCTCAGACGGGCAACTAGATCGTCGAACCGCTGATCCAAAGTAGTAGCAGATGGAGGCTCTATCTGCTCAGCGACTCGTGCAGATGTAGGAAATCCATGCTTCGAATAGCATGTGTCTTTATTGTGTCCTACACGATGACAGTAGGTGCATGTTGGCCTAGTACGACCACCTCTTCCAGGGGGTCCACGTTCACGTCCCTGATGATGAAATCCGCGACCCCTGTTGGTTGCCATGGCTGAAGTGTTATGATTTGCAGCCGTGGAAGGAACTGTGATCCGACTCAATCTATGAAAAGCTTCCTCCATGGGAGGAATAGTAGAGTCAGCCAAAATCTGTGATCGTGCCGCCTCATACTCTGGATCGAGTGCATCCAGGAACACACCCACCATGGTCGCGTTCCTGTATGTCTTCTGCTGTTCTGGCGTGGCTGTAAGAGGCATGAAGCTATAGAGCTTCTCGAACATCCCTCTCAGTGATGTATAGAGAGAATGTAAAGGGCGACCATTCTGCTTTATTGTGAATATATCATGCTGAAGTTGCAGAATCTTCGTCTCGTTCTTCGCCTGAGAGTATGTAGCCGCCAGAATATCCCACATATCCTTGGCTGTGGGTTGATGTAGGATGTCATTGGCAATTTCAATAGCCAACGTACCAGATAGCCAAACCTTGGCATATGCATCATCAGCCTCCCAAGAGGCATTGACTCCAGTCTTCTCAGCAGGCTCTGGTTCGGTAAGGATGTGCTTCTTGCCTGTTGACTTCATCATGCTCATGAACTGCATTGCCCACAGTTCATAATTTGTACCATCCATCTTTACTATAGGCGCTGGACCACGAAAGGCGCCAATAGATGGGATATCTGACTTGTTTTCTGACATCTTGGAGACTGAAGACTGGAGTGATTGACCAATGATGATCTTCGTCTACAATGACATTGACGGGTTTAGTTGCACGTGTAGACCTCAAGCAACTAAACCCATGAAGATGATTTTATGCGCTTTAGGGCTGGATACGTGCACGCGTACAGGAGGTACACGCGCTGGTGCAAACTCGACCGGGGAAACGCACGGTCACTCGCGCACTGGTGCGCGATGCACGAACTGGAAGTGCGCTGTAGTGCGCACTGGTCGCACGCTGGGTTGGTGCAGTTCACGCGCACCAGGAGATGCTACAGCCGCACAACGCAGCCGCACAACCGCACAGTTGCTACGCGCACCGTGGAGTGCGCAAGGGAGAGAAGCACCGTGCGGGTGCTACGGCGCTATAGCACGGTGATGTGCAGGCGCGCAGGCGATGGGAGCGCCCGCACAGCCGATCGGAGAGGCCCGCACGCGCTCGCGCAGGAGATGGGAGGCGCACAGGCGTGGGGAGCGCCGCCGCAGGCGATGGCAGGCGAGGGGAGCACACGGAGGGGAGGGCGGCGCCGATCGGATGAAGAGAGAGAGAGAGAGGCCGGCGGGTGGGGTGGGGTAGGGTTAGGGTTTCGAGAACTCCGGTCTAGGACCGTCGCTCTGATACCATGTTGGGAAAAATGAGCAAGTTGTTTATTCCATAAGCCCTAGGCTCTCTTATATAGGAGAGTAGCCTATGGGTAAATTATATAAAGCATACAACTGAAAATGAAAATAACAAAGAGATACATGTACTACTATATGCGTCAACACAACTCAAAAGAGAGAATTCTTTCAAAAAAACTCAAAAGAGAGAAAAGAGGAGAGAAGCAAGAAAGGAATGATAAGGGTGACAATGATGCTACTATAGCTGCTGAAAATGATTTGCTAAAGCATGGATATGGTGAATGTCACTAGATATTATACTCGATAATAATTCATCTCCTCATGCGACCTTCAGGGGTTTTTCACATCTTATACTTCTGGTGATTTTAGCACTCTTAGAATGGTAACGATTCCTATTTTAAAGTTATTGGCAGAGGTGAAGTTATTTTGCAGAATGCTAATGAAGTTCATTTGAAGCTAGGAGGTGTGAGGCATGCTTTTAATATGCATCTGAACTTGATATCTATGGGAAAGCTTGACACTGAAGGTTATTGCAACACAATTGGTGGTAGACAATGGAATCTTACCGAGGTTACTTTCCTTATGGCTCAATGGAAGAAGTGCAACAATAACCTCTATGTTATGCAGGCATCTGCTTCCAAGTTTGTAGTGAATGCAACCATGATGACCCTTTAATTGAGTTATGACATAGGTGGCTCAACCATATTTGTGACAAGGGATTGTACACCTTGATCGAGAGGAATCTTCTTCCAAATGTAAAGAAAGAAAAGATAGAGCGATGCACTCATTGCTTGGTTGGACAACAACTGAGAGTTACTTGCAAAAGTAACTCACCCTCCAGGAAATCACAAGTACTAGTGTTTTCTTAGACAAATTTATGTCATCCTATGAAGGTTATCTCTCTTGGTGGTGCACTTTATTTTGTCACCTTTATCATTGATTTTTCTAGGAATCTATGAGTCTATACCCTAAAGAGGAAGGATCAGGTCCTTAGTATGTTCAAGGATTTCCATACACCCGTAGAGGCAAACAGGAAAGAAGCTGAAGTGTATATGCAATGACAATGGTGGAGAATACATGGTACCCTTTAACATATATTGTAGATCTCATGGAATTAGACATTAGAAGACTCCACTGAAGACTCCTCTGTTAAATAGTATCACTAAGAAGATGATCAAAACACTCATGGAGAGAGTCAAATGCCTACTTTCTAAGGCAAAGCTACCAAATCCTTTTGGAGTGAAGCCTTGTGCTGTTGAGCACTGATGCTTATGTGATCAACATGTCTCCATATACTACTTTGGATGAAGGAATCCTTGATATGGTCTAGAATGGAAAGGATGTTTCCTTAGAGCATTTATGTGCATTTAGTTGCAACAAATGAGAGATCAAAGTTGGAATCAAAGATAAGACATTGTGTTTTTGTGGGATATTGACCTAATAAGTTTGGCTCAGGTTATACGATTATGTAGAGAAGAAGCTTGTGAAAAGCCATGATATTGTTTTTGCCGAAGATCAGAGTATTGAAGATATTCAGATTGCATCCAAGAAACTATTTTAAACTAGCTACAACCATTTTAGAACATTAAAGATATTCAATGGATCAGTAGAGTAAAGTATGTTGAGAACTCTTTAAAATGAACATACAAAGGTAGGTTGGTTGTGAAAGTCTTCAACCAAAAGAAGGGAGTTGACTTTGATGAGATATTTTCTCCCGTAGTCAAGATGTCATCCATCAACATTATTCTTAGTATGACTGTTGTTCAAGACTTGGAGATTGAGCAGATGGATGTGAGATCGCCTTCCTCCAGGTGATCTCGAGGAGGAAATCTACATGGCACAACCAGATGGATTTGTGGTTAAAGGAAAAGAAGACTACATTTGTAGAATGGGAAAAAGCATGTTTGGAGTAAAGCATGCTCCTAGACGGTGGTATAAGAAATTTGAGCCATTTATGGGGAAGCATGATTGCATAAAAACTACTGCAAATCATTGTGTCATCATCAAGAAATTCTCAAGTGATGATTTCATCATTTTCTGATTTATGTTGATGAGACATGCTCATTATTGGCAGTAATACCTCGAGAATTTCAAGTCTGAAGGATTAATTGAGTAAGTCCTTTGCTATGAAGGACTTGGGATCCGTAAATCAGATTTTGGGTTTGGAGATTACTTGTGACATAAAGTCGAAGAGACTTTGGTTATCTCAAGAGAAGTACATTGAGAAAGTACTTCAAATATTCAACATGGACAAAGCCAAGCCCGTAAGTACCCCTCTTAGAGCGTACTTCAAGTTAAGCACCAAGTATTGTCCATGAATAGTAGATGAAAAGACATATATGAAGATGATTCCTTATGCCTCGACCACATGCAATTTGATGTACTCTATGGCATGTACAAGGCTTGATATTGCTTATTCAGTTGGAGTGTCAGTAGGTTTGATTTAGATCCAAGAAAAGAGCATTGGAATGCAATCTAATAAATCTTGAGATATCTCTATGACACTAACAACAATTGTCTTTATTTTGGAGCAGAGAAAGCATTTCTATTGTGCTACACAGATTCAGATATGGAGGATAATGTAGATGGTAGATGATCAATATACGATTACTTGATGGCATACACATGTGGTGTTGTCTCATGGCAATCAAGGTTGCAGAAGTGTGTGGCATTGTCTTTTTTTTTACAGAGGAAAAATCCATTGCTGCCCATAAGATAACGAATTATTCTTATAGATGAAGAAGTTCATGCAGGAACTTAACTTTGTTCTAGACAAGTATATACTTTATTGTGACAGTGAGAGCACGATTCACCACGTCAAGAAACTTTATTTTTCATGCAAGGTCAAAGCTTATCCACATCACTTATCATTTGATAAGTGATGTGTTAGAATTGAAGTAGCTTCTGCTTGACAAGGTCCATACAGATGACAATGGTGTTGATATGATGATAAAGACTTTGCCGCTTGGGAAGTCTATGAGATATTCCCTCATGGGTTTGAAGCGGTTTACCTCGCCAGTGAGGGGAAGATTTGTTGGATGGGTTACACCTTCCTTGTGGGAACCTAACCCTTATATAGGACATTGGTAGTCCTTATTGAAAAAGAAAAATCAAGTTCTGATTGGAGAAGAAAGTCAACTACCTTTTAGGAATAGGAGTTCTCTTATCCTATTTATGTGGGAAATGGGATTTCATGCTTCCTTATTCTCTCATCTACATGGACTATAAATAGAGGACGTTGGGTACATACTAACATATCCCAACACAAGTTTTCATAGCATAGGAAAGAAATAAGAGAGAGGAGAAGAGAAAAGGTTTGTGGCTACAACAAAGTTCGGAGGGAGCGACCTTTGGAGTGGTTCTTTCTACAACATTCTTCTCTATAATTTGGCAGTAGCTTTATCAGCTTGGTGATATTCATCGTCTTTATTATTATCTATTTTTGGTCATTCATAGCACTGTATAGAGGGTCGACTTTGTGTAAGCCCCTCAAGAAAGATTGATTTGATTGTAATGCTTAGTTTTGGGTTGCGATCAACCCCATGGTTTATCCCTTCATACTGAGGGCTTTTATGTTGAAAATTCTTCGTGCATTTGTAGTTGATTTTTTATGGTTGATTTTTTTATACTTGATTGTAGTTAAAATATCTCATATGATACACTTACCAACTTTGTATTCTTCCGCGATGCAATTTATACAGGGAATTCATTCCCAAAATTCTATTGAAAGATTGGAAGCTAGGCTTGTGAAAAGAATCACTCATATCTACGGTATCGACTACCTTGAGACCTTCTCTCCTATGGCAAGAATGGGGTCTATTCCCATAACTCTTTCTATTGTTGCCAACAAGAATTGGCCCATCTCTCAGCTTGATGCGAAGAACGCCTTTCTTTATGATGACCTAGAGGAGGAAGGTTACATGACTCAAGCACGGTATTGCTCCGACGAGGATTAAGTATGTCGACTATGTTAGGCCATCCATGGCCTAAATCAGAGTCCACGAGCATGGTTTTATGGACTTACGTCTGAGATAATCTTTCTGGTTTCTATAGGATGGAACATGATTATTCTGTGTTCATCAGATGTAAGTCCTTTGGTATGGTGATATTGATTGTTTACGTTGATAACATAGTTATCGTGATGATAGAACATACATTCTAGAGACCAATGCCTTAGTCCAGAAATAGTTACCAAGGGCCTTGATCAACTCAGATACTTTATAGGCATTGAGGTAATACGTGTCGCTGAAGGATTACACTTGTCATAGAGGAAGTATTGTTTAGACTTGCTTACAGATGTTGGCTTACTTGGATGCAAACCATGAGGCATTCCGGTAAAGTTACAGAGACGTGTTACCTCTACATATCCTATGTTTGAAGACAATATACGGTAGAGAAGCCTAGTTGGCAAGCTGCTTTATTTCACTAAAACTAGGCCGAGCATATCGCATGCCATGGGTAGAGCCAGTTGGTACATGGAGAAGCCTCACTATAATAATTTGGCAAGATGCTCTTTTGATCCTCCTTCGATACTTGAAGGACTCTCCAAAAAAAGTCTCTTCTATGGGGTTAATCATCACACTAACCTATGCTAATTCTCCTGAGGATATACAATCCACCATTGGTTATGTCATGTTCATTGGTGGAAACCTTGTTACATGGCGAAGCAAGAAGCAAACTGTTGTTTCAAGATCACATGCAAAACACAGAATACATAGCAATATCTCAAGCCACATGCAGGGTTACCTGGTTCGTCTCCTTTCTACAAGAACTTGGACTCCTTGTTATTACTCTTATTTCTCTTCACTTCGACAAGAAGTCCACAACGTACATTACTACTAATATTGTCTTCCATGAGTGAACCAAGCATATTGAAGTGGATTGCCACTTTATCCGAGATGCAATATGAGGAGGAAATATCACCACTTCGTACATCTTCACGGAATTCTTGCTTGCAGATATATTCACCAAGGCACTTCTAAAGAAGCACATATTATTGTTGACTTCTAAGTTGGACATGATCAAAAGATATGCTTCAACGTGAGGGAACGTTATTGATTTACATATCCATGGTTGTAGTTTTTCCTATTTTGTGTATTTCCTTGTTCTTTATTTATAGTTGTAACCATTTGGGGTCCAACAACGAGAAGTCCCTCTCTAGGCGGCACCAACAACAGGATACCTCCTTCATCGTGAGGTCTATCCCCATCAGGTGAATCCGTCTGAGTGTTGCTTTCAACGTGACACCCCCCGTTGCCCTCCGATGCGATGCACTCTAGTGTGGCGGCAATGGGTTCCAGAAAAGGCACCATGGTCATGTGGTGAAGACAAGGCCGACCCCATCCTCATTTTGGCTTTAATAGCCAGTAGCCTTATGCATTTGTATTCTATTTTTGGCCCAGTGGGATAGTTTTTAAAACAAAAAAATGACAGGGGCTGGAAAATGCAAGAAAGAATCAAAAAGAGAGAAGCCCAAAGAAAAAAGGAAGGGCCATGTCTGTTGTTATGGGCCCAAATGGGCCGTGCATTTAAAAAAAGTTCGGTTTTAAAAACAAAAAAGAAAAAAAAAGGCCGATTAAAAAAGAAGGCCATACGTTTTGAGCAAAAAAAGAAGAGTTTTTGAAAAAAGGCTATCGTACAAAAAGAAGCCGTATGAAAAGGAGAATAACCGAGAAAAAAGGAAACAACTATAAAAAAGAGAATGATTTGTGCAAAAAAAAGAAAAAAAATACATGTTTTGTTTTGGTTTCTCTCAATTTGATGATCCATGCTCTTATTCTATCAAGTTTGGGAGAAAGGGGAATTAGATATGACATATAATCTTCTTCTTGAGATATATCTACATGACTTCTACTTCCCATCCATGACTGATAGACCTCCACTCTAGACTATTACTACTATCAGCCATCTTCACAGAGTATCGACTACTTCGCAAGAGTGTCTCTATCCTTGACTACTATTATGCTATGAACTTTCTTCCTTTTTAGCGACTCTACTCCAAGCACGACCTGGTTGTCGCATCGACTATTACATGCACGACTGATGTTCTTTCCAGGTGACATGATCATCACATACCCGTCCTCGATGAGGTTTTCTACCAGCAGTGATTTTTATACGGGGTGTCTCTATACATATCCGAGCGGGGTGTTTCTATCCCCTTCTTTCTCAGATGTATCGAGTGAAGATGTGTTGTATTTTTTTGTTGCAAGCTGCAACTTTCTTGTAATGTTGGTAGTAGGTGACTACTATGGTTCCAGGCCATGGTGGTGCTGTAGTAGGTGGTCTGCAGCAGATGGCATTGGTGGAAACATGTGATGCAAAATAGGTGGGGCTGACAGTAGCTTGCATTATAGCATGTCAGGCTGATGGAAGAAGACATCGCAGCAGGTGACATGTTATGGTATTCAGACCATAGCAGGTGGGTCTCTGGAATCACAATAGGTGACCTGCTATGGCGTTCGTACCATAGAGCAGGTGGCGGACTGCATGTGCGAAAATTGACTCCCATCACTTGTGGAGCGTCCCACTTGTCTTGAGGGCCTCTCCTCCTTTTGTTCTGTTATCTGGAGAGCAGAACCCACATGTTCGAAAGAAGAAAAACACAAGAGAAAAGCTAGGGCATCATCTTGGTGCTCCCTAACTCCACTCTTAATCGTCCATGTGCGGTCCGATGAAGGTCTCTGGTGGTATTCCTCCTCATGTGGTGCTTGGCTTGTAGGAGAGCGTAGGAGAAGGAAGAAGACACAACGGCGTAGTTCTCTTTAGAAGGGGGCTGTGGACTTGGTTCTTCCTTGGGTGATTTCTCTCCTTTTACTATTGTTATTCTTGTGTGGTGTTCCTTTGTTGATACCCAAATAAGATGGCTTAACCTGTATGCCATTTTGAGAAGATATGACATATCATCAACTATACTAAAGTAGTTTTGGGTCAAGAAGGTCCTGTGGTTTTCCGTCCTTCATTTTGAGGGTTTCTACATTAAAATCGTTGTGTGTTTGTGCTTGCTTGTGCTTTGTGGTTTTGCTTGCTCATTTGCTCGTGATAGCTATTTTGGTTTCCATTCATCTTGGTTAAGGATCATTGATTCCATCCCACGCTTCCGCAAGCAGGGGTTATTTGTGTTCTAACCCCAACATGTAGGTCCTTTACTTTAAAAGATAGTTTCTCTTGTTCATATATTTAAGTAAGTTTAAAACAACCATAACAAATAACTGAACAAAATGCCTTTCCAAAGCAAATTAGAAAATTTTTTGCCTGTGTTTCTGGTCCCTGACTCTGAAAAATAGACAAGAAGAATGAGAACAAGGATGTGAGGGTGAACGACTTCCTCCCCGCAGAAGAGGCTGTTAATGCCATCCAGAAGTCTATGTAAGTTTCTGCAGTGTTCCGATCCTCTCATTGTTCCATTGAAGTTTGTATTGGCTTTTCTTGTTTCACCAAATCTTAAGAATTTTTTTAGATGCATGAAATGTGTTCGACCTGCAGTTGATTGTGAGACTAAATTCAATGAATAGATCGATATCCAAAGAAATCGAAATGTTTTGGGATGGCTAAGAAACTGAGTCTCCATTCACTGTTGCTTTAGATTTCGGCCATAAGGCCAAACCTTTTAAAGATTTGGAGATCATAAGGTGGTTAGTAAATGGCTTTGAGCTCAAGTTTCCCACAACTCAAAATGGATCGGAGACATAATGAGACGTTTTTATAATTGAATTGCTTGTGCTTTTCCTCTGAACTGCAAATTTAACAATTTCAGTTGCGTCGTGAAGATGCAGCTGTCTATGCTTGTATAGGACTTAAGCTCGAGTTACATCTAATGCAGGGACCTGTACGCCTCTTACATTGTGGAGAGCCTGAGGAAGTAGCTGTCACAGGCTTTGGTGCAAACCAGGAAGGGACTTTCTTACAATCTGCAGATTATATTGTCATCATGTTTACAGCGGTGCCCATATATTGTTATTTTCTTTGAAATTACCTTGTGCAATCTCTCTCTCTCTCTCTCTCTCTCTCTCTCAAACACTGCCAAATCGTTTCGAAATATCAATAGTTAGGCATGTTATCACCTCACTCATGAGGATAATTCAGCATTTATAGTCATGTTAACATGCTGAAACAGGCGAGTTCGCAGAAATTTATCGAGTAAATTACAAAAATGTCCCTGAACTATACACCTAATTTCAATGTCATACCCGAACTTTATAAGGTAAGAATGCAATACCCGATCTTTAACATTTGTCTTAGTCTAGTCCCTATTGAAATTTAGTTGGTTGTTTTGTCTTTCTAATGTTAAATCACAACTTAAAACCACATTAAGATAAATATTAAAAATCGGGTACCACATGTTACCTTCTAAAGTTTAAGTATTGCATTGAAATCGGATGTATAGTTCGGGGACTTTCTTTTTGTAATTTACTCTTTTACCAACTTAAAGCCAAACTAGCAATTAAACCGCACTTTTGTGACAGGGTGTATGAAATGGCATGCATGAACAACCTTGATAGCATGACTATGCGAGCTTCTTCGTAATCGGACTATGCTGGCTTCTTCACATCAGACTATGCGGTATTTTGATCAAGTGTCGTAAAATTTATACTTTTGCCTCCTTGTTTGTCATGCTCTTCTTCCCGCCACTTTGTGTTTAATACATCTTTTGTTTTTGCTCGAGAACTTCATCATGCCATGTGTATTTTATGTTTTGTCCCTTGAAGTTCTTGAAAATACGAAGGAAGTGCACTAAATACAGTGGATGACCGTAAAGATACCGAGCAATAGTGTACAACAATGAGATAAATATGGTCATGATAAATATAAAGAATGATCTATCAAGATGTATTTTTGTATTTTGTGTTTAATAAAGGGTAGCTTTTATCATTAATAAACAAGAGACTGTGACTTCATCATACCTTGAAATTTAAAAATAGCTAGTTCCTAACAATAATAAAAAGAACTAAAAGAGATAAAATGCATAGAGATTCTCAATTGGTTCTAAATTTGTAAACTTAGGTTATTTAATTTATTCATGAACCGTGATAGCTCTTTAAGTTAACCATTCCTAGTCCATGTATTTACTTTTCTTCTTTTTCTCTTCTAAAATGAACCTTTATGATAGATCATTGGCCAATATGTTTTAGTTTGATGTTACTAATTTTTTTCCTTCCGCCTTTTTTTTTGAAAAAAAAACAAGATTTTTAGTGTATCATTCGATTTTGAAAAGAAACATGGAAGGATGAAGCCATACCATCATCGTAGAGGCTAGCACAATTACAATTTTCTACCCATCAGTCTACATGATAATGTCTTTCGAAGGAGAGGTTGAATTCCATTCCCCTTTAGTTTAGCTCATAGGAATCCCGAATGAATTAAATTATGTCTAAAAGCACTTTGGAGAAGATTCTCTCAAGAATGCAAAGCTATATACGGTGTGAAGAGCCCTGACGAAAGTATCAGACAGAGACGAGGATCCTACCTGTGCTATTGATTTTGATAGCTTCTGAGGCTTTGGCTCTTGCTTCGAAGGAATTTACCTATATGACTAAAAGAGGAGATGTTTTGACCTCTCAAGTCTCTCAACGGATGTGATAGATCTTTGAAACATTTTACATCTCAAAAAAGTGGGAAACAAGTGACATCAAGTGGTATTTAAACTGATGCAACGAGGAAATTGTAGTAACACCCATTATAAAAGATAGGGAAAATGTCATGCAAGTAGTAATTTAAGCATGTCAAAAATTAATTGTCCTTCCCATTTAAGATAGGGAATTTTTTTATGTCCCCATAAGAAGATTTGAAGAGGAAGATTTGAAAGTTGAATCACATATGGATGCGGAACTAATTTTTACATGATAGGAGGAAGGCATAATTCTTGTGTAGATTTGAAGAGGAAGGTTTACGATTTGTTCTAAATTTAACCTTCAATGAACTGAGTTAAATCTTTGAGAACCAAGATAATGCTAAACCAAATATGCACACCATTTTTTTCATTTGTTTGAAAGAAATCAAACCAAAACCCTTAAATATGAATTGAACTCGGGTAGGTTCTCTTATTTTCAATTCCTTTGATTACATACATATTTACAATGTAAGGATTACTACAATTTAGAGGGGAAATGGTATTGTGATTGCTTTGATCGTTCATAAAAGTGCTCATCATTGTTGCAATGAGAAGAATGGTTATTATAGTTTTTACAAATGATAACGTGAAAAGAAAGAGTTAAAGAGGTGAAAGAAAGTAAATAAGCAATAACTAGAAGGATTCTGCATTTCCTTCATATTTTGAGGGTTATTCTCCATATTCTTCAATGGGACATATCTCTAAGGTGGTAATTTGTCCAAGCACATGGTTTGTTCAATATCATCAAGATTAATACCATCAAGATTATAAGAATCATCATACTAACTATATTCATTAACATCTATACTACGAGATGCCTTAAACTTATGCAATGCAATTGTTTCATCCCAATGGCAACACTATTCAATCAAGATTTCTAGTTAATATTGGCTTGTGATGTGGCCAAAAAGGATCTTCCTAAAATTATTGGAGTTTAGACAAATTATATGGGCTCGAAAAAATAGAGATACTTCACTTTTACCATTACATTCTCAAGAATCTCATGTGGCTAGATTGACTAGTTGGATTGTAAGTGGTATGGGTTTCAAGGGTAGGAAATCGAAATTCTCTTATAAGGATGTGGGAATGCGAATAATGAGTTCTCCAAGATCCAAAAGAGCTCGACTAAGAGCTGGGTTTTTGATTTACTAATAACGAGTGGGTCTTTTCGATCTTTCTCTTTTTGAGGAAGGTATCTGATTTGTTTAAAGAGCACTTCTTAAGTGTCATTATCCTTGAGTCGATACAATTTAACGTAAGTTGAGATGCTATAGATCATATGGAGGAGTGGCGTGATTACTTTTACATGTTCAAATGTTTTTAGATGGTCATTATTTGTTTTAGATGCCTTCTTCTCTTTTGTTCGCAAAAGTTATTGCACTAACGTTGTAGATGGATTGAAATTGATAATTTGATCTGAGGTTTGGTAGTCTAATCAATGGCGTCTTCTTGTTCTTTTTCATTATCAAATCATCCACCTTTTGTTGGGTTTCTATCGATATGGTGGTTTGTTTTGCACTAGAAAGTGTAATTTCTCTTACATATGAAGTATATTAAGTAGTCAAATTTTGCTTAAGTATATAAATATAATACAAGCTTAAGTAGATGATATGGTCAATATTCTAATGACCTCCAAGCATGTCGTAAGCTCGACCCTTACTATAGAAGGTAGCATGCAATGGCCATGCTATTTCACGAGCAAAACTTTTTGAGCCAAGTCAAAGTATAAAATTCCACCTTGAATACCACCTTGAAATGAGTTGCAACAATTGACCTTAAGAAGATAATAATAATGGTCACTCAAACTCTATGAGTTATATAGACACACACGCGCGCGCACAACAAGCATCTAGGCAACACAATTATGCACCCAATCCCACTCATCCATGCCATCTCAACCACTCACAAATCCCATAAATGTCCCTTATGTACCTCATAGCTTTAACATGAATCAAAATCAACAAAAATCAAGATATTGCAAAGTCTCATCAACCACATAATAATTAATATGGTCCCCATGCATCCTTAAGAGAAATTACACTTTCTAGGGACAAGCCACGTCATGTAATTTCTAGTCTAGCACCTACATTCATCTCATGTTCGATTTACTTAAGCTCGTATAATATATGCACGCACGCGTATACACACACTCCCCTCTCTTCTCGCACATTCCTTTTCTTTGCCTATGGTTCAATGCATGACAAGGTGCTCAAAGCTTTGCCACTCACTCCCCATTGTGGTCGGACCTCAGAGCCATCAAGATTCCTTCTATTTACTTCTCTTCATTTGTGCCTTTCTCTAAAATTTTTATTAGTCCTATTTCTTGTGTTCCTATTCAAGAATTGTTTCCATATGGAGATCTTTGAGCTTGAGCTCGTACTAGGGGTGGAAACCTTTGTAAGATGGCCTCATAAGATTTTTATCATTTATATCAGTTGCAACCTAACCAAGGATCAATGAAATCAAGTGTTTCTATTACTTTATCTATACTCCTTGTGGAATAGGAAATATCGAACTCAAAGAGGCAATATTTTACATCTATATAGGTTTACTAATTACTTATGATTTTTAATCCTTTGTCAAGTTTATTTCTACTTTTGTATTTGAGTTTTAGGTTTTATGATTTTTATGTATGTTCTATAAACCGATGTGGATTTATGTGTTATGTATTCTTTTTTGAATACTTAGATTGGATATTTTTATTTTAAATTTATTTATTATTTATTTTAGTGTTGATTTTTAAATGTATTTTGAATTGATTTTATAGGTTTTATTTAAATGATTTCAGACTGGCATTATTTTTGGATGTTAAGAAATTTTTAAGCAGTAAAATAATGTTTAAAGTTCAACTCAACTTTATATTTTACTTTTAGGAAATTTTATTTTAAGGAAATTTTGATATGTGTATATTGTATATTTATTTTAAAATTAAAATTTTACCCTATTTTTATGTTTTTCCATATTAATGGGTCTAAAATGATAAATAGTAATGTGTAACTTTATTTTTTGTTCTTGATTTATTATTTTGCTCTATGCTGAGTCTTTTTTGGTAATTTTATAATATTTTTATATATTTTATTTACATTTATATGTATTATGTAGATATTAATATTTGTTTATTTATTTAGGGCAGTATACTTAATATTTTTTGGTGTAATGTTTATGGCGAGTATGTTTACTTATCTGTTACATAATATAAAAGTTCACGGTTTTAGCAACATTTGGATTTATTAAGTTTTTAGTGATAATAGGATACTATAATATTTTTGTTTTTAGAATATATGAAATTCTGTATTTGATTATTTTAATAATGTTGTAATATAGCTGTTTATAGAATATATAACAATATGGTACTTTTCAAAGGAGTTGCTTTGATTACGGATATCGAATAATGTGTTAGTGGATCCCATACATTTCAACACCAAATATTCACAACAATATGGTACTTCTTAGTATATTTAATTTACAAAATAAATATATTTTTAGATATTTTTATGTAATATATGAATTAAATAAATATAATAAAATTAGGATAAATGATATATATTGTAGAATGATTATAGAAATTATCAAAATTTTATAAGTAAATCATACACTTATATTTAATATAAAGTTTTGGTATTTTCACATATGTACCCCTCTAAGTTTCTACCAATATATTTATGCCCTTACTTTTTTTGCATTAACACTTGTGTCCCTATATTCTTACAAAATCCACAGTATTGTCCTTTCATTATTACATTTATGCCTTTATATTAAATAACAAAAGGGCTATAAATTTTTTAATAAATAGGGTTACACGTGTTATAGTAAAAAGGGTACGGTCACAAGTGCAAAACCCCCTAAAATGTTGTTTTTTTTAGATTTTTGATATTTTTGTCCTATTATATACTGAAAATTCGTACTTATGTTATCAGTATAAAAACAAAAATATAATTAACGTGGCATATAATCTGCTATCAATGTTATCAAATCGAGATCTCGGGAGGTGACTCATCTACAAGGCACGTTGTTGAGATATCCTGCTGTACAAAGGTATCGGATTTGTGGGTCTTTATCCGCTCGGTTGTAGAATGTGATATTTTTGTGTGTCTGTTTTACTATGGTGTTCCTATTATCTATATTGTATGAGACTTTCTTTGATGTTATCCTTTATTCTTTTTGTGCTGCTTTTGCATGTTAATTAACACAGTCTATTCTTTTATATATTTATAAAAGATGATTATTATATCATTACTATGTATATTTCTAACTTTAGCCCCAATCAAGTTGAATAATGACGATTGGCATGCTACTCATCACCTCATATATGGCAGGTGTGAGGCTTGGCGATTCTTCCTCAAGCTCGAAGCTTTCAAGTTCCTTTTCCATGGCTTTGGCTAAGAACCTATTTAAAAATATTTTTTACTTAGCTTTTGTCTGCAACAATATAACTTAGTGATTAATTTATGTACAATTCCTGAATGTAACAATGAATGAAGAGATAGAATTTCTTCTTAAAAATCAGACATGAGCTCATGTTCCTTCTCTTAGACATGTAAGACCACGACGAGTCATTATGCAGTAAACTTATGATTGTATTGTTCCACTTTTAGAAATAAACACAATTAAGTTTGAATTGTTAAGGCCCCTCAATATAATAAAGAATACATAGTCTGAAGAATTGAATCATAGCGTCTAATGCTTGGTTGTAGATCTAAAGAGTTAGATCAATGACACAACATACATTTCAAAATGATATTCAAGAATTATCTATAGTCTAAGAAGGGTTGGCAATATTCTTTAATGATTGATATTCAACTGACATTCTTAATGTGAGCCCTCTTCATAGGAATAGAGTTTCTGAGGTGTCCCATGAGTTGAGCTAAAGAGTTAAATTGACGAGCTAGAGATATTAAAGACCTATATTATATATTATCATGAGAAGGCACAAATCCTTTGACCGGAGACATACATACACCTATCTATCTGACTATTTAAACTTGGTGGACCAATAGGTTGATGGTATGAGAAGGTATGTATGTCTGTGAGCTGGTGTATATACATGGTAATATGAGATGTATGTCTTTCAAAAGAATCATATAAGTTCATACTTATTAAACCAAAAATAGGAGCTCACTCACAAGACATTGGGTTCACAATGAATTCCATCGATGGCCATTTTGTTTATGGAAATATGACAAGAATTCGAGAATATCAATATATACTTGGGAAAGCATATAATTGATATTATCATCCAAGTCTTCCTTTATGTAGGATGTATGAGTATTAGAAATGCTCGAGGTTGATACGATTGTAATAGATTGTATATTGTAACGCTTCTATTTTAAGGAATATGAAATGAGATGGATTTTATTGATTCGAATTAGAGGTCAAATGAGCAAGAATTTATTATATTAGAACTCAATTCCTAGAACCACAATCTAGATCCGAAGAGTTGAAAATTTATCTGAAAGTGTTCAAAGTCAATTGAAGAATTGGTTCAATATGATTTAATTAGATAAATCAAAGTGGTTGAATCTTGATATTAGATGTAATCTAAATATCAAATCATTATGCATGGGCTATACAATCTCCCTGCTATTATCTACAAGTGTTTGCAAATGCAACATGCATCCTGATTAGATTAGGAGTAGTACATTGAAAAACTGATAATAAAAGATAAAAATATATTGTATCGTCGATTAATTACATGGAGAATATATGAATATAATTCACATAATTATCATTTAATTAACATTGATATAGATCCATAATAATTAAAATTGATATGAATGTGATTCATATTTATTTAGGACTTATATGAAAACAATAAATTAAAGTAAATGTGATTTGAATTCACATTCTCCATTAAATAAATTTAGATTGGATTTAAATTTTATTTTTAGGATTAATGAATTGGATTCATATTTGGTAGGATGATTTGATAATTATCTCAAGATAATTGATGGTAATTATCAAGAGAAATAATTACACAATTATCAAGACCAAGTCTTGTTGGGAATTTACTACGACTCTATATGGCCATCCCCTATAGCTATAACAAGTTTGGCTTGGCCTCCTTTCTCATTCGTTTAACTCCTTGCATTATATTCCTAATTCCAAGAGGAGAGATATAGAGTCCATACCCTCTACATCTCTCTAGTGGCCCTCCCCAATCGCCTCTCCCATTCACCATTGTGGTTATCTACCATGACCAATTACCCTCTCTATTGGCGTACCCAGTTGCGATAAGATCTGTCTTCCACTCCGTGCTTCGTGCCCAAGAAGAATGATTCAATTCAATTTCATGAGATGGAATCATGAGAAAGATGATCTATCTAGATCACTTTTGACATGGACAATCACTAGAGAGAAATCATCTTTGAAGTTTATGGGACGATCGTGTTTCATCATTGTGTCGTGAGTGCAACATCGTCGAATCAGACTTGAATCTGGAGGTCTCTTCCTTTAAATACTACATACATCAAAGGTATAATTCCCTTTATCGTGTGGTTCACGAAATGGTGCCGAATCAGTTACCATGTCCATGTGATTTTACATCGCGATTATGTGATTGTTATATGTACCACTCATGCAATGAATTTTTTTTGTCAAATTTGATTGTTTTTTCTTTGTTTCCATTATGTGCAAGGTCAAACCTCTCTTCATCTTCACCATGTGTATAAAAGGGTGGTTGTATATGAAGACTCTTGAGTTGTTGATGCAAGATATAAGTCAAGGCTTGTTGCCAAAGACTTTATCCAGATGGAGGGTATCGAACAGAATGAATTCTCGCATATTTTAAAGCACATCTCCACATGTATCCTTTTAGAAATTATTGTTGTGAGTGCCTTGGAGTTGGACAAGTTATATGTGAAGATAACCTTCTTACATGTAGAACTTGAAGAGAAGACATACATGCAACAACTAGAAAGCTTTGAAGTATAAGGAAACGAAGATAATATGTGCTTATTAAAGAAATCTCTTTATGGTTGAAGCAAATCTACAAGACAATGGTATAAATGCTTCAACTCATTCATGATTGCATAGGATTTACCCATAAGGAGTTACGATGTTTGTGTCTATTTTAGACACCTTGTTGATGGCTCTTTCATTTTTCTACTGCTTTATGTTGATGACATGTTTATATCATCTGTAAAAATCGAAGTGAAATAACTGAATGCCTTGCTAGAGAACATGAGATGAATGATCTTGGTATACCCAAGTAGATATTTGGTATGGAATTGCACAGAAATTGCAAGTCTAGGAAGTTGCGTTTGAGCCAGAAGAGCTATTTCAAAAAGTTTTTTGTTATTTTGGCATGAAATACATCAAACTTGAGAAATTCTACTTACCTCTCATTTTAATATATACACAGATTTGTCTCCATAGACGGAGGATGCACACAAGAATAGTTCATGAGCTCCTTACACTAGTACCTATTGGGACTATCATATATGACATAATATACACTTGCCCAAACATTGCTCAGGTAGGAACTGTTGTGGGTAGATACATGTCTAATCCAACAAAAGTTTATTGGCTTGCTTTGAAGTAGATTCTGAGATAACTGCGAGGTACCATTGGATTCTGTCTTGGGATTGGGATGAGTATGGATGGATTAGTTGGATTTATTGATTTTGACTATGTAAGTGACCATAACAAGAGAAGATCATGACATGATGTGTATTCATTATTGGCACATTTGCAATTTCATGGAAAGCAACTATGCATCACACTATGATGTTATCTATTACATATCAGAATATATGATGACAATTGAAGAAATCAATGAAGCAATTTGGTTGAGAGGAATATTTGACGAGCTCAATCTTGGTCAGAAGACGATTGCCATCCATTGTAATAGTTGGAGTGCCATACATCTGACAAAGGACTAGAAACACATGAAAGAATAAAGCACATTGATGTTCACTACCACTTCGTTAGAAAAGTAGTCATGAATGGCAAACGTTCATATGAAGAAGATCACCAACAGACAATCCCTCAGATATGATAACCATGCTAGTTCCACTAACCAAGTTCACAACCTATGCAAATTTAGTTGACTTTTTTGGAGTGTAATGGTCCTATCAGGCAAAGATTTCAAGGTAGAATCCAAGTCAAGGTAGAGATTATTGAGATATACCTTGAAGACTCAACATGTTTAGGATCTGATGTAATTTGTAAACGGATCTTGACCGATATGATAATTGGATATGGATTTTTAGAATCCGACTAAGATACGCTTGCTTTATATATTTACAACTTTTAAGGTAAGGTGTGGGTTATATGAAAATCTTGTGCTGGGAGAGCATGACCTCATGGGGTTTTATATCATGTAGTCGAGTTTTCGTCATAGTGAAATCTCTCTTTGCCTGTGATTTTCCCCCACACAAGCAGTGGAGTTTTTCCACGTAAATCATGTGCTCCCTATGGATTGCTTGTTGATTGATTGCAAACTAGGTCATTTTGCATCAGAACATACATATATCTAGGATTTTCTCGAGAATACATATATGGGTACATATATGGATATCCGTAAGTCTGAATCTATTTTTTTATATTGTTTAGACACTGTCAATGTACTAATAGACATATATCTGAATGTGTTACATGGTTAAGCATAATATATTGTATTTTGAAATTACTTTCAAATGCATGTGTGCGCGCACACACACATACACATGCACGTGCGCACACATAATGGGGCCACTCTCATCCTTATTTTTTTATTTCTTAAAGCATTTTCTAAAAACACCTAGAGAAGTTTACTCCACTAGATGAAAACATGTTGTCATTCAAATTTCGATTCAATTCGAGATTCGTATCCCATCCATCAAGCATGTCAATTTCTAACGGTCTCACAATTGCTGAAATTGACCCCTTATAAATAGATATGTTAGGAATACCATTTTTACACAAAATTGAATGGCAACATATTGTCATCTAGAGGACTAAATCCCCCAAGGTGTTTTCAAAAATACTTTGAGAAATAATAAAAAATAAGGGTAGCATAGCTAAGTTAGCTCCCCCTGAGGATAACCCCATTAACTCTATATATACGGGGCCCTTCCAATGAGTGGGGCCTTTCTTGTGTCTATAGAAAGCCCATCACAAGATCTGTTAGATCTCAATATAACAGTCCCATCTGCTTTCCTTATTCAAAAGGGTTCTATCATTCTATTCGGCAGTAATTATCAGTTTCATTTAATATTTCACATTACTATTTTAGCCCGTATGATTTGTCATTTTTTATTATTATTCATAAATATTTGATACAATTTCCATGCAACGTTATATAATTTTCATGCTTTGATGAATAATATGCTCTTTGTAAAATTCGCATTTCTATTGTAAAATATATATGCTACTTTGTAAATTGACATCTCAATTAGTAAAATGTGTTTTCTCATCAAACAAGTTTAAGTGAAATGCATTTTCTCTTTATAAACTTTGCACGTTTGATGTTCCAAAAATCTGCCTCTTTAATAAAGATAAATTGTAGTATATGATCAGAAATCAGATCAACAAAAACCACAAATTTGAATATGTGGATTATTTTACTTGGCAAGTTTACCAATGTTGAATACAGGAAACAATAATGATATTTAGTTACATGGTTCTAAATTAATTAAATAATTAACTAATGTACAAATCATTTTAGTGTCAGATAAAGTAAAAATAAAATAGATGCAATGCAATGCAAGTAGATGAATCAGAGACAAATTAAAACATAGGATATGTGATTTCTCTCTCTTACAATTCTTAAATAAAAATGATCAATTAATCCTCAATTAACTAATCACATATCCACAGAAAAATCTTGAAAAATACAAATCAAATTTAATCCAGACTGCAGGCTAGAAGATCAATAATCAAATTCTATAATTAAGTTAGATCAATATCCACGTCTTATATTGAAGTTTAGACCTTCATAATCTTTGCAAAAAAATATCAAGATTCACCCTCTATACTGCGCAATTATTCCCGTAATAATCCCAAATCTCAGAAATGTATCAAGAGCAATATTTATCAGTCAAAACTCCAACAAATCATGCCATAGAATTTACTAATTATCAAATGCTACAAAAATGATCAAATTAAATCCAAATCATATTTTCTACCTACGAAGATTAATTCTTGAAAAATATTTATCGATAATTAGTAGAGAATTAATCTGATTAAACTTTCTCAATGGAGACACTACAAATTAAATCGAACTTTCTCAATATATAATGGATGCATAGATCATTAGACACCTCAGTCAATATTCATCATTAAAGCACTTTGATCTATTCGCAAGATATTTAAAATGAAAGATCATTAAACAAGCTTCAAAGCAATATATTGTATGCTAAAATTGGATAAAAGATGAGAAAGGTATGCCAAAATAAAGTTCTAGGGACTAGAATACAAATAAAATAAAGTTTTCATCCATTTCATGTCCTGAGAGGGGCTTATCTACAATATACCAAACCCACCATGGCGTTGATGTAAATTGCCCAAGCATGCATTAATGAATCTCCATTTCATCACCTTTATTCTATTATTTTGGCTTAAAAATCCTAGCTAATGCTGTAAATAGCCCTAATTTATACAAATTAACATTCATTCTTTATTGTAAAAATAATGTACAAAAAACTATTTTTAATGTCAAAAATATAGAATAAAGAAAAAAAGGAAAATAATTTGGTATTTTATGACCCTAAACCCTGATACCCAATCAAGAATTGATTTGATCAATAAGGAATAAAGTAGGGGGAGATAGGGGCCAAAAATCACTTAAAGATTCCACTATTTTATTCTTCAATAAGTCCTTTTTGGGACCTATTTTATTCTTTATTATTTATTCATCAAATAAAAAAACCTTGTACATGAAAGTTATAGATAGAAATATATAGAAAAACACAAAATTAATTTCATACAAAAAAATATATAATGTACTTTTTATACTCTAAATAAAATCCCAAAACCCAAACTTCACAGACCCATATCTCCCAAATAAAAATCAAAATGTATGAAAATCAGATTTAATTGTATATAACTTTTAATAAGCTATTTGATGAAGGTGGTTTCATATTTTTTGGAGTTAAAATGTGAAAGTTAGGTTTTGGACCCCCATTGTACAATATACCTGAATAAAATATCATTTTATTTTTTTTTTATTATTTTATAATTTTTTGTTTTTATTTTTGCAAATATTATTTATAAAATATGTACATATTTCCAGCACATTAAAACCAAAAAGAAATCACAAAAATAAAATAATATACTAAAATACATAGATGAATATATAATAACTATACCTATGTAATATACTCCTATATTTATTTAAGTGTAAATAATATATTAGAAAAATATTATAAAAATATTTTATGTATATAAAGATAAGTTATAGTTTTTTAAAATAAGAGAATAAAATAATAAAATACAAAATAAAAATAAAAGACTCAAAACATAGATAAATATACCTATAAATAACACCCTAAAAATAAGCTTGTAATAAAAAATCACAAAAAAATAAATAAAAATGATAATAAAATAGTATAGAAAATATTAAACATTTTTATTTTATAAATTTATTTTAATAAAATCATTTATTATTTTTTACATAATTTCTAAATAATTTCGGCTCAATTTTTCCTGGTTGGTCAACGTGGACCAACTAGGTGGCTCTGTCAGTTGACCTCGGTCAAGTGACTGACCTACGCCTGCGCCCCTGACAATTCTAGTTTTGACCTATTCTTCATTGATTTTTGTGGCACGACGCTTTCATCCATTCGCCTTGATTTTTTTGGATCTTTTCTCCTCGATTACTAGGCTTTCACGCCAACATGTTTCCTCGAGAATTGATTCTCTACATCACATGCACTCTCTCGATCTTCCCATCCCTTCGTTCGCTTGCACATAAGGTCCACTTCCATCTTCATTGTGTTTTAAATCACCTTGGACCTAGTTTGGCCCCCCTCTCTGGAGCTCTAGATTGAGGAGGATGACAACCTCCTCTCCAGCTCTTTTGCAACATAGTTGAGCGTGGTTTAGGTGATTTCCACCCACCTCTGACTGAGCACCGTCGTGAGGTCGATCTCATGGCTTTTAGCCACTAGAGGTACCATTTAATTACATTTTTAGATAGCCATTAGTCTTAGCATTTCTTTCCTGCATATAGATTAAATTTTAATTGCATTTATTAGCTTAATCCAGCCCATTCGTAGTTCGCCGGAGGATAGCTCCGTCGAACCCCTTCCACCTATTTCCGACCAGTAACCGACCCGCTAACCACCTTCATTCGCCTCCCCTTAGCTTCCGCTATGCCACCCCCACTCCATTCAACCTACTCCTGCTTGGAGTAGGATCTCAGATCCCCAAATCTTTGCTGCGTCCGAGATCTGCTGCCTCGACTCCCTACATCTCTATTCCACCCATCAGGACCCCCAAACCCCTGTTTTTCTTGCATGAGCTCCTATTGTAGGTCCTGGTGGCCAAAGGACCCTCTGAGGGGTCGATTTTGACTCGAGTAGAGCACTTGGAGCGGCCCAGCTGTCCTAACCACATGGCAACCCACGGTCGATCAGCTTGCCATTTTGAAGCCTTTAGAGGATAGAGTACGTTACTAGGAAGTTTTGCATTTCGGAGTAAGATCAAAGTATATCGAAGTCGTGCCGTATCACCGATCAATGTTCATCCGTGCACCATTCTTTATATGTTCCTCCTGATGGCCTAGGAGCCATCCGAACATGCCCCCTTCTTCCAGGCGAGCAACTAGTGTCATATCAAGTTGAGCCAGCACCGTTGGATCTCCTGGGATCATCTAATCTGGAGCATCCAGCTGAAGTGTCATCGTGAAGCCTAGGGACGACACATGTTTGAGTGAACAAAATCTAGTTGTTCGCCCGCACCGAGTGTTGGGTATCTGCATTCCTTACCCAATACATTTTTGTATTTCATATTTAATCTAGAAACATTCCTCTACCGTTATATTAATTTTGTAATATTTATAGAATAATCCTCAGACTTTCTTTATTTGCATTAGAGTCCATGCTCGCTCTCCTTACGTGCGATCCCATGTGAGGTGGGCATTTTGTGCATGTGCCCCTAGGAACTTTTGGTATTTCGTTTTGGTCTAGAAACTTTAAATCGCAGTTATATTAATTTGTGAGATTTGCAAAAAGGCCCATGGGTATTATTTTATTTACATTCCTGCCCGTACTAGGACGTTAAATTTTGAATGTTTGATCTATTTATTAAATATAGTTCTCATGCTCCAAAAATTACCAAAAAATAGAGTTAAGCTCCTAATTGCACACACTTCCATGTCATATTTTTATTTTTGTAATTTAGGACTTTTTAATATTTGTTAAAAATCAAACAAAGCACGAAAAGTGCTTGTTTAGCTTAAAAACCCGTAAAAATACGAAACCATTCTGAAAAATTCCCAAAAAATATATTTTGTTTATTTATGTATTTTGAACCTTCAGACCAAAAATCACTAAAAATAGAAATAAGAAAATCCTTAAAAATAAAAAGACCAATATCTTTATAAAAATCTAAAAATCCTAAAAAATTCCAAAAAAATTTTTTGTTTTATAATTTTCTTTATATTATTTATATGTTATAATTGATTTGATGAATTTTGGACTTAATTTGATATTTTCATCTTCATTTTAATTCGACCCACTTTTTAATTCCCAGATTTGAGGTATTTTTGAATTTAAAAAATAAAAATCAGCAAAATTCACTAAAAAATCATAGAAATAATTTAAAATTATTAAAAAATCCAAAAAGTATTTAATTATGTAATTTTTATTAAATTTAGTTATATATTTATCTATATTATCCTATATTATGTATATAATTTTATATATTATTATATTAGATAATTAAAAGAAAAAGAAATGTAAAATCAGAAAATTATAAAAAGAAAATATAAAAATATAAAATTAAAAAAATATAAAAATACAAAACATATATATATATATAACTAAAAGCCCATAAAAACAATAAAAATTAGACAAGATGAATCACACAATCATTTTTTCACCTCATTGCTCAATCTATCCATTTTGCTCCCCATGTTCGACACTCTACATATACTTACACCTATACGTACATTTATTTGTAGAGTTATAATAAATTTTAACTCGACACTTTTATCTCATTGCTTGATTTATTTGTGGGTTAATTATTGATTTTCTAGGATTTTGTAATCGGTTGCTTCAATGACATTGTAGTTGTCGCCTTGTGTAGACTACTTTAGACCCTCATAGATCCCAATTATCAAACGATGCCATTGTCGGGGAGCAACTCTGTATAGATTGGTTTTATTTGATTGAGTCTTCTTTGTCTCTTTTGTCCATAGTTTTACTTTATTTATTTTCTGATTTATTTTATATAATTGTTGAATTATGTAATCATCTTTCCTTATTTGAATTTGTTGCTAGGAACACGGATCGAGGGAGGAGCTCTTCTAGAAGCGCATGTACACCCACGTGACGTGACCTTCTGACCTAGCATCAAAGAAGGACTTGGAGAAATTTTGAAGACAAAGTTTTTTAGCATATATTTATTTATTTGCAATTTAAAGTGAGAGAGAGACCATTTATTGTAATATTCAGGACTCTCTCAGGACTCTTCAGACTTCACAAGGTCCAATGCCCGAGGGATTGTTCCCTTGGGGCCTCATCGGTTTTATCGCGGTTTTCTGCTCTTTTTATTTTGTTTCACAATTTTATTTTTCTTTATTTTATGTGATTGAGCCCTAGTATTAGGATTACTTGATGATAGATTAAGGCCAAACACTTAATTATATTTACTTCTACCTATATTCTCGTTTGGACTTAGTCAAAATTTGAATTGCTATTTATTTGGACTTGATACCACGTGTTGAGAGAGGTCGCATACAACGCGTATAGGACCCGTTATGGCGGGCACCGAGTGGCATTGAAGACCGTACCTTGGTTTCAATTCTAGATAATTAGCATATTGTTCTTCAGATAATAGTATATTCTCATCTAGGGTGATTTCATCAGCTTGCATTTGCATATAGATAGGTTCAATTCTGCTTGGCATCCTTGCATGCAGAGAGCTGGAGGCAAGGTGAGCATTTACGCTTTAGCTCATCATCGACTGTCGCTTGCATTGCTTTTCCGCCTCCCTTCCTCTTATTTTGATCAGGTGCTAAAAAGAATTGACACCTCGTTATCATTGTGCATTTCTTTTAAAAATACAAAAAAGTGGTAATCAGTAAAATTGGGACTGTTAGTATTACTCGACCTTAAAATACATTAAAAATAAAAATATTCATCTTGAGAAGAGTAACCCCCCTCATTGTATTCATTTTAAATTGCTCATATACACACTAAGGACTAGTGCCAAAATCCCAATCCCCTAAGTGTTTGTACAACTTTTTTCTTCTCACCTAAGTCTAAAACTGACAAGATAAAAAGACCGTACTTTTATGGTCCTCACTGAGTTGAGTTGGTGAATTGAGGGGTTTGTTTTGTATGAGTTTGTTTTTGATTGTTTGTGCACATACTCGATCTCTCTGCGCATTTTGCACCTTTTTCTTACACTTTTTGATTTTACTATCATGTTCTCCTGATCATTTTCCTTTTGTTTCAGAGATGGCCAACTGAAATGATTTTTATCTGACCTTTGCGGATCCCTCGTACCCTCCAGCCGGTCTACCTCCCTTTTTCCAGGAGGACTTTCCTCCTAATTTTTGTACATATCCACCTCAACCAAAGTACCAGGCCTCAAATTTTTATCCACCACCATGCTCACATTTTCCATCATCACATCCACCCGAGACTGATCCGCTGGAGTCAACTCTCATGGACACCGCTCTTAAGTACATGGCTTTATTAATGGAGCAAATGAATTAGAAGATTGATGATCTTAGTAGTTTGAATAAGAGCTAAAATGCCACTCTATTATTTGAGGATATGGATTCACTTGAGGATGATCATGAGAGCTTGCAATCGTCAAATTTTTAAAAATACAAAAAGAATTCGAGAGATACATTGTTGATTCATTTTATAAGGAGAGGACCCCAATGCTAGATTACTTACCCACACATCCATTAACCTCATGTCCCACCTTTGACTCCTTGGATGACAACGTACAGACTGCTCTTAGTCATCCTTATGTAGATGATGATTCCGATCTCCTCCCATGTATGGAGGAGATCCAAAAATTCAAAAATATGTTGACTGAACCTAAAGTGGTGGTCGTTATTCATGTGATCTTTGATGTCCCAATTTGCAAGGAGATGACCCATTTATCTGCTCCTCAACCCAAGAAGAGAAAGCAAAGGAGCAGATCTAAGCGTCATATCTTGATCATGGCCACTGCCCACACCATCACTCACCACCCTTCTTCTAGGAAAGGAAACACTATCACACCTCTTGTGAGTTGCACCATCTCTGACCATACATGTGATAATACTCTCCTTGAAGCAGCTTCGATCAATATAATACCCTTCTCATTGGTACAATCTATTCGTCTTGGGCCTCTCAAAAAAACCATGATGATTGTTCAATAAGGGTATTCTTGAGAACATCGTCAATCTGATTCAGGGCATGAGCTCCACTACAGACTTTGTTGTATTTCTTATGGAGACCTCCACCCTTGTGGAGCGCTCTCCAATCATCTTGGGACAACCTTTCCTCGCCTCTGCGAGGATTGTTGTTGATTATGGATTTGGAGAGATTTGCTTCCATTCTTATATTGGGAGTGATGTGTTGATCACTGCACCTACCATGGATCATAGACCTGCATCCCACGAGAGTGTGCACGTGTTAGTCGACCCCGGGGACTATGAACTATATGCTGATATCAGAGAGGTTTGCTTTATGACCGATGATGAGACCCGAGAATTCCTCAACAGGAAGACTCGGAAAGCATACACCATGGAGTTTCCTCTTCCTGTGGTTGGTGATGCATTGATGACATCTGTAGGACTTACACGATTGCCATATTTGAGCGGAGGGCAGACTTAGATGAGACTACAGAGGTCGAATTTGATTTCATTTCTTTTATGAAGGAATTCGGGCCTTTTGATGATGATCAAGTTGAGACCTCGCTTGACGAACTTGACCTTACTTCTTCCGATGATGAGTTTATCCCCTTTTACTTCGATACCTATGAGACTTCATAGGACAGACTTGACTTGACTACTTACATGGATGAGTTCATCCCTTTTCATTTTGACCTAGCTGAGACACCCAAGGCCAAACTAGACCACACTACTTCCACTGACCAGTTCATGCCTTTTCACTTTGAGACCATTGAGGATCTTCACCCGGTCGATCCTGATCGGGTTGTGTCTTCTAATGACCCCGATGTCAACCTGCACCTTTTCAGATCCATTCCTCAGCAATCTCGCAAGAAGATTCGAATTCTACCTTATTAACCTTTGTGCATCCATCCTCCTATAGATTTACATTCATTTTCTTCCTCCCATCCAGTGTTTCGCTCATCCACCTCATTTCCTAGTGTTGCCTTTCTTAGGACATACTTTGTTCTAAGTATAGGGGGTGGATGAGCCGAGTGTTATTTCTTCATTCCGTTTCATCACTCTTGTCGTTGATTATACTTAGGAATCTTTGAAGAGTGACCTGGCGACTAGGGTTAAGTAACAAGAATAAACACGGGTGGTTGTAACCCCAATCAATAGGACAAAGCTCAACAAGGAAAAAAAAGAACCACACAGATAAGACAATCAAAGCACAAAATCCAATGTTAGCGGTCTCCACTCTTTATTTAACATGGTATAGCGACCAGGTTGAACACAAGGATCACATAAATGTGGGAAGTAGTCGAAAATCAGATCATAAAATGACTATTTTATAGTTTTTACTTTTGCAAATTTTTTTATATTTTCAAAATAAGAAAACAAAACAAAGAAATGAAGGACAAGCAAGATTCAACAATATTTATTAAGGGTCAAAAATGCACAAAAATAGGAAACAAAAATATATTATATTTTCTCAAATATTCAGATGTGTGTGGTGATTTTAGGGGATTTTTCCAATTTTATATGATTTAAAAAAATGAAAGAAGGGAAATCGGGGAAAACAATGTATAACTTGGACGAAAAGGGAAATTTAAAATATTAAAAGTGCCCTAATGTCCTGGTTATAATTTTTTTATGAAAAAGTAAATAAAATATCCAACTACAGAAACAGAAATTCTATTTTTTTTTGAATTTTTGAATTTTTAATGATTTCTATAAGTTTTTTTAGAGTTTTAAGCTTTTTAGGATTTTTATAAGGGATAATGAAATGAAAATGGTACTGGAAATAAAACACACAAAAACAAGCACAAACTAATTTTTTTATGATTTTTAAAACAATTTTTCATATTTTTATATGTTTTATAAATTAGACAAAGCGATTTTTAGGTGTTTTTTATTTTTAGAAAATGCCAAATAAAATGAAATTAATTTACAAAAATCCCCATAAATATTACGTGTCAGCAGGAGCTAACACTAATTTTTGTGGGATTTTTGGAATTAATTTGGTTATAATGTGATGAAAAACAAAGCACACAATTAGAAGGGACCTATATGCAATTATCCTAAAGTTTCTGGCCAAATAATAAAACATGTAAAAGCTAAAGGCCTAAATTATAAAATATCCAGAAAAACATGCATAATACATGTAACACAGGCTCAGAGGGGCATAAATGCAAATATCAAAACATAAGATTCAATTAATAACAACCAGAGAATTTAGGACTAGCCATGCAAATACCCCAACAAGTCACGTGGGACTACACGTGCCTCAGGTTCAGAGGGACTAAAATGCAAATACAAGAAAGATAAGGTCCAAATTGCAAATTATCTGAATAAAAATGAACTACGACAAATATTTACAGGACTTGGAAATAAAAACAGAACATGGAAGGGCCTAAGTGCAAATTACCCTTTATTAAAAGCAATCCAACAGCCGAAGGCGATCCACTTAACGGATGAACGGTAAGGATCGATGGACAACGCTTCGGCGATGGAGGGCTCTGATCAAATCTTCTGATAGATCTGACAGTCGGAGATTCCCTGAAACTGGACAGTGTAGATTAGAACTTGGGGATTCTTCAATCGGATGGCGGAGGGATAGTCTGGAAGAACTCACCTCCGGTGAGTTTCTTTCGTTAATGGTGCGTGCCTTCGGTGTTCTCTCGAGCCAAGCGGGTGTGGGATCAATCAGTGAGCTCGTTCCGTAGCTGTAGGAGGGCTCTGATGGGCCCATGACCAGGAGAGAGGTCCATGGGTTGCACGATCATCCAGGGGCTCTCCCAAATGCCTCGAGACCTCCAGATGAGGTCTAGTAGCATCTAAACCTGCAGGGTACAATGTATGCTTGGAAGGGAATCCTCCGGCGAGGGTTAGAATGCCAAAAACATCATAAACCAAAGGGAGGTCAGTGGATGGGTAGGTCTCTGGCGAGTGAGGGGTTTGACCTGTGTGAGGGCTCCAAACCGAGGGCTAGAGCAACATGAGAGGTTGCAGAGCGATCGTAGAAGCGAAAGGAAGTCGGAGAGGGGCATATGAAGGTCAGAGCGCGACGAAATGATGGAATGGGTACGGTGGTCAAAAGTGCTTTGTTGGCGAAGTAAATGAATGATTCACACGAAAATGGAGGATATCGAAGGTACCTGGAGGTGGCTGAAGATCACTTGGGAGTCGTGGACGAAGCCCACGGAGGCGATGGCCTCAATGGACGGTAGTTCTAGAGGCTAGAGCTCCTTGCGACAGAGCAGAGGCAGAGCTCGCTGGACCTAGGGTTACCACACCCCAAAGGATGCCCTCACCTTCTCCCTCTCTCGTTGTCACTCTAGAAAGGTGGAGGCAGGTGCAACCAAAGAGGTGGAGCAACAAAAGGGTGGCAGAAAAGGATGGGGTCATGCAAGTTATATAGGTGTGGGGGTTCGAGAAGATGGGGATGGCGCCTGCGAACCGAGGTGCGGATCTAGCAAGGGATCATCAGGCGAGGATTAGGGATCCGCACCCTCAATCCAGAGCAAAGATTTGGGCGAAGAGGAGATTGGGTTGGGTCTAGAGAAATTGGAGAAGTTCGGCCAAAAACCTGACTCATGCATACGAGGTCTGAGGGGACCAGTTGATCGGGGTCAATGATCCATCGTGGCCCAATCAGAGGGGGTGTAGGAAAAGGACAAAATAGACTACATGAGAAACCAGAGAAGAAAATAAAGAAAATTAAATTAAAAATAATAAATGATTTTAAATGAAAAATGAATAAAATGAAAAATGTTTATTATTTTCAAAGATTTTTTATGTGATTTTTAATTATTTTTATGAACAATAAATTAGTCTATATACAACATATAGTATTATATACATGTGTAATATACCTTTGTATTATGTACAATAATTATTATTTTGTATTTTTACCCAAATACCCTAATTTTATATTTTATATATTTATAACATAATTTAAGGAACATAAAACAATTTTTATTTTATTTTTATGATCTATTTACATGTATAACATAAATAGGGAGTGTGACAAATATACATGCATTTTGTACAAGTAAGAAGGATTTTATTTTTATTTTTATTTTATTTCTCTGATTTTAATTTTTTTTGTTTTATTTTTAGGACTATATACGAGGAGGTAAAAAGAATAGTTTATTTTTATTTTATCAAAAATATTTATTTACATATATAGGTAATATGTACAACATAGAGTAGGCCTTATCTCTCTACTTATTTTATTTGGCGATCAAGTCAAGACTTGACCTTCTCTTGGGGTTCAGGTCACTCTGTATTTATTTTAAATACCTCTTTACTTTTTCTTTTCCTTTATTCTTTTAATTTTGCACAAATACATGCTAATTATGCACTATTAACATATGCATGCATCATGCCAACTTATTGCATTTACACTTATTTACATGATGATATGCCAAGATAAATAGCTAAAATAAAATAATAAAGAGTGAGAATCAGGGATTTATCACCTCCTATACTTTACCTTTGCTAGTCCCTTAGCAAACACTTATTTGAAAAAGATTTGAAAAAGAGAAGAAAATAAAAAGAAGGAGAATCAAGGTTGATTATTAAACTTGTCTTCATTAAATTGAAGTATGGGGCTCAGTCGGACCTTTGGATTACTAGTTTCTCGGAACCTCATTTGGATCTAAGTTTAAGACTCAACAGCCTCTAAGTTCCACCATTCTATGGTCAAGACTCCTCAATAATCAAGATCAGAACAAGTCTATATACACAAACTCTGATGACCATGAATCTTTCCTTGTACTGTGTAAGTGATATGTAGCTCCCCACCTCAGAAATGATAAGGCAACAGCTTCCCTCAACAAGGTAACTCTAATGCCCTAGTCTAGCAGCTCTTTCCTCTAGGAGTGGGGTATTCCCTTCTAAGTTCAAGTTCAACCGGCTCAAGAAGAGGGGGAAAGAAGAGAATAGACCGTGGCCAGTGTAGCCACGTATCGCTGGGATCCCAACCAGTGTAGCTAAGTCTCCCGCTGCAAACTTCATGAGATGAGAAAGTGAAACATAAACTTTGTTTTATTTGACTATACACTCCAGCAGGAATTTTATTTTCTATCAGGCCTGCCCATTTTTTGGAGTTGTTTTTTGTTTCGCACATTTGAATGTGCATATGTACAACATATCTACATGGTGCAACATATAAGGACTTTTTCTTCTTGAGCCAGTAGACTATCCTCTTTTGAAGCATTATTGCAACCCACAACTCCTATCTTTAGACCTCAACACCGCCAGACCAAGTTGAGCGCACTTCCCTCCCTAAAGGAAGACGAGGGGTTCCGCCTAGAAGTACTACCCTCGTATTCTACGCCAAGCCAAAGGAAATTGCCTCCTCACCACCTCATCCGTAGAGAGCTAAATGTAAAGTGCTAGTCCAAGTAAAGCCATTGTCTGTGAGAGTCATGCGTGCGTTGTTAAGTGTTCTACTTAGATTCATCACGATGACATGCAAACATAACCTAGTGGACTCAAAGAATTAAGTCACCAATGGAACTGAAAAGTCTTAACCCCAAATCCTATAAGGTTCCTCTTAGAATTAGGTGGATTAAGGTCTTAACCAAGCTCCATTTTCCAATTTAATTCTAGACTAGTTTAAATGTCAACTATGATTCAGAAGAATATACAAAAATGCAACTTTCAAAGTTTGGAAACATGCAAATTTTTTGAAAATGTTTGAATATATGCATGCATGAATGCAAAAGTTTTGCAAACTATTTACAAACATTTGTAAAATATTTTTTACAAACTTTTATTTTCAAACATTTTACAAAATTTTGTACTATGTACATAATTTTGATACAAAATATTCACAAACTTTTCACAATCAAAATATTTTTACAAATATTTGTACAAAAATAATGTTTATAAATAGCTATGTATGTGCAGGAAAGAATTTTATGTACAGTAAAATTTTAAAATTTTTGTGATTTTTGTGATTTTTAGGTTGTGAATTTTAGCCATTTTATTTATTGACATACTCACACACAGTACGAGTTATGGCTAAAGTATATATCTAACACATACGACACCCCCCTATACTTAGCTCGAACGATGTCCTCAGAGTGATCAAAGAGAAGAAAGGCTATACTACAACGACGAATAAAGAATGTAACGAATATAAGTCGGTGACCCCCCTATACTTAGGATCAAGTAATCCTAAGTATAGAAGATTGTATACAAAGGGAAAATCGAGTGGAAGAATGTACAAGGTCTACCTCCCCTATACTTAGGGTAAAATATCCCTAAGTATAGGCAGTAAAACAGAGGTAAAAATAATCAATAGAATAATCTAAAATCTGACATCTCCCTATACTTAGGGTAAAGTACACCCTAAGTATAGCATAATCCCATGATGCATATGGGATGTTAGATTAAAGAATGAGATGATATGGACATCTGGATCTATACAGGGCAGAAGACAGTGATAATCAGACACGAGATGCAACATATGTGATTCAAAGATCACATCTCATGCAAAGTGAATCGGGGCGACATCAACGATCAACAAATCATGATCTAGATATGGCTTGAGGCGCTAACCGTGAACGTGAAAGGTGGACTTAGATGACATCTCAGATATGTCGATACTACCATTGTCATGCACCTTTGGAACCAGGTATGGTCCTTTCCACTTACTCTATAATTTCCCTGGAAATAATCTAAGCCTGGCATCAAACAACCATACTCTCTGATGTGGCTCAAACTATTTATGGCTGATATGAGAATCATGTCATTCCTTTACTCGCTCCTTATATTGTAGGCTGCTCAAAAAGGTTGTATCTCTAAGCTCCTCTAGGGCTGTCAATTCTGCCTTCCTTTGATCACCTATACTCTCTGGATCCAATAATATCTCAGTGTTAGCCCAAAGTGACTTATGCTTAATCTCAATAGGTAAATGGAATGGCTTACCATAAACGAGATGAAAGGGATATGTCCCCAAAGGAGTCTTGAAGGAAGTCCTATATGCCCACAAGACCGAGTCCAAAGGCTGTGACCAATCCTTTCGGTCTGGGCGGACTACCTTCTGTAGTATCGTCTTGATCTCCCTGTCCGATACTTCAGCAAGACCATGGGTTCGAGGATGATATGGAGTGGCAACTCGATGGTCTATGTTGAACTCATTAGCAAGGGAATCTACCTTGTCGTTGATAAAGTGAGACCCCTGTCAGATATCAATACTCTAGGTACCCCAAACCGTGAAATGATATTCTTCCTCAAAAATTTGCAAACAGTCTTAGCATTTGCGGTTCGGGCAGGTATGGCCTCAACCGAACGACTCACATAATCAACAACTAACAAAATGTACTCAAATCCCTGACTCTTAGGGAATGGACCCATGAAATCGATGTCCCATGCATCAAAATCCTCACAGAAGTGAATGGGCTGCCCATCCTCTGAAAGTCAGTATACCTCTTCATGAATTCTTTAGAATCCTTGAAGAGGGTAGGTCACCATAGGCCATATTGGAGCACTTTTTGTGTTGTTCTCCTCCCAAAATGATGTCCTCCTACCTCAAGCTTGTAGTAGTAAGTGAGGACGTAGTACTGCTCCTCCTGAGGAATGCACCGACGCCAGACGATATCCCCTCCTTCATGATAATGGTTGGGATCCTCCCAATGATAGGACTTGGCCTTCACAAGGAAAGTCTCAAGTCGCTGTCTTGGCCAACCTTGTGGAACTTTCTTGGCAACAAGATAGTTCACAATGTCGACGTACCATGGGAGAGGGGCGATAGCAAGGATTGCCTCATCTGGGAAAGTCTCTGTAATGGCTCAGTCTGCTCAGATTCCTCAAGATTTTCCAAACGGGAGAGATGATCTGCCACCATATTCTTGACTCCAGGTTTAACCTTAATATCAATATCAAACTCCTGGAGTAGAAGGATCCATTTAGTCAATCGAGATTTGGCATCCTTCTTTGCTATAAGGTACCTGATGGCAGTATGATGTATATAGATAGTCACTTTGGATCCCAGAGTATATGATCTGAATTTGTCCAAGGCAAAAACTACGGCTAGCATCTCTTTTTCAGTTACTGTGTAGTTCCGTTGAGCGGCATCTAATGTATGGCTAGCGTAGTGAATGACAAATGGTAAACCATCCCTCCTCTATCCTAGCACGACCCCCACGACAAAATCAGATGCATCGATCATGATCTCGAATGGGAGAGACCAATTAGGCGACTAAAGAACATGAGCCTCAACAAGTAGGTGCTTGAGAGTCTCAAACAACGAAAGACACTTATCATCTACAATGAACTCGATGTCCTTCATCAGCAGATCAGTGAGCGATCGGGCAATCCTGCTGAAGTCATGAATAAAACATCGGTAGAAACCAACATGCCCCAGAAAAGACCGCAACAACTGCAAGTTGGACGATGGATTGTGTTTCCTGATAATATCCACCTTGACATGTCCCTGTTGGAGATGATATGACCAAGCATTGTCCCCTGAGTCACCATGAAGTGATTGTTCTCCCAAGATAGAACAAGATGTACCTCAATGCAACGTTGAAGCACTCGGTCTAGGAAATCAAGACAAGCATCGAACCCATCACCGTAGATCAAGAAATCGTCCATGAAGACCTCTAAACAGTCACCCACCTTATCAGAGAAGATGGACAACATGCACCTTTAGAATGTCTCCAGGGCGTTACATAGACCAAAGGGCATCCATATGAAAGCATATGTCCCAAAAGGACAAGTGAACGTCGTCTTATCATGGTCTTCAAGCGTTGTGGCCACCTGATTGTATCCATAGTACCCGTCAAGGAAGCAGTAGTGACTCTTCCCAGCAAGCCTCTCTATAATCTGATCAATAAAAGGCAGCGAGAAATCATCCTTCTTGGGGGCCTGATTCAGTCGTCTGTAGTCTACACAGACCCTCCAATTAGTGGGTACCCTGGTAGAGATCTCCTCTCTGGACTCACTAACAACTGTAGTGATGCCCATCTTCTTGGGAACCACATGTAATGGACTAACCCACTTGGAGTCAGAGATGGGGTAGATAAAATCGGTGATCCTCCATTTCGATACCTCTTTCATGACCACCTCTCGAAGATTCGGGATCAACCATCGTTGGAACTCACATGATGGCTTCGCATCCTCCTCGAGGAAGATATGGTGGGAGCACAGGGCTAGACATATCCCTTGGAGATCAGCTACACTCCATCCTATTGCCTTGCAGTTCTTTTCAAGAACCTCCATCAATCGAGATTCTTGTTCTCCAGTCAAATCTACTGAGATAATGTCTGGGTACATCTCATGCTCACCCAAAGGAACCTATACTTCAGCAACTACGGCAAAGGCTTCAGTTCTGGACAACTGGGAGCTGGCAAATCTGGCCTCTGAAAGATTTGAGTGAAGGCAACTGGATTGAAATGTAAGAACTCTCGTTGTTCATGCAAAACCAACGAAGACGACCCTATTGATGTATCTGTACTCAGTGCTGGCAAGGTCTCCACCCTAGCTGCTAGCTCTGTAGAAATCAGATAAGGTAATAAATCATCAAACTCTACCCAATCTATGTCTGAATCTGAGGGATCTGAATCAGAATCAAACAATATATACTCTGCCTCGCTATCCTGAACGTGATCATCAGCCTCAAAAGTATCCTCTGCCAAGAGTGTGCTCTCCGAACTCTCCTCTTCTGAAAGCTGTAAATCTGCGACATCTGAAGGTGAGAGAAGGGCTCGTGAAATAGGATCTAACCAAGCAGCTTCATCATCAGTGATCACAAAGTTGCACTCCTGGTGGATGTCTCGCTCTGCCTCTGTCATCTGCTCTGCATCACTGAACTGCTCTGAGCAAGATGAGTCTCACGCTCTGGTCTCATCGATCATCTCTATTTGTATACTCTCTCCCTCGACACGAAAGTACACGTTCCTGCTATCATGGTCGGACACCGCCTTGGCTGTGGCCAAGAATGGACGTCCTAAAATGATGGGGGTATCTATTACAGACTCAGGGATCTCCATGTCCAACACAACGAAGTCCACAGGGAATTTTATGCCCTGAATTGGGACGACCGCATCCTTCAACAACCCCTTCGACCTCTTGACAGATTGATCAACAAACTGAAGGACTATCCTTCTCTGTCTAAGAGGCCAAACTCGAATCGGTCGAGTAAGGATACCGGAAGGATGTTGATGGAATAGCTGTTGTCTAATAGAGTATGATCAAATCTCTGCTCATGAATGTGGCATCTGACGTAGGGAGCTCCTGCATCTGGTCTCTTGGCTGGCAGATGGTTCTGGATGGTGAAGCAGTTGCGTGGTTCGGCACATGAATTTCTGCTTGATGGTTCCTCTTCTTCCTACGGATAGTGGTCTTCTCTCTCTCAAGTTCCTCTGGAAGAGAGGGATGAACGTGGAATCTATCTATCATCTATTGGTTGAACTCTTACTGTTGGTTTCTTTTTTGGATTTTCTTTTTTATTCCCCTTTGCCAAGCATAGTGCTTGAGGGAAGGGGATGGCTGGGCCCTCCTTAGACAGAGGGCTAGGAACATGTTCCTGCTGCTGAGAGGGAACATAATCCATACAAGTATCACCATGCATCACATTTGGACTCGAAGATGAAGAAACCTTTCCTTTATTGATTTTTTGGTGTTTTTCATATGGTCATGAGGTACAGAAACCAGAGGAAACATAACTGGAATAGAAATGGTGGCATTATTACCACCCACATCATCTGTCTTTGCGGCATCATCACTACGCTCCGTCTCAGCATCTAGATCAATGGTGGCACCAGTACCACCAGCTGCATCTGGAGAAGCGACGGCTTCAGTACCATTAGCTGGATCAGCATCATCCTTGGTGGAGTCAGCTCCACCGTCATCAACATCATCTGCGGCATCAACACCGTTATCCTCCTCGTCTAACACTCTTGGATCCTCGTGGTGTCGTCCTCAAACGAGGTGCCATCGGCTGGCATCCTACCACTCCTAAGTGACACAAAATCAGCATCAAATGTATATGAAGCAATGTCACCCAATAAACCACTAAGAGTGGTGGTCTCTGTGAACTGTACCTGCTCAGATTTTTCTTGAGGTTATTCGGGTTGGGCTCAATCTGAGCGGGTATGGCGGCCTTGCCCTTAATAATCTCCCTCATCTCCTAGAAAAACTCATCCATCTCCCACCTAAAGGATGCCTGCTAGTCAGAGAGGAGGTGGGCTAGATCATCAAGAGATGGGTTCTCATAGGCTGACCCATGAGAACCGGACGGGTTGCCTCGCTGGAAATGAGGTTGCTGCTGGAACTGGTGTGGGGGAGGCTGAGAATACTGATGTTGAGGCAGCTGCTGCCTCCACTACTCTCCCTGCTGGTAGGGATGAGGACTCGACTAATACCGGTAGGATGGTTGTTGGGAGTAATGGGGCTGCTGCTGAGGATGGCTGGACTGCCCACCCTGAGCTGGAGGCTGCTGTTGGGACGAGGCACCTCCGGTAGACTACCTGAATGCAAGATGCTCTCTGCAGATCCCAGGCTACTGCCAGTCATACCAAATCCCGTTGACTTCGACCGATAGCTCCTGCTCGTACGGGGACAGGGGAAGAACTTCCAGTGGCTGATCCTGCAGGTACACCGCCATCTGGATGTCCTGAGATGGTGGTGGCTGAGAGTATTGGTGCTGCAACTATTGGACAGTCTCCTTCTGGATGTGGTGAACCTGTCAGTACTGGGCGGAGTGTTGGGACAAGCTGCTGCTAGGATCAATCCGTGACCTGAGGCGGGGCTGAGAAGATGCCTGTGCCTCCTGGAGACACATGATCTGGGTCTTCAGATCACTCAAGGTCTGTACCAACTGATCAATCTGCGTCAAGACCTGGCACTGCTTCTTCTCTATGATCTCAATACGGTCCAACTTCTCGTTGATGATGCCCATGTCAGCAGCTGAATACTCTGCCTATGCTGCTATTGACGAAGAAGTGGATGGACCCGCATCAACCTGTGCTATCCTCTGATAGGACACAGCCTAGGGTAGGGGCTTCCCCTGAGTGTAGAGCCTGGTCTAGGACATTACTGTATAGTTCTCGACCATCTCCTCATAGATGGTCCAGGTCTGATCTTCATCCTTGGTGAAATAGGAGCCTCCATAAGAAGCGTTGACTAACCCCTGCAGTTCTGGGGTCAGCCCACAAAAGAAGCTCTGTACTAGGTTGGGCTTGGATATGTCATGATGGGGACGCCGGTCGATGAGCTCACGAAATCGATCCCACGCCTCATGGAACTACTCATTGGGGATTATGGAAAAATTATTAATCAGAGCTCGCACTGCGTTCGTCCGGTCGAGTGGATAGTACTTATTTAAGTAGTCGGTCCAGAGCTGCTCCCATGAAGTCACATATCTCCCTAAATGCTTTAGCCGGTAGGCTGCTCTGTCGACTAGAGAGAATGGAAAAGCCATCATCTTGATGGTATCCTCATCTACATATCTATCGTGGACAATCCTGCAGATCATCTCGAACTCCTGTAGGTGTAGATGCGGCTCCTCGGTCGTAAGCCCATGGAACATGGGAAAGAGTTGAATGGTCTGAGGGGGGAGCTTGAAATCTCCCAGAATCGTCGGAAGCTGGATCCAATGGTGTGTAAGGGTTGCACCGAGGTTATGCAACTCCCTCATTGGCCTGACGGGTCTGGTTGGCTCCTGCGATGCCTCTAGTTGTTCTCCATCTCCTCCTCCAACCTCTGGGATCTCTCCACTGCCTCCTCGGTGCGGCTCTCCTCTATCGGCTCGCATCTGTGCTATCTCTCGGTGCATCTCTGCCATGAAGTCTCCCTAGTCTCCAATCTGTCTCTGCATCATCTCCATGGAGGCTAGAAGTGTATTGTTGATGGCGCCCTGATCTGAAACATATGTCAAACCCTGGGGTTGTCCATCGGTGCGATCCTCACTGCTGGCCATCTTGCGGGTCCCTACAAAGGCAAAAGACCCGAACTCAAGTGCCGTCATATGAACAAATAGTCGTGCTGCTGGTCTCTGCTCGGGCACCTTAGGACTAGAAGAAGGGTGATCGAGGGGGAACATGGCAGAATCAAACTCGGGTTCGAGGAGCAGGTCTAGGCTCCCCAGAACCTCCCTAGATGAGTGGGTCGGAGTGCTCAAAAGTGGTGCTGACAAAGGAAGCCTAAGGGACCTCCGACCCATCATCGTGATGTGGAAAAATACGGATGAGATCTGGTAAGCAAACAAGAGCAGCAGTCAAACCCCAAATTCACCTACTCAACACTGAGCTGGTGACCGTGAAGGATCGGTCGATTATTTTGTAGATTTTATTTTAGTGATAATTCAGTCTTGCAAAGTGATTAAGCGAGCTGGTAGGAACTCGATGCTCCCAAGAGACAAGCCCAATCCCAAAGCTAGATCTTTCCCAGCCAGTACAAGTTGCGGACCATTTATCGGCTACCCAATCAACTCGCTCTGTTAAGGGCATTGCAGCCCGCTTTACCGGAGACCGGAGAGATCCTCACTAGAGAACGACTAACCCTAAGACCAGTAGTCTAACGAGAGTTTAGGTATGGCTCTAGCCTAGTGTACGTGTCACTCTCTCGCGTAAGCAAACCAAACAAGGAGGGGATGACTCTCCCAAGACAGATTTTTTAAGTGAAGTATCTTTTATGATCAAGTTTGATTAACTGTCCCAATTTTATGTTCTTCTTTTTTTATGGTATTTTTCAATAACAAACAAACACCTAACGAATTTTTTGATCTCCTAATTATTTAAAGTCCAAAAATGGGGGAGAAGTCGAAAAAGCCGATGCGCGATCAAACACGATGATGCATGCCAAGTAAGAAAGGCGTACCTGACTCCAGCTCTCTACATGCAGGGTGATCTGGGCCTTAGACGAGCAATTTCTAATCGTGAAGAACAATAGCTGACTGATCATAGAGAGGTCGATGTTCGATCTCGGATGTCGATCAATGTCCGCTACAATGGATCCCGTACGTGTTGTATACGACCTCTACGGCACATGACCTCTCAATCAATCAAGTCAGCTTTTTATTAATGGTTTTTAATAAAGTTCAATTATGAACTATAGGTGCAGGCAAATAGTTAGGGATTGGGCCTTAAGTTATTGACGTCACAATCAGAGAAATTCCTAACACTAAGGGCCAAATTCTGCGAGAATCAAATAGAAAAAAGATGAAGAGAACAAAACTGGCGAAAAATCACGGTGAGGTCCCCCAAGCACACCGATGCTCGGTGAAACAGACCTCGATAAGACTCAAGTGTCCATGACAGTAGGAGTGTCCTTGTGTTATTACAATTAAAAAATAATTGCAATAAAAATAAATGTGTTGGAAATAAACTAAGTTAATCTACTCTAAAAACTACAATTGTCTCCTGCTGCTCCTGCTCCTCCCCAGACACTTGTCTCCTCCAAAGTATCCTCGGGCGGTTCCTCAAACATAAAGAGGAAATAGAAAGTAGATCAGAAAACCGTTGGAACAAATAGAGATAAAAGATAAGCGGAAAAATCTGAAAAGACTACTAAGTCGTGCTCCCTGGCAATGACACCATTCTGAAGAGCGACATGGCGACTAGGGTTAAGTAACAAGAATAAACACGAGTCGTTTGTGACCCCAATCAATAGGCCAAAGCTCAGCAAGAAAATAGAGAACCACACAGATAAGACAATCAAAGCACAAAATCCAATATTAACGGTCTCCGCTATTTTATTTAACCTGGTATAGCGACCAAAGTCGAACACAAGGAGCATGGAAATGTACGAAGTAGTCGAAAATCAGATCATAAAATGCATTTTTTTAGTTTTTACTTTTGCAAATTTTTTATATTTTCAAAATAAGAAAACAAAACAAAGAAATGAAGGACAAACAATCTTCAACAATTTTTATTAAGGGTCAAAAATGCTAAAAAATAGGAAACAAAATATTTTTTATATTTTTCAAATATTCAGACATTTTTTGTGATTTTAGGGTATTTTTCAAATTTTTATATGATTTTAAAAATGAAAGAAGGGAAATTAGGGAAAACAATGTACAGCCTGGATGAAAAGGCAAATTTAAAATATCCCTAGTGTCAAAGTTGTGTTTTTTTTATGAAAAAATAAATAAAAATATCTAACTACAAAAATTGAAATTCTTTTTTTTTTGAATTGTTTTTATATTTTTTAATGATTGTTATAAGTTTTTTAGAATATTTAGCTTTTTAGGGGTTTTATATGGGATAATGCAACAAAAATGTACCAGAAATAAAACATACAAAAACAAGCACACAATAATTTTTTTATAATTGTTAAAACAATTTTTCGAATTTTTACGTGATTTATAAAATAGACAGAGCGATTTTAGGTGTTTTTTATTTTTAAAAATATCAAATAAAACTAAATTAATTCACAAAAATTACCTTAAATAGTACGTGTTAGCAGGAACTAACAATATTTTTGTGGGATTTTTGGATTTAATTTGGTAATTATTTGATAAAAAACAGAGCACACAGCAGGCAGGGACCTATATGCAATCAACCTAAAGTTTTCGGCCAAATAATAACACACGTAAAAGCTAAAGGCCTAAATTGCAAAATATCCAGACAAACACGTGCAATACACGTGACACATGCTCAGAGGGACATAAGTGCAAATCTTAAAACATAAGATTCAATAAATAACAACAAGACAGTTTAGGACTAGCCATGCAAATACCCCAATTGGTCACGCAGAACTTGATAAATCTGTGATTCATCACTCTTAAAGTTGAAAATAGAGCCTTGTTCCCGAGTATTTAGCGGCATATTTCCCTTTATGTTGCATAGTTAGCATTCAGGCATGCATACATAATACATACATTTTAGCATTCATATTTGCATTAAATAAGAAGCCCAACTCATCTGTAAACATTCACCTGCTTATCTGTATTCTATACCCCCTCCAAAGTCAATAAAACTAACTCTACACTGTGTATATTATTAACTAATAACACAAGGAAAAGGGGCGCGGTTTTTATCTTGTAAAAATACCCAATATAAATCCCAAACCCATTTGGAGACCCCAAACCTTAGAATGCAAATACCTACCTCATATAACCTCCAATCTAGGTCCACTCACTTTCAGATTAATACACATTCAGAGACCTTCAAAATGAGACAATTTCATTTAAATCGGAGCTCGTATACAAAACTTGGGTTTTTGGGCCCCTTTGTGTACTATATGTATGTATATTTGTACCCTCGTATTTTTGTATCTTCTTTGTCCTCATCTCCATTTTTGGTCAACTAAAACTTGTAGATCTCATCGAGATCTACAACTTTCATGTTTTGAGTTTTTCCAAATTCGGCCTCGTTCTCTCTCTAATTCACCATTCTCTTTCAACCATTCAGAGCAGGCCACGTGGCGCCCTCTGATTGCGCCACGCGGACCGCTTCATTGCGCGCCACACACCCTCCATTCCCCGCCATCCGATCTTGTCCCCTCTCTCCTGATCTGGGCCATCCATCTTCACAGCTCTCTCAGCCACTCGATCTAGCCCAGATCCAATCTGGGTCGTTCGCCAGCGCCTCTCCCTCAGGCCGCCACGTGCCGCATCGTCCTCACCCATTTGATGCTTCTCCTTCTCTCCTCATCTCCACCATTCATTTCGCCTTTAACACTTATCGTTCGATCGAAGCCCAGACCTCATCACAGCTGTACGCCAGTGCCGCACCCCCCCATCCGCCACGTGGTGCGTCCTGCACCCTTGATCACCGTCGATCGCAATCGCCCTAGATCTAATCCGTTCGTTCAAATGCGCCTCCACCAGGGCCGTTGGATCTCATGATCCAACGATCCAGGCCTCGTCTTCCACCTCCGCAACCTCCGCCCGTGCCCGTGCCTCGCAGACCACCTTCCCCCATCCATTTTTAGCCAGATCCCTGGTCACCCTTTGCCTTCGGAATGACCACCCCCATGCCCGGTCTTCCACCATCTTCGCGCCATGCCTGGCTAAACACGCCCCCCTCTTTTCTGCTCCGTAACATCCCCGCAAAGCCCGTCGCCACTCACCATCTCCCAACCATAAATAAGCCCCCCCGCCTCGAATCATCTTCGTCCACCAATCAAGGGGCTGAGGCCCAGCCCTCCTCCTCCTCCCTATGACAGGGGGAGGAGCTAGGATCAAGCGACGACAACCCAGCATGCCGGTGAGACCCGCCGCAGTCATGGCGGCGATGCAGCGGCTCAGCCTCCGCTAGAGCTCCGAGGAAAGGCCGCCCTCGACGTGCGACGACCCTGTGCATCTCCAAGAGGCTCAAGCCACATTCGCCAGGTAAGCTCCTTCAATCTCCTCTGCATTTTCTTCTGTTGCTCTCCTAATTAATTAAGCTCTCTCCAACACCTTCATGGTCACCTGAACCCCCCACGAGATCCGCCCATCATCGTACATCTTCGCCAGCCCATCCGCTCATCCTCCTCGCCCATCAAAACCCTCCACCATCCCAAGCTTTCTCCTCCACCGGAGGCAGAGGAGGACCCACTAAGGGCTCCGCTTCTTCACCTCCCTCAGCCCTCCGTTCACCTCACCTCAGCACGTACACATGCCTCGACTATCATCTAACCACTCTTGCAGGTCTAAAGACTCCATTGGTCAGACCTCGGGCGGAGCCAAGTTCTAGAGCTCCCCCTCCGGTGAACAAGCATCGACAACAAGCTCCAGACCCTCCTGCAGCTTCCCTGAGCTCAGATCTTTATCGCCAAGCATCCAGCATTTTTCCGTGAACCTTCACCAAGCACGGAGAGGTATGGTGGAGCTCCAGGCCTCACGCCGGAGCTCCAATCGCGTCGCCCACCTGCGAGGAATGAGGAAGTACATGCACCGTTGGATCTCGCCCCACGACGGAGATCTAATGGCCCAGGAGCAGCCACGTCGTTCTCCCGGAGTGTGGAGGCTTGGTGGGATCGAGCCTCGCCCGAGGCATCCTCAAGTCACCACGTGGCCCGAGCCACCTGCTACGGTCGTTCGAACCAACGCCGGGCCTCGCCCTCACCCGAGCCTGGACTCACGTGCCTCACACACGTGGGCTAGGCTTTTTGCATCGGCGCCCTCGCGACTTTGTCATATTGCATCCAGGTCCTTCCAGCCACGTGTCGACTACGTACATCGGGGGTATTTTGCATGTATACCCTCGTGGGTTTTAATAATTGCAAAAATGCCCTATTCGTGTGAGTTATTTATAGGGAAGGTCCTGAACTTTCTTTTATTTGCAATTTAGTCCCTCCCAGGGACCTGGTTGCTATTTATCTTTCATGTTTTCTTGCACTTATGCCCCTGACTTCACTCGTGTATATCTTGAGCATCCTAGCTCCGATTGAGTCGATTTCAGTGGCGTTTCGAAGCTCTTTTCATTATATCTTTTGGCATGCTAGTCTTTCAGATTTGACACTACGAGTTTTATTGTCTTATTTAATTGGCTAAATGTCTTTAGTATAATGATTCATATGCCTGATTTTTACATCAGTAACAGTAGCTTCATTATTTGACCATGATTCGACCTTTGATTAATGGCTCAAGTATTCTTGTAATCCGGGCATATTTTGTTGCATTTCATTGCATCTATTTGCATGATTTAAAAAATGCATGTTTCATGATGCATATTGTGGTCTCGTCTTCATATGTGTTTTGACCGCGTTTATCCAATACTTAGTTAAATTAATTTTAAGTCCAAATATCACAAGAGAGGTGCGTGTCCCTGAGTTTGACCTTGGTTACTTACCAAGTAAAATATAAATACAACCATTTGATTCTTTTGACATATTCAATTAAATGGTTTTTGACAGACCAAATTCAGCCCGACTGCAATGACCAAGAGTGTTAATCCCACACTGTTAAAGGGCTAAATTTTCGGCTCGTCAAATGGCACCGTTGTCGGGGACACGACTCATCGTTTGTCTTATTTGAATTATTTTTTAATTTTATTAAGTGTTTCTTTTACGTATGTCAAGTTGTCCATTTGTCTTGCATTATAAAATTTTCCTTTCGATTGATATCTAACCTTGGCTTTTGTGACAGGGCCCTTGATGTTCAAGAAGGCGAGGAACAGGTGCTTCCCCGCTGCGAGGAGCCGCAAAAGCATTCTTGGAGCAAATCAAAAATAAAGAAAAAAAAATGTTATTTTGCATATCATTTCATCTTATTTAATAATCATCTTTACAACGGTCTTCGATCGAAGACTCGCGATTGTAATGAACGAGTTATATGTGGTTGTGTGGGGATCGTCCCCACTTGAGTGTCGACCTAGGATAGGCACGCGACTCTTCGAGCTTCTTTCACCTTATTTTACGTGCTTGTTCGTAGGTAGGACACACTTCTAATATAGGCGCACATATCATCGCTTCACTTAGCCAAAATTTCAAGATGTTCTTCCTCGCTAATAGAAGCATGTTAGATGCGGTTTTCGATTGACTTGCATATATATGATTTTGGTTTTCAAAACAGTCCAAGTTTTCACAAATTTTTTCCAAGGCACTGCATGCTTTCTCGCTTAGCCTAGATCATGATTTTTATCGATTACATGGTTTTTCTCGATTTCCCCTCCTAGCTTGATCACCTTGGTTAATGGAAAATGGGAATGAACGGTAGACGGTGATTTCTTGATTTATGTGATCACCTTAATTCAGTGATAACCTTAAAAAAATAATTGAGACTGTTAATTGCAAGTCAACCTAAAATGGAGTAAAATATTGTTTTGGGAGAACAACACACCTTGTTTACGCAGTAGGTTTTACTTAACATTTTTCGCGTAAAGATAGAATGTTTTAATCACCGATAAAACAGACAAGATAAATTAACCAACATCTGTTGGTTTCATGTGTGAGTTGGTGAATAAAGGGTTTTGCATGCTTGATTGAGCCTTGTTTGCTCCGACATCTTCCCATGAGCCTTAGATACTCCATTGATCCTCGAAGATTCATCCGCTCACTTGTATATCCATCCATCTTCTTTGTTCACCTTGGGTCTCTCCCGACATCACTCTCAAATGTTTATACTTAGGCTACTCTCAGCCTAAGTATAGGGGGACCCGAGTCCCCGTAATTTTCTCTACTCTTCTTTCCTTGCCTTAATACTTAGGTTATTTCTAACCTAAGTATAGAGGGATCCCGCCTTAATTCTTGTATATTTTTCTATATTTAAATGGACCTATGGACTTGTATCATCTAGTGCTATGAGGACATAGCAAAGTTTAAGTATAGGGGGGTATACCGTATATACTGTATATTTACTTTAGCAATAATCTGAAAAATTTGAAAAATTTAAAATTTTTTGGCTAAAGTAAAATCGTTTGAACTAAGTGGACCAAATGGTTTTCAAGGCTTTTCTATATTATGTCCCACTATTTTTATAAATATTTTGAAAATGATTTGAAAAATGAGTTTCTCTTGTTTTGAAAAATCTTTTGAAAATCTTTTAAAAATCTTTATTGTGTGACTTGGTATTGAATGTTCTTTTTTCAAGGAAAGTTGAGTTTAACCTGTGTTCTAACCTCTATTAAAATCCCATAAAATGAGAAAAAAATTCAAAAATTCCTTAAGAGTCAATAGTGATTACTAAGCCTAAATAAGTAGCCGCTTTCAGTGAGGGTTCGCCCTTAGCAGAGTAGGTGGTTTAGAGGACATTGCATAAGGCTCTGTCCTCAAGCAACGGGCTCCGGCATGTACTTACACCTATACTGGTTGAACGTAGATGCTTCTACTCATTTGAGTTTAGACAGTCATGTTGTTTTTTTCATTGTCAAAAAAAATGGAAAAATCAAAATCAAAGGGTTCTTATTTACTCTTGCACATCATCTATGCATATGAAAAGGAAAGAAAGAAAAAGAGTCTTGCATTTCATCCACATAGCATGTCATCTACATCTCATCTGCATATATTGCATATGCAAGGTGAAAAGCTAGTGGGTTCTGAACCAAGTTATGAGTTGATGTTGAGGAGGACTTGATTTGATTTTTAATCCACCTAAATTTAGAGGAACCTTATAGGAACTGGAGTTAAGATTTCTCAGGTCAAGTGACTTAATTCTTTGAGTCCGCAAGTCTATGTTCACATGTCATCTTGATTAGTTTAAATAGAATATCTCGTGCACACACATGATTCTTATAGACAATGACCTAACTTGGACAAGCACAATGCACGTAGCTCTTCATTGATGAGGTGGTGAGGAGTTAGAATCCTTTAGCTTGGAGTAGCACACGGGTGGAAACATCTGTCCTCCTCTATGGAGGGTAGTGCATCTCAACCTAGTCTGGTGGTGTTGAAGTCTAAAGATGGGACGCTGTGGGTTGCAATAATGCTTCAAAAGAGGGATAGTCTACTGTCTCAAGAGGAAAACTCCTGATGTACATGCTGCACCTTGTATATAGTTCAGAAAGAAAAAAGAAAAAAAAAGAAAAAAATGCAAGAACTCCAAAAAAGTAGACATGCCAGAAAAAAATAAAATACCTGTCGGAGTATGTATATTAGCAAGAAGTCTGCAGCTGGATGACTTGGCTATACTGGTGAGGCATCCTAGGATAGGTAGCTACACTGGCTACCGTACATTCTTTTCTCCACCCCCTCCTCTTGAGTTGGTCGCACTTGAACTTAGAAGGGAATACCCCGCTCCTCGAGGAAAGAGTTACTGGATCGAGGAATTAGATTTACCTTGTTAGAGGAGGCTGGTTCTGAACCTCTGATGTGGAGAGCTATTCTACACTTGCACAGTACAAGTAAGAATCATAGTCATCAGAAATTTGCGTCTGAGGATTTGTTCTGACCTGACTATTGAGGAGTCTTGAATAGAAGACTTGTGGAACTTGAAGTCTGTTAGGTCTTAAGTTCAGATCCCGATAAGGTTCTGCCACACAATTAATCCAAAGGTCGAGTCAAGCTCCATTTTTAACTTTTGTTCATGACCTTGGTATGAAACCCGAAATCATTTTTCACTCTTGCATTTCATGTTAGTTGCTTAGGGACGAGCAAGGTTTAAGTATAGGGGGTTTATGAATATGTGATTCATCACTCTTAAAGTTGAAAATAGAGCCTTGTTCCGAGTATTTAGCAGCATATTTTCCTTTATCTTGCATAGTTAGCATTCAGGCATGCATACATAATACATACATTTTAGTATTCATATTTGCATTAAATAAGAAGCCCAACTCATCTGTAAACATTCACCTACTTATCTGTATTCTATACCCCCTCCAAAGTCAATAAAACTAACTCTACACTGTGTATATTATTAATTAATAACACAAGGAAAAGGGGCACGATTTTTATCTTGTAAAAATTCCCAATAAAAATCCCAAACCTAGTTGGAGACCCCAGACCTTAGAATACAAATACCTACCTCATACAACCTCTGATCTAGGTCCACTCACTTTCAGATTAATACACATTCAGAGACCTTCAAAATGAGACCAATTTCATTTAAATCGGAGCTCGTATACAAAACTTGGGTTTTTGGGCCCCTTTGTGTACTATATGTATGTATATTTGTACTCTTGTATTTTTGTATATTATTTTTCCTCATCTCCATTTTTGGTCAACATAAAATTTGTAGATCTCATCGAGATCTACAACTTTCATGTTTTGAGTTTTTCCAAATTCGGCCTCCTTCTGCCTCTAATTCACCATTCTCTTTCAGCCATTTAGAGCATGCCACGTGGCACCCTTTGATTCCGCCACGCGGCCTGCTCCATTGCGCGCCACGCGCCCTCCGTTCCCCGTCGTCCGATCTCATCCCCTCTCTCCTGATCTGGGCCATCCATCTTCGCAGCTCTCGTCAGCCACTCGATCCAATCTGGGCCATTCGCCAGCGCCTCACCCTCAGGCTGCCACGTGTCACATCGTCCTCAGTCGTTCGATGCTTCTCCTTCTCTCCTCATCTCCAACATTCATCTCGCCTTTAAACCGTGTCGTTCGATCGAAGCCCAGACCTCATCACAGCCACACGTCAGCACCACACCCCCTGCCCGCCATGTGGTACATCCTGCACCCTTGATCACCGTCAATCGCAATCGCCCTAGATCTAATCCATTCGTCCAAACGCGCCTCCACCAGGGCCGTTGGATCTCGTGATCCAACGGTCTAGGCCTCGTCTTCCACCTCCCGCAACCTCCGCCCGAGCCCCGAGCCTTGCAGACCACCTTCCCCCTTCCATTCTTAGCCAGATCCCTGGTCACCCTCTGCCTTCGGAATGACCACCCCCACGAAGCCTGGTCTTCCACCATCTTCGTGCCATGTCTGGCTAAACACGCCCCCCTCTTTTCCGCTCCCTAACATACCCGCAAACCCAGTCGCCACTTGCCATCTCCCAACCATAAATAAGCCGCCTCCACCCTGAATCATCTTCGTCCACCAATCAAGGGGCTGAGGCCCAGCCCTCCTCCTCCTCCTCGCTGTGACAGGGGGAGGAGCTAGGATCGAGCGACGACGACCCAGCATCTCGGTGAGACCCGCCGCAGTCATGGCGGCGATGCGGCGGCTCAGCCTCGGATAGATCTCCGAGGAAAGGCCGCCCTCGACATGCGACGACCCTGAGCATCTCCAAGAGGCTCAAGCCTAGGCCCTGCATTCGTCATTCTCCAAGTAAGCTCCTTCAATCTCCTCTGCATTTTCTTCTGTTGCTCTCCTATTTAATTAAGCTCTCTCCAACACCTACATGGTCACCTGAACCCCCCACGAGATCCGCCCATCATCGGACATCTTCGCCAGCCCATCCGCTCATCCTCCTCGTCCATCAAAACCCTCCATCATCCCAAGCTTTCTTCTCCGCCACCGGCGGAAGAGGACCCACTAAGGGCTCCGCTTCTTCGCCTCCCTCAACCCTCCGTTCACCTCACCTCAGCTCGCACACACGCCTCGGCTATTATCTAACCACTCTTGCAGGTCTAAAAACTCCATTGGTCGGACCTCGGGTGGAGCCAAGTTCTAGAGCTCCGCCTCTGGTGAACAAGCGTCGACAACAAGCTCCAGACCCTCATGCAGCTTCCCTGAGCTTAGATCTTCGTTGCCAAGCATCCGTCATTTTTCCCCGAACTTCACTGAGCATGGAGAGGTGCGGCGGAGCTCCAGGCCTCACATCGGAGCTCCATTCGCGTCACCCACCTGCGAGGAAGGAGGAAGTACATGTGTCGTTGGATTTTGCCCCACGACGGAGATCTAACGGCCCAGAAGCAACCACGTCGTTCTCCCGGAGCGCAGAGGCTCGGTGGGACCGAGCCTCGCCTGAGGCATCCTCAAGTCACTACGTGGCCCAAGCCACCTGCTACGGCCGTCCAAACCAGCTCCGAGCCTCGCCCCCACCCGAGCCTGGACTCACGTGCCTCACGCACGTGGGGCTGGGCTTTTTGCATCGGTGCCCTCGCGACTTTGTCATATTGCATCCAGGTCCTTCCAGCGCGGCACGTGGATTGGGGGTATTTTGCATGTATACTCTCGTGGGTTTTAATAATTGCAAAAATGCCCCTGTGCATGTGGGTTATTTATTGGGAAGGTCCCGATCTTTCTTTTATTTGCAATTTAGTCCGACCCAGGGACCTGGTTGCTATTTATCTTTCATGTTTTCTTGCACTTATGCCCCTGGCTTCACTCATGTATATCTTGAGCATCCTAGCTCCGATTGAGTCGATTTCAGTGGCATTTTGAAGCTCTTTTCATTGTCTTCTTTATGGCATGTTTGTCTTTCAGATTTGACACTACGAGTTTTATTGTCTTATTTAATTGGCTAAGTGCCTCTAGTATAATGATTCATATGCCTGATTTTTACATCAATAACAGTAGCTTCATTATTTGACCCTAATTCGACCTTTGATTAATGGCTCAAGTATTCTTGTAATCCAGGCATATTTTTGTGGCATTTCATTGCATTTATTTGCATGATTAAAAAATGCACGTTTCATGATGCATATTGTGGTCTCGTCTTCATATGTGTTTTTGACCTGTGTTTATCCAACACTTAGTTAAATTAATTCTAAGTCCAAATATCACAAGAGAGTCATGTGTCCCTGAGTTCGACCATGGTTACTTACCAAGTAAAATATAAATACAACCATTTGATTCTGTTGACATATTCAATTAAATGGTTTTTGACGGACCAAATTTAGTTGGACTGTAATGACCAATGAGTGTTAATCCCACACTGTTAAAGGGCTAAATTTTCGGCTCGTCAGGACCACGTGCCTCAGGTTCATAGGACTAAAATGCAAATACAAGAAAGATAAGGTCCAAATTGCAAATTATCCAAATAAAAATAAACTACAACGAATATTTACAGGACATGGAAATAAAAACAGAACATGGAAGGGCCTAAGTGCAAATTACCTTTATTAAAAGCAATCCAACAGTCGAAGGCGATCCACTTAACGGATGAACAGTCAGGATCAATGGACAACGCTTTGGCGATGGAGGGCTCTATTAGATCTCCAGATAGATCTGACGGTCGGAGATTCCCTGAAACTGGACGGTGTGGATTAGAACTGGGGGATTCTTCAATCGGACGGCGGAGGGGTAATCTGAAAGGACTCACCTCCGGCGAGTTTCTTTCGTCGACGGTGCGTGCCTCCGACGTTCTCTCGAGCCACGAAGGTGTTGAATCAATCGGTGAGCTCGTTCCGCAACTGCTGGACGGCTCCGATGGACCCAGGACCAGGAGAGAGGTCCAGGGGGTACACAATCATCCAGGGGCTCTCCAAAACTCCTCGAGACCTCCAGATGAGGTCTGGTAGCGTCTAAACCTGCAGGGTACAATGTATGCTTGGAAGGGAATCCTCCGGTGAGGGTTAGAATGCCTAAAAATCTCAAACCAAAGAGGGGTCGGTGGACGGGCAAGTCTCTCGCGAGTGAGGGGTTTGACCTATGTGGGGGATTCAAACCGAGGGCTGGAGCGACGTGGGAGGTTGTGGAGCGATCGTTGAAGCAGAAAGTATTCGGAGCGGGGTGTATGAAGGTCGGAGTGCGGTGAAATGATGGATTGGGTACAATGACCAGAAGTGCTCTGTTCGGCGAAGTAAATGAATGATTCACGCAAAAATGGAGGATATTGAAGGTACCTGAAGGTGGCTGAAGATCGCCTGGGATTCATGGATGAAGCCTACAGGGGTGATGGCCTCAATGGATGATGGTTCCAGAGGTTGGGGCTGCTCCTTGCGACGAAGCGGAGGCAGAGCGCACCGGACCTAGGGTAACCACACCCCAAAGGATGCCCTCGCCTTCTCCTTCTCTCGTTTTCACTCTTGTAAGGTGGAGGCATGCGCAACCGAAGAGGTGGAGCAGCAAAAGGGTGGCGGAAAAGGAGGGGGTCATGTAGGTTATATAGGCGTGAGGGTCCGAGAAGATGGGGATGGAGCCCACGAACCGAGGTGCGGATCGAGCAAGGGATCATCAGGCGAGGGGTAGGGATCTACACCCTCAATCCGGAGCGAAGATTTGGGCGAAGAGGAGATCTGGTCGGGTCTAGAGAAATTGGAGAAGTTCGGCCAAAAACCCGACTCAACGCAAACGAGGTCCGAGGGAACCAGTTGACCGTGGTCAACGATCCATCATTTCCCAATCAGAGGGGGCGCAGGAAAAGGACAAAATAGACTATAGGACAAACCAGAGAAGAAAAATAAAGAAAATTAAATTAAAAATATTAAATGAATTTAAATTAAAAATGCATAAAATGAAAAATGTTTATTATTTTTCAAAGATTTTTCCTGTGATTTTTAATTATTTTTATGAAAAATAAATTAGTCTATATATAATATATAGTATTATATGCATGTATGATATACCTATGTATTATGTACAATAATTTTTATTTTGTTGTTTTTACCCAAATACACTAATTTTATATTTTATTTATTTACAACATAATTTTAGTAGCGTAAAACAATTTTTATTTTATTTTTATGATCTACTTACATGTATAGCATAAATAGGGAGTGTGACAAATATACATGCATTGTACAAGTAAGAAGGATTTTATTTTTATTTCTCTGATTTTTATTTTATTTTAGGACTATATACAAGGAGGTAAAAAGAATAATTTGTTCTTATTTTATTAAAATAGTAATTTACATATATAGGTAATATGTACAACATAGAGTAGGCCATATCTTTCTCTACTTATTTTATTTGACGATCAGGTCAAGGCTTGACCTTCTCTTGGGGTTTGGGTCACTCTGTATTTATTCTAAATACCTCCTTCCTTTTTCTTTTCCTTTATTCTTTTATTTTTGCACAAATACATACTAATTGTGCAATATTAACAAATGCATGCATCATGCCAACTTATCGTATTTACACTTATTTACATGATGATTTGCCAAGATAAATAGCTAAAATAAAAGAATAAAGAGTGAGAATCAGGGATTCATCACTCTTTTACCCTAAGTATAGGGGGGTGCATACATTCTCTTAGATCCTTTCTTCTATCTTAATTTATCTTTTCTTCTTTTCGTTTTTATTTTTATTTTTCTACCGAAAAGTTGTCGCCTCTTTTTGTCAGTCTTTTATACTTAGGGCATACTTTGTCCTTTGTATAGGGGGTGTACACCCCGAGTTTTTTCATTCTTTGATCTCCTCCATTGTCTCCTCTTCTTGTCTATACTTAGGGATATCTGACCCTAAGTATATGGGGAGACAGTCTGAGTACGATCTGTTCATTCCCACCCTTAACCCTCCCTACCATGTGTACATTCTGCTATACTCAGGATTATTTGATCCTAAATTTTGGGGGGACGGTCGACTTCTCATTCATTTCATTTCTCTTTTGTTCATTCATTCCTTATTTGTTTATTCTTTAGACTTTTCTATACTCAGTACGAGTTATGTCTTCTCTTTTTCTCTCTGATCTATGAGGACATAACTCAAGCTAAGTATGAGGGCAGTATATATTACGTATATATTTTAGCCATAACTCGTACTTTCATATTTTTAATAATAATATGGCTAAGATATTATATAAAATACTATTTATATACTATAAAATTCATTAAAATCACTTAATAGAAAGATGCATATTATTCCTAATTTTTTTTTGTATAGACTAATTAATAAATCAGGTAAAAATATTTTTTGCAAAATATTTAAAAAATAGTTTAAAAATCTTTTTTGAAAACTATTTGGAAAATTCTTTGTTAAATATTTTCAACCTTTGTAAAAATATTTTGTTTGTAAAAATTTTTTTCTTTATGTGAAATAAATCTTTTTGAAAAACTATTTGCAAATATTTTTGAAAAGGGTCGCAAAATATTTTGAAAAATCTATACATACTATTTGAAATATATTTGCAAAATGATTTTCAAATATTTGTAAATATTTGTAATAATTATTTGCAAAAACTATTTTGGACTGTAGTTTTCAAAATTATTTGTAAAATGATTTTCAAATAAGTTTGAGGAATATATACATCACAAGAAATTTTTTTATTAACTGTATATATGTATTATAAAATTAATAACACATCCCTTGTAAATTCTTAAAAATCCAACTCTTATAAATATAAGATGCATCCCCGTGTAAATATTTCTACCTATTTTCTTAGCCGAAATCTTTGGTTTTCAAAAATCATAAAAACATTTGCAAAACCAAAAAGCCAAAACTATTTGCAAAAATATTTTTGAAAAATTGCATAAAAATTTACAAAATATTTTTCAGAAATCCATAAAAAGTTTAAAATTTTGAAAATTGCATCACAAAAAGATTTTTTGCATTATACATAGCATGCATTTGTATTTTTTGGATTGAGTTTGAAAATTGAACAAGTATAAGTAAGTTGAAGCTGCATAAATTATTTGTATCGTTCCCACTATCACGAACCATGAAGAAAATATAGAATGAGCGTGGGGTAAAAATTCCATATTTAACCCGAAGATTGGAGCTTGGCGGGACCTTAAATTTACTTAATCACATGAACTTTATAGGAACTGGAACTGAGGTACTTCAGGTCTGGTTGACTTAATTCTTTGAGAATTACGAGACTTGGTTCAATGTATTCTTGACTGTCTAAGTAGAGTATTTCGGAGCACACGCACAACTCTTGTTGATAATGACCTAACTTGGACACCTGCACCTTTCACTTGGCTCAACTCAGTTGGATTGGTGAAGGGATTGGATTTCTCGGTATGAGACACACATAAGTGGAAACATTTGTCCTCATCTAGGGAGGGAAGCGCACGCCAACCCATCCAGTAACAGAGATGACTAAAGACATGAGAGTGTGAGTTGTAATAATACTTCAAAAGAAGGATAGTATACTGGCTCAAGAGGAAAAACTCCTTATATAAATGTTGTTGTATATAGTATTTCAAAAAGAACTCCAAAAAAGTGGGCAGGCCGGATTGAAAATGAAATGCCTGTCGGAGTGTACATATTTGTATAGTCAATAAGAAAGCTTGAGATTCAAAGTCATATCATGTGAGCATACTGCTGGATGACTTGACTACGCTGATCGAGCATCCTAGGATAGGTAGCTACACTTGCTACTGTCCATTCTTCTCTTCAACTCCTCCTCTTGAGCTGGTTACCACTTGAACTTAGAAGGGAATACGCAACTCCTCGGGGAAGGAGTTGCTAGATGTCATTTCAATTGGGGAAAGCCACTAGCACATACACTGTACAAGTCAGATTCATATTCATATGGGTTTGTGTATGAGTTGAAGTATTCTGACCTGGCTATTGAGGAGATTTGAGCAGAGTTTTTGGATTCTCGAAGGTTGTTGTGTTTGGAATCTGATTCCCAATAAGGTTTCGACCACACTTAAATTCCGAAGGTCCGACTTAAGCTTCGAACTTTGATTTTGTGAAGACAAGATTGACAATTAAATGTAATCCACTTTCTTTCATTGTCTTTTCTTTATTTTTATTTTTCTGCATTTATTGCATAAGTGTTTGCTAGGGACTAGCAAACACAAGTATAGGGGGTGATGAATCTCTATTTCATCACCTTTATTTTATCTTTTTGGCCTTAAAATCCCTAGTTAATGCATGTAAATAACCTGAATTTGTACAAATTAACATTCATTCTTTGTTGTATAAATATTGTATAGAATAGTATTTTTAATGTCAAATTATATAATAAAGAAAAGAAAAGAAAAAGAATAAAATATCAAAGGTATTTTATGACCCTAAACCCCAAGACCAAAACAAGAATTGATTTGATCGATAAGGAATAAAGCAGAGGGAGAAAAGGGCCAAAAATCACATAAAGATTCCCTTCTTTATTCTTCAATAAGTCCTATTTGGGACCTATTTTATTCTTTATTATTTATTCATCAAATAAAGAAATCTTGTACATGAAAGTTGTAGATAAAAATATATAGAAAAATACAAAATTAATTTAATACAAAAATAGTATACGATGTCCTTTTTATACTCTAAATAAAATTCCCAAACCAAAACTTTACAGACCCATATCTCCCAAATAAAAACTCAAAATGTATCAAAATCACTTTAATTATATATAACTTTTAGGGTTTTTACACCCATAACCTTCAATAATTTCGCAACTACAATCATAATCCTGCATAATCGTGAATTACTTCTAGAACCCTCAATAATCTTAACTTTCACACCCATAACCTTCGAATTAACTTCTATCAAATATTCTGTTAACTATAACGGTATCCGTCAAACATTTTACAATTTTTACCCTTTAAGTTGTATTCTTTACAAACAGGTACCCTCCCCCTACCTCCTCCTCCTCCTCGTTGGCAACCACCCTGTCCCGCTCCCCGCTTCCTCCACATCGACCACCACTTCCTCTTCCTCGTCGACCCCCCGTCACCGCCGAGGCAGCCCCCGTCGAGCCCCCACAGATCAGGACTCCCCCACCCACTCCGTCCCAAGCCTACCCCTCCCCCTCCACGTCGATCCTGCCCCCGTAGGACCTCTGGACCAACGACTCAAACAGAGTCCCTCCTCCGGGACCTCCAGCTGGCTGCAAGCCCCCGAACCCCCTTCCCCCGTGCAGACCCGCATCTCCACCACCTCGAGCCAGCCTGCCAGCCCCCTCCTCCCTCCCTTCGAGCATGCGCCCCAACTCACCCAGCCCTCCAGGTCACCCCCCCCCCCCCGCGCGGCCACCTGCGGGACCTGCAGCCCACTACGAGCCCCTAAATCCCCTTCCCTCGCACGGACCCGTAGCTCCACCGCCTCGAGCCGGCCCGCCTGCCTCCTCCTCCCTCCCTTTGAGCATGCACCCCAACTCACCCCAGCCCTCCAGGTCAAACCCCTCAAGCTGGCCTTCCTGCCCCCCTCCTCCCTCCCTTCGAGCATGTGCCCAACTCATATCAGCCCTCCAGGTCAACCCCCCACCCCGGCCCGCGGGACCTCCAGAAGAAGAGCCCCCCTAGGACATCTGGCCCACCGCCTCGAGTAGAGCCCTCCGGGACCCCCCTTGTGGGTCCCCCCCGGCCCCACCGCCTCCAGCCTACCTACCCCCCAGCCTCCCTCCCTTCGAGCCTGCCCCCCCGTTGAGGTCGAAGCGCCCCGCCTTCGCCGCCTGCTTGGAAGTCCCTTACACCCTGCAAGCACCACCTCTCCCTTCCACCTGCCTCCTGATGCTATTAACTTTTTTATTTTTATTTTTCTAAAGGTAATTGGAAGATCATGGGTTAAATTAACCCAATGATATAGTTGGGTTAACAGAAAAACTATCGGAGGGTTATGAGTGTGAGATTGAGTGACTATTTGAGGTTTGTTGTGTAATTCACGATTATACAGAGTCATAATTATAATTACAAAATTACTCAGGGTTATGACTGTAAAAATCCCTAACTTTTAATAAGCTATTTAATGAAGGCGTTTCATATTTTTTGGAGTTAAGGTGTGAAAGTTAGGTTTTGGACATCTGTTGTACAATATACCCGGATTAAATATTCATTTTATTTATTATTTATTATTTTCATAATTTTATATTTTTTGTAAATATTATTTATAATATATATATTTATAACACATTAAAACCAAAAAAATCACAAAAATAAAATAATATACTAAAATACCTAGATGAATATACAATAACTATACATATATAATTTAAACTTATATTTATTTAAGTATAAATGATATATCAAAAAATATAATAAAATATATTTATGTATACAAAAATAAGTTATAATTTTATAAAATAAGAGATTAAAATAATAAAATCAAAAATACAAAATGAAAATAAAAGGCTCAAAACATCGATAAATATACCTATAAATAACACCCTAAAAATAAACTTGTAATAAAACACCTTGAAAAAATAAATGAAAATCATAATAAAATAATATAGAAAATAATAAATATTTTTTATTTAAAAGATTAATTTTAATAAAAAAATCATTTATTATTTATTACGTAGTTTCTAAATAATTTTTGTTTGGTTTTTCGTGATTGATCCATGTGGACCAACCAGGTGGCTCTGTCAGTTGACCTCGGTTAACTGACTGACCTACACCCGCACCTTTGATAACCCCCTAGTTTTGACCCGTTCTTCATCGACTGTTGTGGCTCGACCCTTTCATCCATTCACCTTGATTCTTTTGGATCTTTTTCTCCTCGATTACAGGACTTTCACGCCAGCGTGTTTCCTCAAGGATTGATCCTTTATATCGCTCACGCTCCCTCGATCTTCCTAGCCCTTCGTCCGCCTGTACATAAGGTCCACTTCCATCTTCATTGAGTTTTGAATGGCCTTGGACTTAGTTTGCTCCCCCTGGAGCTCTAGACCGATGAGTGTGACAACCTCCTCTCCAGCTCTTTTGCGACATAGTTGAGCATGGTTTAGGTGATCTCCACCTGCTCTAGTGAAGCACCGCCATGAGGTCGACCTCGTGGCTTTTAGCCACTCGAGGTACCATTTCTTTACGTTTTTAGATAGCCATTAGTCTTAGCATTTCATTCATGTATTTAGATTTTAATTACGTTTATTAGTTTAATCCAGCCTATTCGTAGTTCATCGGAGGCTAGCTCTGATGAACCCCTTCCACCTATTTCCGACTAGTCTGAAGACCTGCTGACCACCTTCATTCACCTCCCCTTCTATTCTGCTATGCCACCCCCACTCCATTCAACCTACTCCTACCTGGAGTAGGATCTCGAATACCCAAATCTTTGCCTCGCCGGAGATCCGCTGCATGGACTCCCTACATCTCCATTCCACCCATTAGGACCACCAAGACCCCCATTTTTCTTGCACGAGCTTCTATTGTAGGTCCTGGTGGCCAAAGGACCCTCTGAGGGGTCGATTTTGACTCGAGTAGAGCACCTGGAGCGGCCCAGCTATCCCGACCTCGTGGCAACCCCCTGTCAATCATCAAGCCATTTTGAAGCCTCTAGAGGATAGAGGACATCGCCCGAAAGGTTTTGCACCTTAGAGGAAGACCAGAGTCCGTCGGAGATGTGTCACATAGTCGATCGAAGTTGATCCGTGCGATGTTCTTAGTGTGTTCCTCCCGATGGCCTCGGAGCCGTCTGATCAGGCCCTCTTCTTCCAGGCGAGTAGCTAGCATCGGATCAAGTCAAACCAGTGTTGTTGGATCTCCTGGGATCATCTAATTTGGAGCGTCCTGCCGAAGTGTCATCGTGAAGCCCGAGGGTGACTCATGTATGCGTGAATAAAATCCAGTGTTCACCCGCGCAGAGTGTTGGGTATTTTGCATTCCTCCACCAACGCATTTTTGTATTTCATATTTAATCTAGAAACATCCCTCTACATATATATTAATTTTGTAATATTTACAGAACATCCCTCGAACTATCTTTATTTGCATTAGAGTCCATGCCAGCTCTCCTCATGTGCGGTCACACGTGAGATTTGCGCCTATGCCCCTAGAACTTTTGGTATTTAATTTTGGTACACAAACATTAAATCGCACTTATTTTATTTTATGAAAATTGCATAAAGGACTCTGAGTTTTATTCTATTTACATTTATGCCCCTACTAGGACATTAAATTTTGTGTGTTTGATCTATTTATTAAATATAGTTCCCATGCTCCAAAAATTACAAAAAAAACATAACACAAAAAAGGTTTTTTATTTTTTAAATTGAGGACATTTTAATACTTGTTAAAAATCAAACAGAGCATAAAAAATTCCTATTTAACTTAAAACTCCATAAAAAATATAAAATCATTTGGAAAAATTACCCCAAAAATCTATTTTTTTTATTTATGAATTTTGAACCTTCAGACAAAAAATCACTAAAATAGAAAAAGCAAACTCTTAAAAATAAAAAAGCCCAAAATCCTTTATAAAAAATAAAAAAAATTCTCAAAAATATTGTTTTCTATTTTATAATTTTCTTTATATTATTATTTATATATTAAAATTGATTTGAAGAATTTTGGTCTTGATTTTATATTTTTCCTATTCATTTTAATTCGGCTCATTTATTAATTCCTTAATTTGGGATATTTTTAACTTTAAATATATATAAAAATTAATAAAATTCACTAATAAATTACAAAAAATAGTAAACAATTATTTAAAATCCAAAAAATATTTAGTTACATAAATTTTCGTATTTCTAGTTATATTTATATCTATATTATCCTATATTGTATATATAATCTTATATATTATTACATTAGATAATTAAAGGAAAAGAATACAAAATCAGAAAAAAATAAAAAGAAAATAAAAGTTTAGAATTTAAATCAAAAATAAAAATACAAAATAAATAAATAAATAAATATAATTAAAACCCACAAAATCTATAAAAAATAGACAAGAAGAATCACGTAATCATTTTTGCATCTAATTGTCCGGTCTATCCATTTTCTCCCTGTGTTCGACACTCTACACATACTTACACCTGTACACACATTTATTGGTCGAGTTATAATATATTTTAACTCCACACTTTTATCTCATTGCTTGATTTATTTGTGGGTTATTTATTTTTTTCTGGGATTTCATGAGCAGTCTCTTCAGTGATATTATAGTTCTCGCCTTGTGTAGACTACTTTAGACCCTCGCAGATCCCAGTTACCAGGCATGTGCACCGCACATGGTCTGGGCGAAGGGGGTGATGGCATGGTTTCTTGGAACTTTGGGGGGGCTTGGTTGTAATTAACCTCCCACCCGCACATGCGTTGCACACACACACATAGACTTGGGAGTGGCTTTAGGTGTGGGGTTGAGTTTCGGAGTTCCCAAGCCTACACGTGGATCCCCCTCGCTACTTCGGATGTATCCTAGGTGTGTGGCTCGGTCGAGGTTTGGAGTTGTTCGACATGGCAGATCCCAAGCCACTCGATCTTGATCGAACGGACAAGGGAGGTGGAGCAATTGTGGTGGTCTTTGGGAGGAGTGGAGTTGGGTTTGCGAGCAGTGGTCAGCATCGATGGCAGAGCGGAGCGACGAGGGAGACGACGGTAATCGATGGTGAAGTTGGAGGAGTGGAGCTGGCACGCGGTGGAGAGGAGCAGCCAGGGGGTGAAGACAACCGGTGATGCTTGAGGTGAGCTAGGGCTCCTCAATGGGTGTCGTCGGTGCAGTCGAGGGCGGAGGCATAATTGTGGGCGCGAGGGTGGTGTTGGTCAATTGAGGAGCGAGCGGTGGCAAAGTGGTTAGGTGCAATCTAGGAAGAAGGATGAACATGATGATCGGAGACAGATCTGTGATGAGCCACAGAGGAGAAAGAAGGGCCAGGAGGAGGAGAAGAAGAAAAAGAAGAAAAGAAAATTGGGGGGAGAAGAAGGCACCTGGGGAGAAGTCGCCTGGGGGAGTAAGATTTATGCTCCACTCCGGTCGTTGCTCGAAGGGCTTCGGAGACACTACAAACTGGACGTCCTTTGGGGATGCTTATTGGGGACGGTCAAGGAGTAACCGTCCCCAATAACAGTATCGGGACGATCAGTAGCAAACCGTCCCCTTTCTAAAGAAATAGCGACGGTTAATATCAACCGTTGCCATTAAGTGACCTTTAGGGACGGTTCTTTACCCGTCCCTAAATAGGCTAGCACCAGTTTGTTTTTTTGTCAACCTGGGAACTTTAGGGGACTGTTATAACCGTCCCCATTACTCCACTGTGCCCGTCGCCTATACAAAACTATAGGGGACGGTTGTAACCATCCCCGATAGTTGGTTATAGGGGACGGTTGCAAAACTGTCCCCTCTGACCTACTAAAAGGGGACGGTTCACTCATAACCGTCCCCGATCATTCATATAGGGGACGGTTGTATGACCGTCCTCGATGGTCATATACCCCTCCGGCGGAGGCGAGTCTTCCTCATTCTCACTCGACTCGTGCCTCCTCTCCGTACTCCTCGTCGCCGCCTCCTCCTCCCTCTCGTCGCCGTCCTCCTGCTCCTCCTCCTCCCTCTCGCCGTTGCCCTCCTCCTCCTCCTCCTCCCTCTCGCCGCCTCGTCACTCCTCCTCCTCCATCTCTCCGCCGCCCTCCTCCTCCTTCTCCTCCCTCTCACCGTCGCCCTCCTCCTCCTCCTCCCTCTCGCCGCCTCCCTCCTCCTCCTCCTCCCTCTCGTTGCCGCCCTCCTCCTCCTCCTCCCTCTCGCCACCTCCTCACTCCTCCTCCTCCCTCTCGCCGCCGCCCTCCTCCTCCTCCTTCCTCTTGCCGCCGCCTTCCTCCTCCTCCTCCCTCTCGCCGCCGCCCTCCTCCTCCTCCTCCCCTTCGTCCCCGCCCTCCTCCTCGGCCTCAACTCGTGCCCGTCCGCCCGCCGCCCGTCCGCCGCCTTGCCCGTCGCAATACTTGGTTGTAAGTTTTGTTATTATTTTTTTATATATTCATCATGCTTATGATTGCATATTTTGTTAATATACTTATTAGTTTAGTCAAATGCTTAAGATAGTAGATTAAAAATAGTGGATAAATGCTTAATTGTGAAAAATGCTTATTAGTGATAAATGCTTATTAAAAAATGTTTAAGATAGTAGATTAATCTTGATTATGATTAAATGCTTTTAGTGATAAAAGATTATTAATTTAGGTAAATGCTTGTAAGTCTTGTTTTAAAACATAGTTAGATTAGAAACATAGTAGTGAAACAGAGTAATTAACTTTGGATGTTACCTATAGGCAATGGACAAAAGTTGGATGAATAAAAGATTTGATGATTATCGGACATAAGGGGTTATGGGATTCTTAGACTGGGTATTTCGATTTGAGTCGCTCTATCATATTGTAGGAGGTGAAGGATATAAGATACATTGTCCGTGCATAAGATGCAAGAACACTTTGACACAAAATCGAACCATGGTTTACGAACATTTGATATTAAATGGTTTTTGGCTCCATTATACAAATTGGACGTATCATGGTGAAGGAATTATTTTGGACGAAGATAATAATGACCAAGTTGATAATGAAAGAGATGTCTCTGAAAGACATGACTGTGATGCTATGTTTGAGTTGATAGATAACATTCGAGCACATGACACTGATGAACTGATGGATTCACCTCCGGATTCCTTACTTGAAAAAATAGAAGATGCAGAAAAGCCATTATGTGACGGAGTCAAAATGTCTCGGTTGCGTTTTATTCTGAAAATGTTTAAGATAAAAGTGAAGAATCGGTGTACAGTGGTTACGATGACAGATGTCTTACAGTTGATTAGGACATTATTAAATAATCCAGAAAATTTTCCAAAGGATTGGAAGGACGCTAAATCCAGATTTCGGGCACTTGGATTAAACTACGAGAAAATTGACGCATGTCCGAATGACTGCATTTTATATTGGAATGATTACTCAAATCTAGATACATGTCCTGACTGCAAAAGTAGCAGATACAAAAATTTGGGCCATGATTCGAAAAGAAAAAAATCGGAGAAGATTTTACGATTCTTTCCTTTGATTCCCAGATTACAACGATTATATTCGTATGAAAGAACAACTAAAATGATGATATGGCACAGTAATATCAAAAAGAAAGATATAACTGGTGTTATGCGACATCCGTCTGATTCAGAAGAGTGGAGGAAATTCGATGAAATGTATCCATCGTTTTCTGAAGAAGTAAGAAACGTACGTTTAGGTCTTGCTTCCGACGGTTTTAATCCATTCGGAAATATGAGTACGAGTTACTCTATTTGGCCAGTGATAATTGTTACATATAATTTGCCACCATGGATGTCAATGGCATCTTCTTTTATGATGATGACGTTATTGATACCTGGTCCAAAGGGGCCAGGTAATGCGATAGATACATATATGCAACCGTTGATTGATGAATTAAAGATTCTGTGGAATTCTGGAGTGCGTACGTATGACGCGGCAAAGAAAGAGTTCTTTACAATGCGTGCTTCTTTATTGTGGACAATTAATGTTTTTCCCGCGTATGCCAATTTATCGGGATGGAGTACGAAGGGTAAATTCGCATGTCCGATTTGTATGGATAAAACACATTCGACATGGCTAAAGTATGAAGCATTGTTATTTGGGAAATCGTCGTTTCTTACCCGTAAGTCATAGATGGTTAAGAAGTGAAAACAATTACAAGTTTGATGGACAGTCGTTTGGACGTCGGTTAAGTCTGATTCGCCGATCAGGAAGTGCATTGTGGATAGAACAACAAAATTTGGGCAACCACTCTCTATGTCGATTATTTAAGAGGAAGGCATCCGGTGGATGGAGAAAACAGAGTATATTCTTTCAGGAGCTACCCTATTGGCATACTTTACAGGTCCGTCATAACTTGGACGTGATGTATATAGAGAAGAATGTTATGGAAAATATTCTGGGGATTTTAAATATTTCTAGTACTGCGAAAGACAGTTTGCGAGCCAGACGTGATCTAATACAATTGGGTATCCGACCCGAACTACATTCGATAGAGTCAGAGAATTTTAGAATTATAATTCCAGAAATAGTGTATACTTTATCCAGTGCTGACAAAGATAAGATACTCAATTTTATTAAATCAATTAGAGTATCAGATGGATTCTCATCTCAAATAGGCAGATGTGTAAATCTGGCTGAAAGAAAGATATCGTCATTAAAAAGTCACGATTGTCATGTATTGATGCAAGTTCATTTCCCGTTGGCTATTAGAGGAGTTGTACATCTGATGTCTTGCAGCCATTAGATGAATCAGTCAGTTTTTTAAAATCTTGTGTTCGAAGATTTTAGATCCTGAAGTATTGTTCAGACTAGAGACAGATATTGTTATCACTTTATGTAAGCTGGAGCAGCTCTTTCCACCTACATTTTTCGATATAATGGTACATCTTATTATTCATCTTGCCAGCGAAGCTCGAATATGTGGTCCTGTACAGTATCATTGGATGTATCCAATTGAAAGATACTTACGGAAATTAAAGAATATGGTGTTTAACAAAATCGCACCTGAAGGTTGCATTGCCGAGGGATATTCATGTGAAGAATGTATCACATTTTGTGACATGTATATGGATGACGGAAAGAGTATTAGATTCGACCGGTTTGAACGAAATAACGATGGTGAATTGTGGACAGAAGATCCAATCAAACTTTGGATTATTCAACAAAATGGACGAGCTATCTTAAAGAGTACTCGTCGTAGTATTTCAGACGATGAAAGAGACCTTATCCATTATTATATTTTGATACAAGTAGACGAGGTTGATTCTTTCTTTGAAGAGTTTCAATCAACAACCAGTAGTAAGTCAGAATTTCTTAAATGGTTCGGGGATAATATTGAAATATTAAAAGTTACCAAAGATGAACGGTGGAACACAAATCTCGATATAATCCACAAGAGTCCATACTCATTAGTAGTATCGCATTCCGGCTATATCGTGAATGGATTCAGATTTCGAAAAAAGCCAATTGATGAAAATAAAACGTCACAGCTTTCTGGAGTAATAGTGAAGGCCGATCTTAATGGTGAAATTGACGGATACTATGCCGAGATTATTGATATATTAGAAATCAGTTTTACACATGATGCAAGATATGTTCTGTTTCATTGCATCTGGTTTGATGTGGGTCATGTTGGATTAGGTTACAAGAAGTATAGAAATGGAGTTCACTCTTTGAAGCAAACAGGTCGGTTGCAGACCGATGAGTCGTATACGCTTGCTAGTCAGGTAGAACAGGTCTTCTATGTTCAAGATAACTCAGCTAGTGGATGGATTATACCCATTAGAACAACCCTGAGAGATTTCTTCGATGTTAACGAAGAGGAAGATTACGTAGACAATGATGTTGCATATCAAAGTAACTCAGCTGAATTTATTAATGAAGTATTAGACAACGACATTGGCACAAGCAACATTAGGTAATGAATTTTTTAGCTATTTTTTATTTCTCTTTAAAGAGCTGAATTTATTTGGATATATGTAAATAATTTATTTAAAATAACCACTTTTGAATTGCAGGTATGGCTCCTAGACGTAGACGTATTCGGGAGGTTCCTGAACCTCCTCAGCATCCACAGGGAGGTTCTTCTGATGTAGGTAGTGGAGGTACACAGAGACGGCGTGGACCGTCTCAGTGTAGATTCTTGGACCGTCTTGCACCCGGGCAGACGTTACATGTACGCATTGTTGGCGGAGATGCGGTAGGAGAGAACTCCACGGAGTTTCAGAGCTACCTTGGTCAGGTTGCCCGTGCGCGCGTCCCCATCACTACCCACGACTTCTGACAACTTCCTTATGTTGTCAAGGTTGCCATACTTTCTGATGTGGAGGTATTCTAAAATCTAAAAACATTTTTTTTAATTTTATTGAGCTAATCGTTATTATATTTGTTGTATCAGGTTGTATTTACATGGGAACGAAATACCCATGTCGATTCTCAGATTCTCTCCCATGCCGTTGAGTTGTTGCGTCGATACAAGGGACATATAAAGGCTAAGATAAAATTTTTATTATATTTTAATATCAAAAGATTTAGATATTGACGATATTTATTGCTTCATTTTTAGTACTTCAACCCCCAGATTCCATATGAGCATCTTGTGCAGAATGTCCCACCTGGTGTTACACCAGAGCAATGGAGGGAGCTGATTAATTTTTGGTCCAGTGAGGATTTTGCGGTATGTATATTTTTTTCTTAATTATTTGTTTTATGTTTATACTGACTTTGTTAAATTTCAGTCGATTTCTTCCAAGAATACGGCGAATCGTTCGAAAGGGTTTAGGTCCACGCATAAGATGGGAAGGAAGAACACCAACCAACTGAAGGATGACTTTGTAAGTATTTAAAAAATGTTTAGAACGATTAATTTTGAGTCTTAAATTCATTTTAAGAAGTTTTTTTTTATTTTTAAGTTGAGGGAAAATGAAAGAGAAATAACCCGCATAGAGGTTTTTGCTGGGTCAAAGAGCCGAGACTTAGGAGGAGAAGTGCAGTGGGTAGATGACGCCTACGCACCAATTCTTGTAAGTATAAATGCATTTTTTACTTATAGATGTACTTATGATAATATATTAAAATTATTTTATATTTTTTTAAATGCAGAAAGAAATGATTAGGCTCTCTACCACCGCCTCGCTGGATAGCACGGGGACGAGCACTCCCCCGTTGACGGCCGATGATGCCTTCCGTCAAGCCACTGATCCAGAATACAGTGGACGCATCCGTTGCGGAGGACATGGCGAAACGATCCGTACATGATACGGAATGGGTGGTGCAGGTGGGTCGCAGTCTTCCTCGCAAGGAAGCCAGAGAGAAAGAGAGATGGAGAGGGAGCTGCGCGAAGTAAAGGCAAAGATGACTGCACAAGATGCAGAGATGACCAAGATGCGTATGGACATGGCGAATGTCATGTCCTTAATAAGTCGTCTTCAAAGCCAAGCCACACCCCCTGTACAACCTGCACAACTCAGCGATGATGAGGAGAGTGAGGAGGAGAGCGATGAGAGTGACGAGAGTGACGGGAGTGGCGCATCTGAGTAGATAGCATGGATGTAGTACATCTTAGTTTATTTTTGATCTTTTTATCGTAATGTTTTTTATTAATGCCTAACATTATGTAGACTTCATAACGTTTCTTCATAACTATGTTATGTTTTATTATGATATTGAATGTTGAGTTTATGATCTACATGTTGAGTTGTTTGGTTCTTGAATGTTGTGTTGTTTGATTCTTCAATGTTGTGGTTATTGGTTTTGCAGAGAGAGTAGGGAATACACCATGAATTTAGGAATTTTTTTTCCTGTCAGGGTGTATTGGGGACGGTTGTAACCGTCCCCTATATAGCTATAGAAATGTCCCCCCAGCGCGAACAGTTCACGGAGACTATTGGGGACGGTTATAACCGTCCCCTATACGCTAATGTTATTGGCGTCACCAACAAAGAGCAGATGGAACAGTTTTAACCGTCCCTTATACGCTTCTGTTGGCGTCGTTATAGACGCTACTAGCAGAGGGGACGGTTACAACCATCCCTAATACTCTTCTGTTGGCGTCGCTGTAGACTCTTCCAGGCTTCTGTTGACGTTGCAAAAGGCCTGCAAAGTAGAAGGGACGGTCACAACCGTCCCAAAATCCTAACGTAGGCGACGGTTTTAACCATCCCTAAAGGTTTTCTGGGGCCGTCTCAAAATGTTATTGACCATTAGGGACGGTTGTTAACGTCCCTAATACAATAGGTAATAGGGACGGTTGTAACCGTCCCTAATAGTAATCGTGTAAGGGACGGTTACAACCGTCCCCAATGGTTTATTAAATGAGACGGTTGTTAGAAGCGTCCCATTTAATCAAATGAGACGGTGTCTGAAGGGACGGTTTGTAAACCGTCCCCTTTGATCAAAGGGGACGGTTATACCTACAAAGAGGACGGTCTTTGACCGTCCCCTTAGACCCACCCGCCTGTAGTGAGAGGAGGAATCTTTGAGCTCTTGTTGCTCGGTCGAAAGACAGCTACTCATCCGGGACGGAGATCGAGGATCGCACAATACTCATGGCTCGCGTCGTCTCCTGATCTGGATACCTCGTTCGTTGTCACCCGAGAGGACGATCTAACTGGAGGTGGGAAGTATCGTCGTGGTGGATGATTTGGGCGAGGGGTGACAAGGTGCTTTAAGAGGAGTCGAAGGAGCTGGTAATGGTATGAGGAGACGCGTAACGGCGGAGGATCTGTAACGATCGGCAGGTGAGGCAACGTTCAGCGGAAACAATCAAGAGAGGAAGGGGAAGGGTGAGGCACATGGCACCACACATGCATAGGAGAGAGAGGAGAGAGAATGCTACATGGCACATTGAGGAGCGAGCACATGGCAAGAATAAAATTAATAGTAATAATAATAATAATGAATAAAAGAAAAGAAGAGAAAATGAAAAAAATGGGGTGACATGTGGCGGTCCAGGAGCTACCACATGTTGCTCCTAGAAAATTTGAAAAATAAATTAAAAGAAAAATTCTTAAAAAAGCAAAGTCAAATTAAAAAGTGGTCTCCATGAAAGTCGATCGTCTCAATGAGATCGACAACTTTTGTGAAGGGATCAAAATCAAAAGAGCTCATCTATACAAAAAGTGTTTTTGGTGGTACTCTATACATATAAAATATCTGTATTTTTTGTATTTTACAAAATTTTGTGATTTTTAAACTGATTTTAATTAGTGAATTAATTTATGTGCAAATATACACATTTAATTTAATTTTTTTAGGATAGGAAAAAGGTGAAATAAGATCAATAAAGATAAAATATCTATAAAATATTGTCAGATTTTTGTATTTTCTTCAGATTTTCTAATTTTTATATGTTTTGTTTATTTATGCTAAGTTGGTTAATTAATACAAGAATAAGTAGAAAAAGAATTAGGTCAAATTAATTAATATTTGTACATAAAACAACATGTTCAACCAAGGTCAAAAGAAGGGTTATTTAATTACAGATTTTAATACTTATTTCAACATAGTTAGTGAATGTTACTTAACATAATTTAAGGGATTTATTTAGTGAATTATTAAGGGAATTCTGTTAAAATCTCCATATAAAGTAGATGAATCATGGATTCATCAATGTTGTTATGCAAAAAGAAGAGCATATTAGTAATATTCAATGATGGTTCAACCAATGTGGTAGCATTTCCACACTTTGTTGAATGATGATGCTCTTTGTAAAATCTGCATTCACATTCTAAAATTGTATGATGCTTTGTAAAGTAAAATATCAGTTAGCAATATTTTATCTACCATTACATTCTCAACTAACAATTTTAAGTAGAATCCATTTCTTCTTTGTAAAAGTCGTATGTGGTTCTGCAAAATAAAGACCAAATTAATAATCTGTTGATTATTTCATGAATGTAATATGTGAAGATAAAAAATGAATGTGTAAAATAACAAACTAGCTATGTAATATAATAAAAAACTAAGTAAATTACTAAACAATGAATTTGTTTACTGTTACATTCCCAAACACAACGGAAGCCTCCACATTGTCATCCTCCACACCGTCATCCTCCACACGATCATCCTCCACGCTGCCACCCTCCACATCATCATCCTCCATGTCATTGCCATCCCTATTAATGTACTCCTCCACACCGTTGTTCAAGCCGCCATCCAAGTTGTCATCCTCCCCATTGCCATCCTCCACACTGATGTCCTCCTCCATGTCGACGTCCTCATCCATGTCGTTGTCCAGGTTGCCATCCTCCCATCATCCTCTATATTGTCATCTTCCGTGTTAACATTCTCCATGTCAACATCCTCCTCCATGACGTTGTCTGGGTTGTCGTCCTCTTCCATCCCTCCATAATGAATTTCGAAAATTGAATTTGAAATGGAGAGAATGGTGGAGATATTTGTTACAATATAAGTATAAAATATACCAAAACGATCATAATGGATTTTATTCAATAAAATAATTTAGACAACAAGCCATTAATCGCAAATGTTAGACTAATTATGAATGGATGTGATGTCTGGCTTTCCATGCATATAGAAAGGCTCACTTCCACGTCGTTGTCCTCCATGTCATTGTCCTCCAATGTTGATGTACTCCTCCGCACTATTGTTCAGGCGGCCATCCAAGTTATCACCCTCCCCATTGCCATCCTCCACGTTGATGTCCTCCTCCATGTCAACGTCTTCCTCCATGTCGTTGTCTAGGATGCCATCCTCCCATCATCCTCTGTGTTGACATCCTCAATGTTGATGTCCTCCTCCACGATGTTGTCTAGGTTGTCGTCCTCTTCCATCCCTCTATAACATATTTCAAAATAAAATTGAAATTTGAAATGATAATGGGGAGAATGATGGAGATATTTGTTACAATCTAAATATAAAATATGCCAGAATTATCATAATAGATTTTCAGTTAATAAAATAATTAGGAAATAAGAATTAATCATAATTGTTAGACTAATTGTGGATGGATGTGATGTCTAGCTTTCCATGCATGTAGGAAAGGTCCACCTTGTTGGAAGTTTTTCATATATATATGGGTTAAATGAGGTTGCCCCCAAGGGAGAGCTAACTTAGATCTCTTGTCCCATTTTTCTCATTTTGTTAATTTTTTTTTGAAAAATTCTTTAGTGAATATTAATCATTAAATTCCCATATCATGTCATTCAAATTTCGTGCGAAACGAAGACTTCTACGGCCTCCATCCAAATCGGGTCGATTTCAATAATTTTGCGACCGTTAAAAAATGACTGTCTAGATGGAGACATAGAGGTCTCTGTTTTGTACGAAATTTGAGTGTCATAATATAGGGATATAGTGATGAACAATCACGGAGGAAAGTTTCAAAAAAATTAAAAATGGGGAAAATGGCACGGGGAGAGCTAAGTTAGCTCCCCCTAGGGTTGTCAACCCCATTTCCCCAATATATGTTAGAGCTTATCCAATGAGCCCCATGTCCGTTTAAGTTTTGGTGAGCACCAAATGTAGGTTGTCTAAATGTATTTTCCATTTGAAAGGTTATCTATTTTGAAGGGAGCACGGATTGGAAGGATATTAATATGTTTGAGCCTTTTATATTTTCAATTATACCGAGTCCTTAAAAAAAGGAAGATGATTTAGAAAAGATAAATTCAAATCCTTAATTTTAGGCTGAAGAAATAGTCATTGTACATTTGATCAGTAATGTACATATTGTACTCAAGTAATTAATTGTTGCGAGATCAATAATACGAAAACAATTGTCAGTAATTTACATCTGTAATATTATATTGTACATAGATCAATAATTCATGCATGTTACTCAAGTAATACATATTTAGTTCTCAAGTAATTATTGTTGTGAGATCAATATTACATTCAAACGTACTTTAAAATTATTCTACACGTGATTGTTACTGAGATTATAGTTATTCGAACGAGTATTGAATATCGATATTCATATTACTGAAGTCATTGTGATTGGTTACTGATATTATAGTTACTCAATACTTTTGAATTATTACTAGAAGATAATTGCTGATGTACATACAATAAAATACTGATTACTAATATTCATAATACTTGTCTTGTTTTGACTGTTATTGATATTATTATTAACAAGCACTATGTACATAGTACTAACTTAAGTGTTTTACTGAAATTATGATTATTTACCGATGTGAGCTTATGTGTTAATTATACTATTTTTTGGTGTTTTGATTTTTAATTAATTTTTATACTAGTTATAAATTAGCTTTTATTTGGAATTTATGAGTTACAGATGATTAGTTCTTAATAATATTTTCTAAGATTTTCTCCTCGCCCATCTACTTCTGAAGCAATGTACTGATCATCAATGTCTCATTTTTCACATCTTCTTCCAAGAAACATAAGAAGTATTCAGACATCTGGCAGGAATAAATTGAATTAATAAACCATTAGGTGCAAATTGTAATAATTTAAGAGTAAGCAATAACAAAAGGAGACACTTTTAGTGTATAAAGTTGAACCATAAGTTACCCAAAGCTATTTCAAATTAAACACATGGTCATTAACAGTTCTGTAATCAGTAGTAAACTATAAGGCATTGTCAGTAAAAAAGGAAATTGCATCAGTAATTTAGTATATTTAAAAAATACTTTGGTTAGTAGCTTTTTGTTTTAGCAATATAACATATAGCATATTATAAGTAAATAAATTAAATTCATTAATAATTAAGAATGTTCGCAATGTTAGTAATACTTGAATAGCCTTTAATAACAATTCCATAATAAGTAGTAAACTACAAGGCTTTGTCAATAAATCAGAAAATGCATCGGTAACTCAGTATATTTTGAAAAAATGATTTGATAAGTAACTTTTTGTTTAATAATAGTAACATAAAATATACTACAAGTAAGTAAATTAAATACATCAGTAACTAAGAAAGTTCGCAATGTTAGTAATACTCGAATAAGGTATATTAATAAAAATGATTTTTGGTAAGAATACTACTCTGTTTCAAATAAGAACTTCTGCATATAAGAAAATGATATGAATACGAAATCAAAATGGCTGCAAATAAGAGATTTCTTCTCAAATGCGTTTGGAAATCAAAATGGTTACAAATAAGAGGTTTTTCTCAAAATATGGATATGAATACGAAATCAAAATGCGTGTATAAACTTCTTCTCAAATAATATGCATGTATATAAGTAACGAAAAAAAGTTACAAATCGAAGAACTTGAAGACGATCTTTTTTCATCGCTGGAGATCTTGAGAGTGGGCAGCAAGAGGAAGACAAATAATTTTGGAATTTTCAGAAATAAATGCAATACAATGTTGGCGAAACTTAATTACAAACGAAAAAAGAAACCAATCACGAGGAGAATGCGGAGGGAGTTTGTTATGGTATAGGATTGCGCTAGAAAGGAAATGGATGAGAAAAAAATATGATCGTTGGATTAAGATCTGAAGGATGAAAACATGGCTCATCTGATCTCAAATAGGCATACGGCACATTGGATAAAAATCATATATATATATATATGCTATTTAGTTATTTGTCATACAAGTTGTCTAATTTAGTATATTACATTTTCTTTTTAAATTTGTTGTATTTGTAGTATACATAATTTTGATTTAATCAATTTATCAACTTCAATTTTACAAGTTAAAATATTTCAATGATAGTGTTAGGAGATATTTATTAAGTATAGGATAATCCGCATTCGTTTGTTGAATATTTGTTATACAATAATATTGTTATTATTATCCATTTCTATATCTATATCAATATTTAAAGATACAGTTTGCAAATTTCATATACGCAAGATACATGTTTTCATTTTCATATGTAGATTTTAAAATAAATACATATATGGTTACATTTAGATCGTTATATATCTCCGTCTGTTTCATCCAATCATCTACAGTCCTTGGCATCTCGAGTGACCAGTGGGCCGTGAACTTTATTTTGTTAATCATTTGTATTCAATTTCTTCACATGGTTTTTTACACTTGTGGCCCTCGTAAATTCTGCAATTTTAGGTATGTCCCTCCTTTTTTTTACAATATCACTTGTATCCCTACCTTCTTACATTATTATCACTTATTCATTTCGAGTTAAATGTCCATCTACCTCCTAAACAGATGTTAAAATTTTGGACACAAGTGTAATTAAAAAGAAAATCTAATATACAATATAATTTTCTTGTTCTTCTTCATCGTTATCTTCTTTCTCCCCTACCTTCAACCGCAAGAACACTTGTAGCAATTATCACCATCGCCTAGCCCCACCCCTGATCGCCCTCCTCCACTTAGCCCCTTGCTGATCTCGCTCATGTAACGGAACGGGACGGGACGACCAGCGGAAGCATCAAACATTGAGTCACCCGACCGAACCATTACCAGAAACTTGCATGGTATTCAATGAGCAGATAAAATAATCATTCAAAAAAAAGTCCATTACTCTATAGAGTTCCATTCTTACATTCCAACAAGGAAAATGCGAAATGAACTACGGAATAAAATAACATAACAATGTTCCAGTGGGCAAAAGACATCCTTCCGTAAATAATCCATCATAGCCCGTACCGATTCAACTTCACAAAGATGGGTAGTTGCCTTGAACTATAAATTAGATTACAGCTCGTGCTCTCCTGAAAAAAACAACAATACATGTCGTGAGCTAACGCTCAGTATGTGCCGAGTTGGGGTCAAGCCGGCTAGCGCGGAAAACAAGTCTCCCTAACCTAAGCTAACTTTACATCTTTAAAGCATCACCTCTTCTATACAATCAATTATCAATACAATTATACGATTTACATAATTATCTGATTGCATGTGATACTAACTTGTTCTCATGTACCATCATCACGCGACTCATAATTTCACATAAACATGCATACGGAAGGTATTCTTTGTGAAGACTTTCGTTAAAGCCATAATTACATATATACCCATAAAGTTTGCCATATTTGCATATACACCTTAACATTTTCATAATTTTCACTTATACCCTCGGAATTTTTCTGCAGTTGCATATATGCCCCAAAACAATCAAAACACTTGCACAGTGCCATTACTTGGCCATAGTTGCACACATGTGCCTTAGCAATTTCAGAAACTGTACACATACCATTGGTTTGTTTAGTGGTTAAAGTTGTCTTAATTGTTACTTCTTAATGGCTTTGGTGGCTTTGCTGGCTTTGGTGGCTTTTCCGCTGGCATAAGCGGTTCATGACATACATGACAGTGTAGCTACAACTGTAGAGGACTTATCTTTCGCCTCAACCGGTTCCTTGCCGTACGCCCCCGGAAGGCGTTGGCCCCTTTTAGGCCTACGATAATTGGACTCTAGAGGTGGCTCCCACCATTAAGTGTAGCACTTAGCTCCGCTTATCGTCATCATGCCATTAATTATTTTAAGGAAATTTCAATTCTTTTAATAGAATTTCCTTTTCCATACAATAATCATATACACATATACATATTCTTTCATTTCCACCAACTATCTCTTTCATATAGCTGAGAGTAACTTTTCTTAATTTAAGTCGGTGCCAATATTTATCGTCAACTTTAATGACTTATTTATACCAACATTCAATATCAGATGTTATATGCATTTATAAGTTCTCCTCCGTGCATAAACTGTAATTAAAAGATATGTGGCTATGCATAAAAAAGTTATATACTTGGAGCCTCATGATTTCATATTAAAATTATATAGTAACGCATGGAATTATAATAATTTATACAATTATATGATACATGCATGCACTTATCAACTTTTTAAGGTAACGTTTGAATTTGACCAGTTTTGATTAATGGCCTTTGCATGTAGATTTACAAGAAGCATCAGCTTATAATGGAAATACAAATCTCTAAATTAACGTTTGTGCTTATACAAGGTCAATTTTTTTATGATTATAGTTACCAAATATGGATCTTGTAATTGATTTCCCATTATTATGCAACACCTAAAAAATGCTAACTCGGTTTTCTGCAATGTGAGTTTACTGTGTAAAAAAATTACTTACATGCAAACTTAAGATTATACTAAAGCATCTTGTAGGAGGATATGTTATATGTATTTTAGATTCGGATGGACTAACAAGAGGATAGATGTAATTAAAAAAACAATGGCCTATTGTGAGAATAACTTAACGGCACATACTATGAGCATATCCAATGATGCTCTCAGTATTTTTGTCTCCTAATCCACGTGTGTAATGGATGTGTATAAGAGTTATACTAATGTTCAAGATTACGCCAGTCAAAGTTGATCCCTATGGATTAAACAAAATAAGGAATGTGTTTTCTTTTTAAACACTTGGGGCTGTATTTAACATGTTGACATAACAAAAATCGAATTCATTCTTATTAAGTACATGACCCATTTTGCATAATATGTATAGCAAAATGATATAACTTAAACTAGGTGTAGGAATTAAGGTGGTCCATTTATTGGCGGACTTCAAAAGCATATTAGATGGAAATATATACTGTAGACAATAAATAGTGAAACCATCACGATATCACAACCCCTTCCAAGTACGTATGTGCTCTCCTCTGGTTTCGAAATACTTTTACAATGACTAAGATTGATACACGTATACATACTTACATGGTTTGACAAATACTTTGGAGGCCTCTCATTAAAGTTATACGGGATTTCTACATTTCAATCTACGGTCCAACACACAATTAGATGCCATATAAAAAAATAAATCAGTATGCATATCTAGTATCATACGAAACCAACACATACATTTATCTAATCGTATCTCGGATTTTATCGTTGTTCAAAGGAATAAACCTAAGACGATACATATCTATCAAAATAAACTTTGAAAATAATATATGTCCGATTTAAAGCATTCCATATTGTACGAGTCCTAGTGGTTCGACACATACCTCGAGTCGACGGAAATATCTACGGGCCTCTCCTTGCTCCGAAGCCGACTTGCTCCTCTACCGGATCGTCGCCGACGTTCTCTGCGACGGGAACAATTCTTCCGGTGAGATCTCTCTCTAACTCTTCTCTCTCTTTTTTTTTGTAAGAAGCAAGTGACGTGAGGGAGGCTTCCTTTGGCTTTTTAAGCCTCTAAATAGGACACTCAATTGGGTAATAATACCCAATAAATTTTGTAATAATATCCATGCTATTCAATAGGAAAATAAAGATGGATTAAGGGCTGGAGGAGTTACAAAAAAAAACAGCCGTTACAATCTACCCTCCTTAAAAAAATTTTGTCCTCGAAATTTCTTAGAGATAGGGACATACCGAAAAGCTGCGGATGTTTCTTCCGCATTTCGCTCTCCAGCTCCCAGGTGGCTTCCTCCTTCTGGTGATGATGCCAGAGGACCTTGACCATCGGAACTATACGTCGACGAAGATGATGGTCTCTACGATCGACTATGCGAACATGTTTCTCCTCAAAGGTGAGATTAGGTTGAATATCAAGAACCTCATGTTCGATAACATGCGAAGGATCAGGAGTGTACTTCCTTAGCATCGATACATGGAAAACATCGTGTAGCTTTGAATATTGCGGTGGTAATGCAATACGATATGCCACCTCTCCGATTCGCTGTAAAATCTCAAAAGGTCCTATGTATCTAGGAGTAAGCTTCCCCTTCTTGCCGAATCGCAATACGCCCTTGGTTGGGGAGATCTTTAGGAACACGTGATCTCCAACTGCAAAACTCAACTCCCTTCGATGACGATCTGCATAAGACTTCTGCCTACTTTGAGCTGCCAACAATCTCTTCTTGATTAGCTCAACACCTTGTTTGCTGATCTCGATTAGTTCCGGTCCCAAAATATGCTTCTCACCAACATCACTCCAACAGGAGGGTGATCTGCAAGGTCTCCCATACAGTGCCTCATAGGGAGCCATCTTGATGCTCGAATGATAACTGTTATTATAAGCAAACTCTACCAATGGGAGGTGTCTATCCCAGTTGCCTGTAAAATCTAGAGCACAAGCTCTCAGCATATCTTCCAGTGTCTGGATGGTCCTTTCTGATTGGCCATCAGTCTGCGGGTGGAATGAAGTGCTGAACTTCAGTTGAGTTCCCATAGCATCTTGAAAACTTTTCCACAGCCGAGACGTGAATCTGGTATCCCGATCTGACACAATTGATGTAGGAACGCCATGTAATCTGACGATTTCATTCACGTACAATTCAGCTAAACTGTCTGTCGATTGATCCAAGCGGATAGGTAAGAAGTGAGCCGACTTGGTCAATCGATCAACAATCACCCATATGGTGTCATAACGATGTTTCTTGGTCTTGGGTAGACCTGTAACAAAGTCCATCGTTATGTGCTCCCACTTCCATTCAGGTATCTCTAATGGTTGAACAGGGCCTGCAGGTCTCTGATGTTCAATCTTGATCTGCTGACACACCAAGCATTTTGAAACAAAAGCTGCGATGTCATTCTTCATCTTCGGCCACCAGAAATTTCGTTGCAAATCCTTGTACATTTTTGTCGTACCTGGGTGGATGGTGTACATCGACCGGTGGGCTTCATCGAGAATCTCCTGCCTCAATTCGACATCATTGGGAACCCATAATCTGTTTCGGTACCTTATAACTTCATCAATTCCAATTGCGAAATCAGAACCTTCTTTCTTAGATGCCTCCATCATTTTAGGAAGATCAACATCAATTTTCTGTGCTGTCGTGATCTTCCCAACTACCTTGGGTTGGATTCTAAGGCTTGCAAAAGATATCTTCCTTTCTTCACTTAAGAAAGGTTTCCAGTCTTCAAAATCTTTCATCATCTTCCACTGCAGTTTCAAGCTAGATAGCCTGCCTTCCCACTTCCGACTTAATGCATCAGCAACGACGTTTGCTTTTCCAGGATGATAGTTAATGGAAAAGTCGTAGTCTTTTAGGAACTCCAGCCATCGTCGCTGCCTCAAATTAAGGTCCTTCTGAGAGAAAATATATTTGAGGCTCTTGTGATCACTGAGCACCTCAAATTGTTCACCATAAAGGTAATGACGCCAAATTTTAAGAGCAAAGACTACCGCTGCTAACTCCAAATCATGAGTAGGGTAGTTTCTCTCCTGCGGTTTTAATTGCCGTGAGGCATAGGCAATAACTTTCTCATTCTGCATAAGGACACACCCGAGTCCCGTGCCTGATGCATCTGTATACACCACAAAGCCTCCACTACCTGATGGTAAAGCCAAGACTGGAGCCGTAGTCAATTTCTTCTTCAAATCTTGAAAACTCCGTTCACACTCCTCCGACCATACAAACTTCGCGTTCTTTCGGGTGAGCTTCGTTAATGGTAGTGAGATCCTTGAAAAATTCTGAATGAATCGCCGGTAATATCCGGCCAAGCCAAGGAAGCTACGAATTTCAGAAACATTTTTAGGCTGATTCCAATTCATCACCGCTTCTACCTTAGCTGGATCCACCTCAATGCCATCCTTGGATACCACATGGCCAAGAAATGCAACTTTATTCAGCCAAAAGTCACATTTAGAAAATTTTGCGTAAAGCTGATGTTGACGTAGGGTTTCAAACACAATCTGCAGGTGCACCCGGTGCTACTCCGGATCCGATGAGTATATCAAAATATCGTCTACAAACACGATGACGAACTTGTCAAGGTACTCTCGGAATACCCTATTCATTAGTTCCATAAAGGCTGCAGGTGCGTTAGTAAGACCAAACGGCATGACCAAAAATTCATAATGGCCGTACCTCGTTCTGAAAGCGGTCTTTGATATATCCTCCTCTTTTATACGGAGTTGATGGTAACCCGTACGTAAATCGATTTTAGAGAAGACTGTTGCTCCTTGCAACTGATCAAATAAATCATCGATGCGAGGTAGCGGGTACTTGTTCTTCACTGTTACTTTGTTCAGACCTCGATAATCAATGCAGAGTCTGAGAGATCCATCTTTCTTTTTCACAAAGAGAACAGGTGCTCCCCATGGGGAAACACTGGGACGTAAAAATCCCTTATCCAGTTGCTCTTGTAGCTGCTTCTTTAGCTCCTCAAGTTCTGCAGGGGCCATTCTGTATGGAGCTTTAGATATCGGTGCCGTCCCCGGAATAATATCAATTGAGAAATCCACCTCTCTGTGAGGAGGTAGTCCAGGAAGATCGTCTGGAAATACATCGGCAAAATCTCGGACCACATCTAAATCTTCTAGACGTGCCTGCGACGATTCAGTGCTAATTATACTAGCTAGGTACGCGGTGCAACCTTCGGCTAGTAGTTGGCTTGCTTGTAGAGAAGAGATAACCAATCGTCCGCTCTTAATAGTGCCCCGGACGACTATCTCCTTATGATTTGGTCTGCTCAGGACCACCTTCTTCTCTCTACAATAAACTGCAGCATAATTCTCCCATAACCAATCCATGCCCAAGATGACATCATAGGTTGTGATGGGCAGTAGGATCAAATTAGCAGTGAGGGAGTCTTCTCCTATCATGACCGGTATGTCCTTTAAATACATACCCGTTGCTCTAATATCACCCATTGGTGAACAAACGGTAAGTGTGTATGGAAGCTCAACAGCTTCAAAGTTCAGTTTTCTTGCAAAACTACTTGAAATAAATGAGTGCGTGGCTCCAGAATCAAAAAGGACATGGCATAAATGACTTGCAATGAGAAGGGTACCTTCCACAGTTGTGTAAGAATCCTCTGCATCCTCGTGTGTAAGGGCGAACACCCTTCCTGGTATCTTCTTCTTTTGCTCGAATGGTTTCCTCTGATCCTTGAGCTCTTTCTTGCAGTCTTTAATGAAATGACCCTTTTCTCCACACCTCAAGCAAGCTCCTGTCACTTTGTAGCATTCGCCTGGATGTCTTCTGTCACAATGCGGACATACTCCCAATACATTTTTCTGGTTGGTTGGAGCGTCATCAGTCCTTGTCTTCTTGATATTTATCGCATTGTGACGTCTCTTGTCATTGTAGCTTGGCTTGTGAGGGCGCTTTCGAGGGTTCACTTGCTGCGTCCTTCGATATGCTGCATCAATTTCTACACTTGCTGCAACGGCATCAGATAGGGTCGTGGGACCCCTAGTGAGTACTCTAAGGCTCAAACCGCCATTCAAACCTTCCACAAACTTCCTCGCTCGCTGCTTTTCATTTGTACAGATTCCCTTGCCATATTTTTCCAGCTCCTGAAACCTTGCAGCATACTCGTGTACCGTCATGCTACCCTGGCGAAGATCTATGAACTCCTGACGTTTAGCATCCCTAGCATGCTCAGGGATGTAACGCTCAGAAAAACGCTCCACAAAGTCACCCCAGCTGATGACCGAAGTCTCGGCAAAGTGAATTCCCTTGCAGGAAGTCCACCACTCCTTAGCACTATCTCGTAGACGAAAAGTACCAAAATAACTTTCTTTTCTTCCGGGCACTCGGTCGCTTCAAAAGCCATCTCCATCTCCCGTAGCCAGTGTTCGGCTTTCTCTGGCTCATGCTCACCCTTGAAGGTCGGTGGATCATGCTGGAGGAATGTTTTTAAAGTGAGTCCTCCAGAGCTCGATGGGCGGGTTTGCTGCTACTGAGCCATCAATACCATCAGCTCCAGCATCTGCCTCTGCATGTCCACAATGGTCTCCTGACTCGTCGATGACTCGCGGTCTCTGTTGGCTTCAATCGCACGACGAGGAGCCATCTAAATCAAATCCAAAAGCATCAATGAGTTACTATGTGGGGCTAATTCACTCTAAACGCCTAGATCTATATCCTTAAGAAATGTGGATATCTTATGCCCAGAGGAACTCTAGCTCTGATACCATTTGTAACGGAACGGGACGGGACGACCAGCGGAAGCATCAAACATTGAGTCACCCGACCGAACCATTACCAGAAACTTGCATGGTATTCAATGAGCAGATAAAATAATCATTCAAAAAAAAGTCCATTACTCTATAGAGTTCCATTCTTACATTCCAACAAGGAAAATGTGAAATGAACTACGGAATAAAATAACATAACAATGTTCCAGTGGGCAAAAGACATCCTTTCGTAAATAATCCATCATAGCCCGTACCGATTCAACTTCACAAAGATGGGTAGTTGCCTTGAACTATAAATTAGATTACAGCTCGTGCTCTCCTGAAAAAAACAACAATACATGTCGTGAGCTAACGCTCAGTATGTGCCGAGTTGGGGTCAAGCCGGCTAGCGCGGAAAACAAGTCTCCCTAACCTAAGCTAACTTTACATCTTTAAAGCATCACCTCTTCTATACAATCAATTATCAATACAATTATACGATTTACATAATTATCTGATTGCATGTGATACTAACTTGTTCTCATGTACCATCATCACGCGACTCATAATTTCACATAAACATGCATACGGAAGGTATTCTTTGTGAAGACTTTCGTTAAAGCCATAATTACATATATACCCATAAAGTTTGCCATATTTGCATATACACCTTAACATTTTCATAATTTTCACTTATACCCCGGAATTTTTCTGCAGTTGCATATATGCCCCAAAACAATCAAAACACTTGCACAGTGCCATTACTTGGCCATAGTTGCACACATGTGCCTTAGCAATTTCAGAAACTGTACACATACCATTGGTTTGTTTAGTGGTTAAAGTTGTCTTAATTGTTACTTCTTAATGGCTTTGCTGGCTTTGCTGGCTTTGGTGGCTTTTCCGCTGGCATAAGCGGTTCATGACATACATGACAGTGTAGCTACAACTGTAGAGGACTTATCTTTCGCCTCAACCGGTTCCTTGAACCGTACGCCCCCGGAAGGCGTTGGCCCCTTTTAGGCCTACGATAATTGGACTCTGGAGGTGGCTCCCACCATTAGGTGTAGCACTTAGCTCCGCTTATCGTCATCATGCCATTAATTATTTTAAGAAAATTTCAATTCTTTTAATAGAATTTCATTTTCCATACAATAATCATATACACATATACATATTCTTTCATTTCCACCAACTATCTCTTTCATATAGCTGAGAGTAACTTTTCTTAATTTAAGTCGGTGCCAATATTTATCGTCAACTTTAATGACTTATTTATACCAACATTCAATATCAGATGTTATATGCATTTATAAGTTCTCCTCCGTGCATAAACTGTAGTTAAAAGATATGTGGCTATGCATAAAAAAGTTATATACTTGGAGCCTCATGATTTCATATTAAAATTATATAGTAACGCATGGAATTATAATAATTTATACAATTATATGATACATGCATGCACTTATCAACTTTTTAAGGTAACGTTTGAATTTGACCAGTTTTGATTAATGGCCTTTGCATGTAGATTTACAAGAAGCATCAGCTTATAATGGAAATACAAATCTCTAAATTAACGTTTGTGCTTATACAAGGTCAATTTTTTTATGATTATAGTTACCAAATATGGATCTTGTAATTGATTTCCCATTATTATGCAACACCTAAAAAATGCTAACTCGGTTTTCTGCAATGTGAGTTTACTGTGTAAAAAAATTACTTACATGCAAACTTAAGATTATACTAAAGCATCTTGTAGGAGGATATGTTATATGTATTTTAGATTCGGATGGACTAACAAGAGGATAGATGTAATTAAAAAACAATGGCCTATTGTGAGAATAACTTAACGGCACATACTATGAGCATATCCAATGATGCTCTCAGTATTTTTGTCTCCTAATCCACGTGTGTAATGGATGTGTATAAGAGTTATACTAATGTTCAAGATTACGCCAGTCAAAGTTGATCCCTATGGATTAAACAAAATAAGGAATGTGTTTTCTTTTTAAACACTTGGGGTTGTATTTAACATGTTGACATAACAAAAATCGAATTCATTCTTATTAAGTACATGACCCATTTTGCATAATATGTATAGCAAAATGATATAACTTAAACTAGGTGTAGGAATTAAGGTGGTCCATTTATTGGCGGACTTCAAAAGCATATTAGATGGAAATATATACTGTAGACAATAAATAGTGAAACCATCACGATATCACAACCCCTTCCAAGTACGTATGTGCTCTCCTCTGGTTTCGAAATACTTTTACAATGACTAAGATTGATACACGTATACATACTTACATGGTTTGACAAATACTTTGGAGGCCTCTCATTAAAGTTATACGGGATTTCTACATTTCAATCTACGGTCCAACACACAATTAGATGCCATATAAAAAAATAAATCATTATGCATATCTAGTATCATACGAAACCAACACATACATTTATCTAATCGTATCTCGGATTTTATCGTTGTTCAAAGGAATAAACCTAAGACGATATATATCTATCAAAATAAACTTTGAAAATAATATATGTCCGATTTAAAGCATTCCATATTGTACGAGTCCTAGGGGTTCGACACATACCTCGAGTCGACGGAAATATCTACGGGCCTCTCCTTGCTCCGAAGCCGACTTGCTCCTCTACCGGATCGTCGCCGACGTTCTCTGCGACGGGAACAATTCTTCCGGTGAGATCTCTCTCTAACTCTTCTCTCTCTTTTTTTTTGTAAGAAGCAAGTGACGTGAGGGAGGCTTCCTTTGGCTTTTTAAGCCTCTAAATAGGACACTCAATTGGGTAATAATACCCAATAAATTTTGTAATAATATCCATGCTATTCAATAGGAAAATAAAGATGGATTAAGGGCTGGAGGAGTTACAAAAAAAAACAGCCGTTACAACTCACCACCGCCAACCACCTCCTCCTCCAACGTCGACCATTACATCGACGCCCATGTTGCCTTAACACTCGCTATCCTCATCTTCCCTGTCCCATAAACTGTCGTCTATGGTCATGATATATGAGAAGCATCACCGTCGTGAAAAGGAAAAAATAATGCTGGGGTTTCTTCCCTCCACCCAACCAAAAAAATCGATCCTCGAATAGGGTGAGCTCCGAACATCGCCCCCACTCGTGCCTCTATTCCCGCTACAACCAGTAGCCCTCGAACCACTTGCAACCCTCATGACGCTTTCGTTCTTGTTGTCACACCGCCGAGGTGAACACAACCGGGGTTACTCCCCTAGTCCCACCACCACCTCCTCCCTCGTTCCTCCGTAGATGTTGCCAGGAGACCCGAAAAGGATCAATATTGTAAAATCTAAGAAACAAGAATCCTTCTTTATAATAGTAATTAATGGGTTTTTGAAACCGATTCTTTAAGATGAAAAGCAACAATCTTGACCACCGGGTCATTTGAGTGGAGTAATTTCTCCCCTCTGTTTCAATATGCATGTTGGTATTTTACTTTCATTAGGGGTAGGCAACTGATATGTGTTCTTAGCCTCCTTGTGGATCTATATCTTATACTCAATAAAATCATACTTTCCATACAAAGATGCAGTATCAAGAAACGCATGCACCCTAAGGGCCCGTTCGGTAGGAGAATAAGCAGGAATAAGGATGGGGAATAAGGGGAATAAGGGTCTATTCTCCGTTCGGCTGGAGGATAAGAATAAGGAGAATAAGATGAAATAAAGGTAGGTAAAGTAGGATAAAGATAGGAATAAGAGTGAAATAAGATGAAATAATGAGGAATAGTCGTAGGGAAGCGTGTTGGGGGCTTATTCCCCTTATTCCATTCCACCTTATACCCCAAACGAACAGGGCCTAAGCTACTTCCACTCTAACGATTTGTCACCGGGAATCAGGGGAACATGATTGAATACGAGGGGCCCTTTTGGTTTATATTGCAATCAACATGACTGCATCCCGTCATTCAATCAATGTGCTTATCCCCGACTGTTCTTGGCGGTTTCTCTTCATCATCTCCACTGCAGCTCTCTCTCTCTCTCTCTCTCTCTGCACAATTCCCGAGGAACAGTGAGAATTAAACACTTGCCATAGCACAATCTTTTCAGTGAAAGTTATATTAAATGCATTATCCATTTATTGCCATCCTTTCTTGTTCTTGTCCATTGTGCATACAAAGGCATAGATGGAGAAAAAAACAGACGGATTGGGTAGTCCTGGGAAGTGACGTATATCGATGGCTGTTATCTTAGATTGAGTTCAGACTATGCGGAATGCCCTTATTAACGAAGGGAATTTAGTGCGACACAGAAAAGGTTGTTTAACCACTTATTGGAATAATTCATACGTGGTTACCACGATAATTATGCTGTTATTATAGATGGCCGCATAGGGACTGCGTTATCTCCAGGAATTTCTACTTGGGGAGGGAATTATTTGTCTATTTTTTACTACCGTAGATCATTTTAGTTTTTAGCGTCTATCGAATTTTATTGGTTGCATAATTTTAGAGAAACTAAATAATTGAAACTAAAATTTATAAGGAACTTTACAAAAATATCCATGTAAACTTATGCTTTTATATAAGTATTTATACAAAATTGTATAACTAACCACACACAATTCTTTTTTTTTTACAGAATTACAGTTCCATTATTGTGGTGTTAATTAATGCTATCAATTCAACACTTCTGAGTAAGAAATATTATACAATAGTTTGTGTATATGAATACAAATATGCATGTGTGCGTGCATATTTTCGTGTCCGATTTCCAAACATATCAGATTTATACACCATTTTGATGTTTATATCTATATCTATATTATTTTTCAACTATGTAAGGCTAGAGTTGTCAATTCAGTATACATATATATATATATATATATATATATCCATGTTCATATTTGAATACCCATCTTAATATATATTTTAAGATTTATTTATAACTATATGTAACAAATGCGTATACCATTTTTCGTTATATTTGATATATTTTCTATAAAATAAATAAAGTATATCTAAATGATTATATATATTCTATGAAATAAATACAATATATCTAAATGATTATATATATATATATAGAAGTTTGTCTATAAAGTATCATACACACATATTTGAACTGTATCTACTTTATATCCAAAATACAACAAATTCTATAACATATAGTAATTGATATATGTCCATATGATTACATATATAGATTTCGATATTATGGATATTCATGTCTATTATATAAGTAATATATTTTTACACTTGTAACCCTTTATACTTTCAATATTAGGTACATACAACGACAACAACAAAGCCATTTCCCACAATTGAGTAGGGTCGGCTACATGGATTCTTCCCCTTTATTCAGATCTATCTTGGGTCAAACTCGGGCTTATATCCAAAACTAGTCTCTTTCCAACACTTCTTAGGCTGTCATCGCCCTCTCTTAGCCGGCTCAACATCCCAACACTTGCATCTCCTAACTGGTGTATTGGTTGACCTTCTTTGCAAATGATCAAACCATCTTAAGTAATTTTCTTGCATCTTATCCTCGAACGGAGCTACACCACTTTCTGATTGCATCATTCTGAATCTGATCTTTACGGGTCTGTGTGTCCACACACCCACCTTAGTATTTTCATTTCTGCTACAACCATTCTCTGCACACGTCTATGATTTATAGGCCAATATTCAGATCCATAGAGCATATCAGGTCTCACGACTGCTTTGTACAACTTTCTTTTATTTTTTTAAAGGAATTTTCTTATCACAGAGAACAACAGAGGCTCCTCTCCACTTTAGCTGGCCTGATTTATTTTATTAATAACTGTAGAGATATATTTATGTTACATTATTTCATGTTTCTCGTAATGTTTCTTAATTCTCTTTACTTATGTACATCTTATGTAATTTACCCGTATGCTACTCTCCTATATAAGAGAGCCTAAGATTCTTGAAATAAACAACGATTCATATTTTTCCCAACATGGTATCAAAGCGGCGATCCAAGACCCGAGCTCCTATACTGAAAACCTAACCCTAATCCCCACCACAAACCTCTCGCGCACACCGCCTGACCCTTCTCTCTCTCTCTCTCTCTCTCTCTCTCTCTCTCTCTCTCTCTCTCTCTCGGCCCCGGCCTTGCACGTGCCTCCAAGCCATCCCAGCCCCCTAGGGCTCCCATGCGACCATACCACCTGGCCTCTACGATCGTCGGCAATGCCGCAAGGCTCACGCGACCCCACTGCAGCACCGCCCGGGCTCCTGGGCCCCTCCAACTCACTGTAGCCCGTCGCCAGGGCCCCTACGGCTCCTCTAGCCCACTGCCAGGGGAACTTGATGCACCCTGCAGGCCATCTAGATCGCCGCCCGAGACCCCCTAGGCCTCGTTGCCCTACCGCCAGGGGTCCTGTGGTCCCGTTGCAATGTTGCTAGGGCCATGTTGCCCTCTGCCTACTCTACCTACTCCACCTCTGGCCCTTGCGGCCTTGCTGCCATTCGCCTACTCCACCTCCTCTAGCTTTTCTTGATGGGTTTGGTTGTTTGAGTCTGCACATGCAACCAAACCCATGTATGTCAGTGTATACGATAGTTTATCCAGTCAACAACCCTAGTCTTCTATAGTTATCATGTCGGAAAGCAAGGTTGATATTCCCACCACGTGCGTCTTTAGAGGTCCTACGCCCATTGTGAAGATGGATGGGTCGAATTATGAATTATGGATCATGCAGTTCATGAACCTAATGAAATTTATGGGTAAGAAACACATTCTTACCGATGAAGAGCCGACAGAGAAGACATGGTTGTATGCCTCGTGGGAGGCTGATGACACATATGCTCAACTCCGGTTGCCTGGAACCTTAATTCCAGATATTACAAATGATGTCTTGCATCAGCCTATTGCCAAAGTGATGTGGGACATTCTTGCTGCCACATACTCCCAAGCCAAGAATGAGACAAAGATATTACAGCTTCAGCATGACATCTTCACTATAAGACAGAATGATTGACCATTACATGCTCATTATACTGCCTTACATGGGATGTTTGAGAAGTTTCATAGCTTCATGCCTCTGACCGCTACCCCAAAGCAATTGAAGACATACCGAAATGCTACAATGGTTGGAGTCTTCATGGATTCTCTTGAATCCCAGTATGAAGCTGCCTCCTCTCAGATACTTGCCGGTGCTACTATTCCTCCCATAGAGGAGGCCTTCCGGAGACTGAGCTGGATTAATATCTCCATTGTTGCTCCAATGTCGAATTCCTCTGATATGGCAGCCTCTCGTGGGAGAGGCAATCCTTATCAGTACGGTGTACAAGGATCACGTGGTAGAGGTGGGCGTGGTCGTGGACCACCTTGTGCCTATTATCATAGATCTGGTCATTTAGAAGAAATATGATACTCCAAACATGGTTTTCCAGCGTCTGCACGCATAACAGAGCAGACTCAGCATTATGCAGCTCCACCTACATCAGATCAATGATATGATGAGCTTGTGTCTCGACTCAGAGACCTCATGCTCCTAGGAGGCACCCCTTTACCTGCTACAGAGACTAGTTCGGACGTTGTTGTGAATACATGAGCTAGTACCTCAAGTAGTGTTCATGCCTCTACCTCCTTTCATGCCTCATATATTTCAGAATGGATCATAGATTCTGGTGCCACACATCATTTGTGTGGAGATAGAGCTCAATTTATAGCCTACAGACAGGTTTCTCTAGGAAGGAATGTGATTATACCAGATGGGACTCATTCCCCAATCACAGGACATGGGGAGATCACATTGACGCCATCTATGCAGTTGCATAATGTGTTACATGCTCATGAATTCTCGATGAATTTATTGGCCATTAGTTAAATTACTAGAGATTTAAATTGCAACGTAATATTTGATCCATCTTCGCTTGTTTTTCAAGACATTCTTACGGGACAGGTGATTGGTTGTGGCCATGAGCGGGGCAGGCTCTATCGACTGGTTCAAACACCGTATGCTGGCCTATCTTCCCATTCCACTGGACCGGTCTCTCCTTTTCTTTGGCATATGCGCTTCAGCTATCTCCCGCTTCAGAAACTGCGTCGAGTCCTTCCTCATATTTCTCCACATTCCTCGTTCAATTGTGAGGTGTGTTGGTTAGGGAAGCATCATCGGTGTGCTTTCCCTCGTAGTCAGAGTCATAGTAGTAGCTCCCCTTTTGAGTTTTTCCATGTCGACATTTGGGGCCCGAGTTGTGTTCTCGAGCATCAGAACACATGTTCTATTTAGTTGTTGTGGATGATTTTAGTCGTCAGTCATGGGTTTTTCTTATTGAATAATAAATCAGAAGCGGAAAATGTAATCATAAATTTCATTAAAGAAGTGCAGAATGTTTTTTCAACCTCCGTTAAGATTGTAAGGACTGATAATGCCTTGGAATTCTGTACTCATGTGCTCTCTCATTTCTTGTCCTCTCAGGGTATTCTCCATCAAACATCATGTGCTTATACGTCTCAACAGAATGATGTTGTAGAAGGAAAACACACTCATCTTTTGGATGTCACACATACTCTTCTGATACAAAGTTGTGCACTACATTCTTTCTAGGGTGATGCAGTTCTCATAGCTTGTTATCTCATTAATCGTATGCCCTCCTCGATGCTGGGGGAGAAGGTCCCCCTTTCACTTGTTTTCCCTGACAAAGATCTTGTGTTTTTGGATCTGTTGCATTTGTTCAAAGGTTCTCTCCAGGGAGTGTCAAGCTCTCTCCCAGGGCAGTTAAATGTGTCTTCGTAGGTTACTCCAGAACCCAAAAGGGTTATCGTTGCTATGATCCTCTACATAAGAAATATTATGTCCGTATCGATGTCACATTTTTTGAGTCAGTCATGTATTTCTCTCCTACAGGTGACAGGTTGACAACTTTAGACTCGAATAATGAGTACATTCCACCACCACAACCCATACGCCAACCACCATCATCACCATCTCTACATCCACTACCTCCACCACAACCATCAACACAACTACCTTCGCTTGTTTTGGTTCCACTGCTACCACATAATTACAGTCAGAGACATGTTCCTGCTCATTCTCATGGTCCATCATCAAGCATGCCCCAAGTTTGTTATGAAAACATTGATAGTAATGATGGAACTAATATTGTTTCTCAGCAGGATGTACCTCAGGAGGTTGATGGCCAGGTTGGAGGCATGAATAATGATGATCTTGATTTGCCTATTGCTATTAGGAAACAGAAGCACTCTTGTGCCTCATATCTGATTACTTCTCATGTCACCTTTGAGCATCTGACAGATGATTTCAGAAGGTTCATTACGGCTCTTTCCACCATGGTCATACCACAGACCTACCAGGAAACCCTGACTGATAGCAGGTGGCGTCTAGCTATGGAGGAAGAGATGGCAACTCTTCAGTCTTGAGGTACATGGAGTCTGGTCTCGGCTCCCAATGGAGCGTCTATTGTGAGTTGCAAATAGGTGTTCACAGTGAAGCAGAATGCGGATGGCAGTATTAACCGATATAAGGATCGTCTTGTTGCTCGTGGCTTTACTCATACATATGGGGTAGATTATCTTGATACATTCTCACCATTTGCTCGTCATTCTACCCTACGAATTTTGTTATAAGTGGTTGTGATTAAAGATTGGCCTCTACTTCAGCTTGATGTCAAGAATGCGTTTTATATGGTGATCTTTAGGAGGAAGTCTACATGCAGCAGCCACCAGGGTTTTCTACTGAGGGGGAGTGTGCACAGGTGTGTAGACTTCACAAGGCAATTTACGGCCTTAAGCAGAGCCCGAGAGCTTGGTTCCAGAAGCTCTCAAATTTGTTTGAGAAGTAGGGGCTCAAGCGATCAAATGCAGATCATTCCCTATTCATACAAAGAACCTCTTATTATAGGAGATGACATCCAAGGAATTAAGAGGGCGAAAGAATTGTTGGGTCGTGAATTTGTCACCAAGGATCTTGGAGCTCTTAGATACTTTCTAGGACTGGAGTTTGCTAGAAATCAACAAGGGCTTGTGATGACTCAGAGGAAATACATCATTGATTTGTTAAGTGACACGGGAATGCTTGGATGTATAAGACATGTACTTGTCTCTTCTCCAAAACTCTCCACAATATCTCGCGTGACAGAATTATAAGCCTTCTCCAAATCAATAAAGATCATATAGAGGTTCTTCCTTTTAACTCTATAAATCTCCATCGTTCTCCTCAGCAAATGGATGACTTCAATAATTGAGCGACCTGGCATGAATTCGAATTGATTTTCTTTTACGATAGAAACTTGCCTCAACCTTCTTTCGATCATGCGTTCCCAAATTTTTATAGTGTGTCTCATCAGCTTGATATCTCTGTATCTTGAACAATTTTGAATGTCTCTTTTATTCTTATAAAGATGCACCACAACACTCCTCCAATCTTCAGGAATTATGTTGCTTCTCCAAATAACATTGAATAGATTCGTAAGCCAAGTCAAACCACGCTCACCTAAAACTCTCCATACTTCTACAGGGATGTCATCCGGTACTACACCTTTCCCATGTCTCATAATCTTCAAAGCCTCCTCTACTTCCTTTCTTTGTATTCGTCTATAGCTTGTACGATTCAAGTAACTTTCACTACTAGCTAGATCATCCAAAGTGATATCTCTATTTCCTTCCTCAATGAAAAGTTTATGGAAGTATTGCTCCCATCTAGTCTCTATCCTTCTGAGTAACAAGCACGTGACCTTCCTCGTCCTTAATGAATCTCACTTGAGAAAGGTCTATGGTCCTTTTATTCTCTTGTTCTGGCCAACCTGAAAATATCCTTCTGGCCCTCCTTAGAGTCGAGATTTTTATAAAAACTTCATAAGATTTTGACTTGGCTCCGCTTACAGCCTTCTTTGCTTCCTTCTTTGCTATTTTGTAGTTTGTGACAGTCTCCTATGTTCTATACTTAGACATAACTTTAAAGCATGCTCTTTTTATTTCTAGCTTCTCTTGCACCCCTTCACTCTGCCACCAAGCCTCCTTTTGACTTGGAACTCCTCCCTTTGACTCACCTAGCATGTCTTTGGCTACCTTTCGGATACAAGATGCTACTGCCTCATACATCTCGGTTGCACTTCCGTTACAATCCCAAGATAAATATTCTAAAACTTTCTCCCTAAAGCTCGATTACTTTGGTGGAAGATTCCACCATCTAGTTTTAGTCTTTTTAGGAACCCTCCTTTTCCTTACCAGTCCTTTTATTTGCATATCCAAGACTAACAAGTGATGTTGGGTTGTCAAACTCTCTCATGGGATTACTTTGCAGTCTTTACAACACAACCAATCTCTTTTCCTCAACGTAAAGTAATCTATCCGTGTTCTAGTTGGGACACTCTTATAAGTAATTAAATGCTCCTCCCTCTTCTTGAAGAGAGTGTTTTCTATGAAAAGATCATAAGCTGTTCCACAATCCAGAATGACCTTCCCCTCTTCATTTCTATCCCCAAAACCATGTCCTCCATGAACATTAGCATACTCTAAAGTATCTTTTCTGACATGTCCATTAAGATCTCAACCTATGCACATCATCTCTCTTTGTGGGATTTCTTGTAAAATCTTAATCAGATCCTCCCATAAAGCGTATTTAATCCTTTCATCTAAACCAATTTGCGGTGCATAAACTGAGATGATATTCATAATTTCTTCTTCAAGTACCAATTTTAGCAAAATAATCTGATCCCCGAATCTTTGCATCTCAACCAACAATCCTTCAAATATTTAAGAACATCCACTCTGACACCATTTCTGCCCTTATCTTTACCTGAATATCAAATTTTAAAGCATGTCTTCTCGATCTCCCTTGCTTTCTCTCCAATCCATTTAGTCTCTTAAAGACATAGTATATGAATTTTCCTTCTTTTCATCGTTTCTACTATCTCCATCAACTTTCCTGTTAAAGTGCCAATATTCCAACTACCAATATGCAACTTTCTTTGCAATCTCTTTTGGACTAACTTCTTTACTCGCATGCGTCCATTATGCGAGAACCCTTACAAATTTTGGATAGCATCTGGGCGGTGGTGCAACGGAACTAGCTTAATTACCTGCATGCATTCCTCATGCGAGAACCCTTGCAAATTTTGAACTACATCCAGGCTATGATGTAGCGCCCTTGTTGATTTTTTATTGCATTCGGACGATGCAACGCATTGCAAGTAGGGAACACCCCAACGGAATTATATATTTGCTTAAATCTGTGTTGAAAAGATCCAACGTCATGAGCTAACTTCCTAAATAGTATTTAAAAAAAACTATTTAGGAAGTTCTCTCCGACTGTTTTACGCTAGTTGTCGGCTACCTAATACGACCCTCCTCATTTACCTGGGCTTGGGACTGGTCGTGGCTGAGTTTTCAATATTAGGTACATAACCCTCCATAATCATGAACTACACCTAGATCCCTAAATAATGCTCACATCTCAAGGATTTTCATGCCCATAACTCTACATGATTTTGCGGGAGGAGGGTTATGGGTGTATGATTAGCTGAAGAGTTGAGCACTATGGGTGTATGATTAGCTGAAGAGTTGAGTACTATGCAAGATTCTGGGTGTAATTCACGATTATGGAAGTTATGTACGGAATATCAAAACATGTTGGGATACAGATATAAAATCCATATAAATAAATGGTAATGCTTTCTCCCACTTTAAGTAGGATTGACTACATGGATTTTTTTTATCAAATCCACGTTGAAAAATCCGATTATTTTTTACGTTGACTATCAACTCCCTAATGCAACCCCTCTCAAGAGGGATTTGAACCCAGGATATCCATGTTTATATCTGAAAAAATCATGATCATATCCATATCCTTAAAAAAGTGAAAACAGTATATGTAACTATATCCATATCCGCAGAAAAGCAAATCTCATATCATGTTTGTCTCCGTATCTGCCCAAATTGGAAATACATATCAATAACTCCATAAATATGTATAAGATAGTGGATGCATACATACACACACATACCAATGCACGCAACACACGCACGCACGCACACACACCCACCCACTCCCACATGCCCCCCCTACATATATTCGTATATGGTTGCATCCCTAATATGGTAGCACATATAATTTCATTTATAACCTGATTGTTTCATCCCTTTTTTGGTATGTTATAGCGTGTAATTTCTCTATTATATTCTAGATTTTGATGAGCATTAACCTTAAAAATCATGTTTAAAATAAAACTATTATCAAACTTATATAAATTAAATACCTACATGTGCAAAATAAAATAAAAATTATGTATATTGTATTACATCTAAAATATATGTATAAGAATCATGAGAGGCTTGGGGGAAGGGAGGGGGCAAGCGTTGTCCCACCCCTGTCTCCGTCCATGTCTACACGCGAAACCGTCTGCACCATGGTAGGGAATCACAGACATCAATTGTTTGATTTATTAAAGAATAGATTAAGGATAGATTAACTTGCACAAGAGAACTGGAAGTTAAAAAAAATGAAAAAGATCACACTTTCATTCATCTAGAAAATAACATTGTAGCACCAACAAGTTCTTATATCCAACATGTAGCCCACCATTCAAATAAAAAAACCAAGATACACTAACAAATAGGATGACCCATCCATTCACAACAATAGAGTTTTTCCTAACAAAAAGACCATAAAACTTCCCAAAGATGCCAAGGATTTCTTTGGTGAAATCCACCAGAATGCAACAACAATCCCAAGGGACCAAATTTTAGGTTCTAGTCCCAAGAGCTGATGACCACAAAACCACTACTTTTGCTTTGCAGAAGTAGAACATGGATTTATAGTATCTTCCAACCTCATGAATAACTCATAATGATGCCCAAAATCAAGTGGAGTTTCTAGACCTGGAGGGAAAGTGAAACAATCAAATAATATATATTAGGTTGTGGATTCATGAAAGCAAAGAAAATGACTTATATATACTAAAAGCATTATAGGTGTTTCTTTTCTTTCAAAAGTATTTTTACATCTTTCCTTCCTCAAAAACCAAATTGATGCAATGTTGACATGATGCAACATAACTTACAACTTTCCCTTAGTTTCCACAATATGAAAGACGTTTTTGAAGGGTGATGAGTAGGTCACATCCCTAGATGTCAAAACGGTTGTGATGAGAAGTTACATTCCCAGAGAAGGTGAACCCAACTTTCTTCCTCTTGTCTATAAAGGTGGTAGCAATTGACCCACAAGGGCTTACATTTATAGAGACAATCTTAGGTTTAATGGTTATTATGTTGGATGAGCCAAAGAAAACAAATGACATTGAGGGTGAAATGGCGGTTTGCAAAAGGACTCATCGAAGTTTGACAGAAACCCCCCATGTTGTAATATGGAGTAGATATGCTTGTTTACTTGTTTGGTCTTTTCCAACCCTGAAATGGAAGGAAAATGTGTAAAGTCATCACCATCCATAGGGATTATCTGCAAAAGATGATTTTTAAGTTTATTTACCTTAGACTATAGTCTACACACAACTCTTGTTTGTAGACTCGAAAACAATTATTTGGGGTCAGCCTTATTTCGTACAAACGGCCAGAGTTCAGTGATTTTTTCTGTAAGAGAAGGTTCCTCATTAATACCATCTAGACAAAAGTATGCATTTTTGCCTGACCATAATATTTTGTGTGAGGCTTCTCTAATCATCTCTGATTCATTTTTGAATGATATCTAGTTATTTGAATCCTTGGTGTTTTTAGAGATATGAAGAGGTAAAGGGTTACCTCTAGTGTAAGTTGCTTTAATGATACCCCTAGATTGTGGCTTCTTTCTATCTGAATAGATGCCATATTTTTAGATAGCATAGAGTTACTAAAACTTACAAGATCCGTTATCCCTTACCATCATTTTCTTGGGGACGAAAAGCTTTATTCCAAGTAACAAGGTGTTTGCACTTGGATTTTGTGTTTCCAAACCAATGGAAATTTCTCTTAATTCTGTCAATTTTCCCAATGACATATTTTTGGTATTTTAGTGTAGAGAGTAGGTTTTAAGTGAGAGGGGTCAGACTCGAGTTTACTAAGGTGGGTTTTTAAGTGAGAGGGGTCAGAATCGAGTTTAATAAGGTGACCCGAGCTGACATCGCCAAATACGTGCTTTCCAGCGACTCAGTTTTTCAGAAAAGTTATCAATTAGTGATAACTGATTTTTAATTTTAAGAAAGAGGAAAATCCAAACAGTTAATCGAGAATTAACCAAGGGTCCACTCAAGTTAAGTTTTGATGAATGTTTCCTCAGATAGAGATAAGTTTAAACATTGCAAAGATGATTTAGTTTTATTTTCTATGATGCCTTAATATGCCCAAGAAATTTTTTAGGTGGTGGCTAGGTATTTAATCGCCTCCTCTTCATAAATTAGAAAAATGAGTAAGTCATATGCAAATCGTATGTTTGTGATATCAATCAATATATGGAGTAGTAAGTTCCCTAAATTTTCCAACTTCCACTACTTAGCATTTATGAATAAGAGGGGAGATAGTGGATGACCTCGACAAACATTCCTCATGGGCTTGAAAAAGCTTGTAGGTCGCTTATCACATGTACATGTACCATAAGGCTACATATTATGAGTGTGCTCAATGCATAAGCATTCCTAAGCTAAAATCCTAAATAAAGCATACCAAACCTACCAAAAATAATTATATGCTATTAAAACCCATTTGAATTATTACAACATATAGAGATATGTTAATTACGAACATAAAGAATAAAATGATAAAAATATATAGAAGAAATAAAACACTATAAGTATAAAAGCCATAGTTTCTACTATTGATCCTCACCTAATAATTTCTATAAATTTTATACTAAGTTATTTTGAGTTTATTTCTTTTGTACTATTCAAAGTATAGTAATAAACATCCATAACAAAATATAAGAAAAACTAAATACAAAAAACACTAAGTAATTTTAATACAATGTATAACTTATAGGTAATCTAATTATTGTGTTTTATTGCTAAGTCCTTTTAGTTTTGTTTTAATTTTATTTTACCAATAAATCTATGATCCATTAATATAAAGTATCAAAAAAATCTATATATTTATATATTATACCTATAATTATGTGTTATGTGTTACTTCTTTATTTCTCCGTGATTTCAAAGATGACACACACAATATTATATCGTAGTCTCTCACATATTCTCTATGGTTGTAGGACTACAAGTGTGGAATCTTCGCCGACACTACTATGAACAGTCGTCGCTCTCAAGCAAAGAAGAAGCTTAGCCTTGTTGCTTGTTCTTATTCAAAATTCTTGTAATTGTTTATTTGTATTGTTTTGCAAAGTGTAACCTCAAGCAAGCTTCAACTAAAAGTTCCAATTCATGAGATCAAGAATTCACAAACCGATCGATCATAACTTTACACTGATCGATCATCACTTGTTGATCATGCATATTTCATTGATTGATTATGCCTAGTCAATCATACTTGTTGAACTTATCGATCATATTTTGAATTCCATTTTGAAGATCATCACCTGATCGATCATAGCTTTTCAGATGGTCGATAATTGATAATTAATCAATTATACCATTTGTATTGATCGGTTATAGCAAGAAATCATATTCGAATTCATTCCTATTTTATTTCCAATGATAATTTTTCTCGAACATGCTATATAAGGGACCCATATCCATTGTCAGAATACACGCCATTTGAGAAATCACTCATATATTCTATAAAAAAGCAAGAAGCTCTGTCTGAGTGATTTCCTCGATATTCTTCCTCATGTTCATTGATTCATTCGATCATTCAAGAAGAATATTTTGGTTGAAAATCTGTGAAGCAAAGTTCTCAGTTCAGCAGAGTTTGATTGCTAAGTTCTTCTGATTGAAGTCAAAGTTCTTTTGACAGCCTTCTCAGGATAGTGGTATTTATTATTTGCTTTATATTGATTATCCTTTTGTGCTAACTGTGTGATAAACTCGCCACATGTGTATAATAATAAGTACTCGTTGTAATAAGAGCACTTAGTGAACTACATAGAACTAGGTCAGATATCTCTAGGAGGAGGACCTAGATTTAATTTATAAACATGGGAAGCTAATGATTGAATTCAAGGACACGACCAATTTATTATTTATCGTTAATGTTAAATATTTATGACAATAATCTAAGATCTAATTGTATCAAGCAAATGGAATACACAAAATAAATACAATTTTTTAAAATATTTTTATGCAATTCATTTAAACGAAGACAACCATGCTTAAACAACACAAGAGTCCACAACACAATAAAGCTCATGAATTCTATTGATGAAATATCTTATCAATGATGACTAATCCAAGAAATAATTTAAAAAAATCCCAGTTCATCAAGTTTAATCAAGGCTCTATTTTTATGAGTTTTATAGGAAGTTGACTCCTGTTAAGAAATTAATGATGAACTAATTAGGAATAAAAGATTAATTAATAAATCAATGGTTCTCATCAGTGAATCAATCAACTCAAGGATTTAATGATGCAATTATCATACAAGTGATCAATCTTTTCTTTAATTAGGGAGCCAAATAATTTCTAGAGTTCTCTAATCGTGAATGCATGAATTAAGTGCTAAATGAATAGTCTAAATATGCAGTCAGGTAGAGAATGAAATAAGCTTCCCAACGAGACCAATTGTACTAAAAAAAGATTTGTAGATAGAAAGATATTCAAGTTATAACTCAGGGGATAAATGAGACAAAATTACGAAGTTTTTTTGCAAACTGGTCCCTATAGGGACTGAAATGGAAATAAAGAGAACCTATTTTTAGAAATTTCACTAGGTGGGGACTTATCTGTAAATTACAAGAAGTTGAATGGTACGCTTGTAAAATTTACGTACACATGTGGGAGCTGCATGTGACTCATGTAGGCTTGGTATTGCAGGCATGGACCCACGTGTCCTCGTCTGAAGAGCGAGCCGCAGGCTCGGTCGCTCTGGGGCTCCGTTCTGAAGAGATGGTTCAGATAATGACATGGCTTCAAATCGTTGGATCCCAATTTATGGGGACCAACGGTTCCTGTGCTTCTCTCTTCTTTGATCTCATCCACGAGAGGCAGAGACAAGCTTGCACTCTGATGATCATCCCTTTACTCCACCGTGTCTCCTGATAATTCCTGGAAGTATGAAGACCTTTTCAACTCCATCGCAAAGGTGCTCGAACTTAAAAGAAGCATTGGAGCTTCTTCGAACAACGACTCGGTGAAGGGTTGTCAGACGTAATGACTGAGAACAGATGAAGGTTTAATCTTCCGATCATTGATGCTCTCTCATACATGTAGTGTTAGAATAGCACTGGCCAAAGCACCGTGAAGTGTTTGCATGTATCAGTGAGTAAAATGGATGACAAGTGACGATGAAGGATGGAGCCCCAGATGGAACCTTCTTTGTGAAGGAGAAGGAGATAGATCAGAGTGATACGATGAATGCAGAAGCGAGGAGATCTGATGAGATAGTACGCATGAAAGATGATTTGACAATGAAGGTTATTATGAATTCATATTAGAGATGGCTCATAGAGAAATCACTGAAATAATCTGTTGAAGATAGAAAGAAAATAACAACTACCTTGACTGGAGATATGGAGGATGGAATCGATGGAGGATCTGTGATGAATCTCGACTACAAGAAGCGTAAGAGCTTCTCAAGTCTTCGCTTAACAAGGTGGCAAACCTCGAAGCTCAAGCAGCGTTAGGTGAACATCTGCAACACGAGCGATACCTCGTGGATCTTGCTGGCATCGAGCTCTGTCGTAGCTTGTCCTTCATTTTGATCTATGTCATAGAAAGTGGGTAGGAGTCTAAGAGTTGGCACATGGAATGGCGGATAACCGGCGGAGGTTGCCGATGAAGGGTATTTGAAGAGGAAGATGATGTCATTGCACATGGTTTTGCCAGCAATTTCAACCACCCATACTTTAGCAAAAATCGATTAGAGATGACGGTTGAAGGTCACGCGAGGATAAGGGTGGTTGGACGAAGGCTAAAGTGGTGACACTTGGTGGAAATAATGGCTAACAACGGAGAGGTAATTCTGGGACATTTGGAATTTGAAGAGAAATCACATCATCTTGAGGTTGATGACAATGAAAGGATCGTTCGATCGAGATCAAGGTTGATGCCTATGCCTCCAAGATGCTTCAATAGAGCCATGCCTTTCCAGTCCATAAAATAGCTATACCTTGCCGACTATTGAAATCTTTGCTACATATCATAAGCCAGGTTGTACAGTATTTTATATGTTTTAGTTTGAAGTTTGGTCATGGTCATTGGGTGCATAGGTATCAATGTGCCAAGGATGAAGTTAGGAGTTTCGACTGCCCTGCCTGAGAGTGGTTTTGCTTTCCAACCAATAAACTTGTACATGAGATTTTTTACCATAATATTATGCAACATAGAACCATTTCAGCTTCCAGGAGAGGGCGATTGTAAGATCTCCCAGAATAGGATCCTACTTTTCCAAATTTTCTAACATGATATAGTGATCAAATTACAAATAACTCCATCTTGTAGTACTCATTGATACCTTTCCAACGAGCCTAAGAACATCAAAATCAAAGTTCGTATGATGGAGTTATGCATGAAATATGATCGGGGTGTAGTTATTGAATTCAAATATAGATCTGATAAGGCTTTTTCATGTTAGCCATGTGAGCCTAGGGCGAACCATTCCTACAATAAATGTTATTGTAATGGTTGATATATCAATAAAAGTAATTGGTTTGTTTCACTCCCTGTCTGAAATTAAGTGAATAAATGCACTATAAGGTTCCTCTATACAAATAGGGTTATGTACCATGGTTGTCTTGAGATCATAAAAGCTGTTAGTTCAATTGTTGAATCATAGAGGTTGGTGCTTAGATGAATATCTAAAGAGTTAAATTGAGGACTCATCAAGCACCGTCGAATGATTGTCAAGATGTGATCTCCAGCCTGAGTGGGAGATGGCAATCTTAGCTCTAAAGGATGATATCTGACCGACCTCTTGATGTAGGTCCTCTACATGGGAATAGAGATTCGGAGGTGTCAGATAAGTTAGGTCAAGGAGTTGACTTAACGAGATCGAGATAACTAAAGACCTATGTCGTATGCTGTCACGATATAGGCATGCATCCTCTGACCTGAGACAGATGTGTTGATATATATCTGAGTATGTATATTTGGCAGACCAATAGGTTGATGGCCTAATCAAGGTCTGTATACTGGCGAGATGGTGTGCATGCAAGGTCATATGAGTAATACGATCTCTCAAAGGGATCATACATGTTCACTATCGAACCGGAAGACATGAGCTCACTCATGAGGTATTGGAATATATATTAATTTCCATGCATGGTCATCTTGCTTTGGAAGCTTGATAGAATTTATAGGTATGATATATGCATTTGAAAAGCATATGATTGGTACCAAGTCCCAATGACTAAATGAGAATCTTAATAATAAAACCCTGAAGAAGATAGTCTAAAGTGATCTTACACTTCAGGTTTACTCTAGGTCTTCCAGTATGCAGGATGTACATGTATTGGGAATGCCTGAGGGTGATGTGATCATAAACGATTATATAACCATGACGCTTCCATTCCGAGGGAGTGATGAAATATGTCTGGATTTTAGTGACTCCTCTCAGTAGAGAGAAGTAATCTAATCTTGGTCCAAGAATTGGACATTGGTCTGAATGAGATTCAGATGCAATGAGAAGATTAGATCTACGGACTTGATTTAATCAAGCATCTATGAAAGGTCCCCGATATCTGGATTTGAGATATGATCTCAATATCCAAGTCACTATACATGGAACGTACAATCACCCTGTCCTTATCTCCAAGTATCTACGGGAAAGCACATTATTCTTAAAGGAGTTCAAGAATAATTCTTTTGATGAATTATGTATCCAAGCAACATGATATTTATAATTAAATGAGATTTAATTATCAAGAATAATATGAATAAGATTCATATTATGAGGATGATTATCCAAGATAATTAAATGAGATTTAATTATCAAGGATATGCAGAATGTGGATAGTACTATCCATGCTATCCATAATATCGATGTATATTATAAATATGATTTTTAATATATTGGAGAGAGCTCATTTGTAAATAATATTTACTAATTGATTGTTGATGTGAATTAGATTCACATTTGACGATTAATTGGAAATATAATTTACATTTAGTTTGGGTTGTGAAGGTGATTCACAATTTTTTCAATGGTATGTTTGAAATATTCACTAATTAATTTGGAATTAATTTAGTGAATATATTTGTAATAAATTATGTTGCAAATAATTAAAATATAATGAGATTTTATCTCATAAAATAAAGAAGATAAAACTCACCTAATAAGAAGTGGTGTCACCCTTGAATTGTTCAAAGATGATGCCCCATCTTTTTAGGAGGAAGTTATTGTCCTCTTTATTATCTTGTGTTGATTAAATTTATCAATTTAAATTATGTTGATGATAATGTAATATATATTTAATTTAATATAAATTAACTGTTATTGCTTTATTAAACAACAATGATCATGGCCATTGATTAAAAACACAAACCAATCTAACCGTTGATTTTGTGTATCCCATGGATTGCGATCCATGGACTCCCAAACTACTATATAAGAAGGGAAAACCCTATCCCTTCAAGACACATGCCTACTCTCTCTCTATCCTCATTCTCATGCCCCATCTCTCTCTCTCTCTCTAAGTGTGGCCGTCCACCTTGGGTGTTGAAAGAATTGTAGTCGTCGCTACGGCATCGTGTTGTCGCCTCGATTGCTCGTGGATCTCTATCTTCTTTGGTGCTTCTAGCACAAGTGGAAGACATCGTAATTCGTTAGACAAAATCAGGAGATTCATCGCTTGGATCTTCATCTTGGATTGCGAGAAGCACGCGTCTCATCATCGCGCCCGCAAGTGCCTTCTTCATGGATCGGACTTGAGTCAGGAGGATCTCTTACTTTAGAGATCAAGTGATTGCAACCACGCTTCAAGAGATATTTCTAATACTCTGTGGTTATATGAAACAATCTAAGAATTGTTCTTGGATCATATGATTTTATCATATGATTTAAATTTTTTAAATTCTGCTGCACCGAGCAACTAGTGCGACTAGTCGTCCCGATCGCATTGGATGCGATCATCACGCTTCTGTAATATGCTTAAGAATTTCTTGTATCCTTCAAGTGGTATCAGAGCTAGGTTGGAGGTTTTGGATATGATTCATAAACCCAAGAAGATTTGGGCTCGTTGGGGTTCATGAAAATTTTTTTTGTCGCATTTCAATTTTTGCAGCCCTATTTTGTGATAATTTTTTTTGGCTCTGTTTAAAATATTTAAACATGAATTTATCACATGAATAATTTTATCAATTAAACAAGGAAAATGTTGAATTTGAGTTTGCGTAATTTGGACTCTGTTTGCTCAAGATATGATAGTTTTAATGACCATATGTCCATTGTTTCGGGGATGGCGGTTAGAGACGTAATTAAAATGTTAATTATTATTTTAAAACACCTGAAAATGCATGTTAATCATATGATTTCTGTTTTAAATCAAATTATCAATCTCTGGAAATTGATTTTTCTTAATTTGGATTTAAAATGAAAGAGATATGCTAATTTTATTGGTGATGGTCATTGCTGAAAATTGCATACTCAACCATGAACCTTGTGATTATCATTTAAGAATCTTGTGAAATTAATGGTTAATTTCCTGAAATAATTATGGATAATATTTGGGAATATTAGAATAATAATTTTTCCCTTAAATGAAATTGCCTCAATCAATGAATAATTAGATTAGATCTAGACCACCAATTGGTTACTTGATACACTTTCATCAAACTTGTTACTTGAATAGGTTTTGGAAATTTGTCTAGCAAATTTCCTTATAATCAAAATGGTTTTGATTATTACTATATGGTATTATTTCGGTTGAAAAACCGATGATCATCTCAAGTACAAAGTGAGTGGCTCAGCATTATTTTTTTCTGAGATGGATATGGTGTCTAGTCAGGGAGCATTGGGGTAGCAGGTTGCACCGTGTGTGGTCTGTCCCACTTTCGTCGGTACTGACCATGACAACGGGTAGGGAACGAATGATGCCTAAGAGATCATGATGTATTTTCTAATTATTAAAATTCGAATAATACATATTTTGAGATAATACCACTATTTCAAGTAACAATCAAGTTCGATGATTGAATTGGATTGATAATTGATTTAATGAGATTAAATGAATTATAGCCAATTGAGACAATCTATTATGAATAGATGTGTATTTCCCTTGGAAGAATTAATTACATGAATATTATTCATGATAATTAATTATTAAATTTGAATAAGAGGTGGAGGATCACATAAGTGACATCCATGGTCTCCCATCAAGGTGAAGGGTTCCGTCGCCATGGATTGTATGTAGGAGATGCATGTTTGTAGTGATAGCTCCTGCATACAAGCGCATCTAGATCGGGCTCGTTGCTTCTCGAAAGAGTAAGGTCGTATGCGTAGTGACCCTGGTATCAGTTCCTCATATTATTGGAGCGATATTGAATTGCACATAGCGAGTACTATTTCTATTGACTGTTGGTTCAATTAACAACGAGTCAACATCATCTTAGGGGTGGTGGTCTTGGGTGTTAAAAATCGAATTGGGAAATGCAAGTTGAACTTGCAAGGTGGAATGAGTTCCCGGTTCTTTTTGTCTAAGTTGTAGTTTCTCATGTTATTGGGATATAACAAGGATAAGAAAGGAGATTCCGGATCTTGCTAGAACTATAGTGGTAAGTATATCTCTTACTTTGAAAGTGATTAAGGGAATGAACTTTAAAAGTCAACAAGGCAAGACTAATTTGATTAAAAATTCCTTAGTCAAAGAATTTAATTTGTATATATAATTCTTTATATGCTCTAATATAGTGCATTCTTAATTTCAAAAAATGAAGTCCATGAACCCTCTCATCAGGCTTCTGGAGGTCAACGAGTTGACCAGACCAAATTATTCGGATTGGATCCATAATTTGGAACTTGTTCTCTCGGCTGAGCGCATACGTTATGTACTCACAGAGGACAAACATGAAAGCCCTAAGATGAAGGAAGAAAAGCAATACAATGAAAAGTATGATGAAGATCATGTCTTGGCTAGATGTTACATCCTAGGTTCACTCTCCAATATTCTTCAGAAGCAACATGTGGAGATGAGCACATGCCAGGAGATAATGCAGAATTTGAAAGATATGTTTGGTGACATAAACTGCACCCAACGTTATAATATTATGAAAGAACTCGTTCGCTGTATGATGCATGAAGGGACTTTAGTCCGAGTAAATGTATTCAAAATGTTTGGGTATTTGTCTAAGCTGGAGACCCTTGGGGCAAATATGGATGCAGACATGCAAGCTGACTTCATTCTGTTGTCTTTGCCCAAATCTTTCAATAACTTTGTAGTTTCATCCCACATGAATAAGTTGAACTTGACTAACGTTGGAATTCTTGCCGCATTAAAGTCTGCAGAAGACGTAATGAAGAAATATGGTCCTTCTGGCAATGCAATGGTTGCACATGACAAAAGAAAGCGCGGTCGGAAGCATGGTTCTCGGAAGAGCCCGGCCCATAAGAGAAAGAAGAAGAATCAAGGAGTTGACTCATCTTCTAGTACTTCCACACTGATGACATCGAAAAAGACCGATGTCTGTCGCCACTTCAAGAAGCCGGGGCACTGGAAGCGTAATTGTCCAGACTACCTGAAGTCAATCGACAAAGGTAAAGCCCCAGCAGGTATGAAATCTACTTTCATCATTGAAACTAGTTTTCTTGTTGGACGAGAAGGTAGTTGGGTAGTAGATTCTGGTGCTTCTATTCATATATGTAATTTGTTACATTTGTTTCAGGAAACTATAAATCTTAATGAAGGGGAGATAGTCATCCAGATGGGATCTGATGCAACTGTTGCAGCAGTCACCGTCGGGACCTACAGACTATCATTATCTAGTGGGAGAGTCCTCGTATTTAAAGAGTATCTTTATGTTCCAGATGTTAGAAGGAACCTTATATCTGTATCTAAGCTTGTTAGAAATGGATATTCGTTCCTATTCTGTAGTAAACTTGTCATAAGTCGTTATGATAAATATATTGCAGATGCTGTTATGACTTCTGGTGGACTTTATGAATTGTGCATTGATGAATCTGTCATGAATTTTACTACAACTAATAAAAACCCAAAAAGGACCAGGGAGGATGATTATACTGTGATTGGGCATCAAAGACTTGGTCATTTATCTGTTGATAGGATCAATAAATTTATAAAGGATGGACCCTTAGATTCTCTACCGATCCAATCTTTACCTGCCTGCGAACATGGTATTCGAGTAAAATGACCCGAATGCCTTTCCGTTATAAGGTTACAAGATGCGAGGGTGTTCTTAACCTAATACATACTGATGTATGTGGTCCCTTCAGTACTACGACACGAAATGGATTTAGATATTATTTGACGTTTATCGATGACCATTCACGATATGAGTTTATCTTCCTATTGCGTCATAAATCTGAAATCTTTTAAAAGTTCAAATAGTTCAAAGCTTAGGTTGAGAACCAAACAGATAGGAAGATTCAACGGATTCGATCTGACCGAGGTGGTGAGTACCTCTCAGATGAATTCAAGGAATACCTCAAAGAGAATGGAATTGTCTCCAATATCACTCCTCCTGGAACTCCCCAACTTAATGGTGTTGCTGAAAGACGCAACATGACTATCATGTATATGGTCCGTTCAATGATGAGTAAATCACATTTACCTCTGAGTTTCTGGGGATATGCAGTAGAGACTGCAATATATATCCTAAATAAGATTCCTAGCAAGTCTATACCTAAAACTCCTCACGAGCTTTAGTATGGTACCAAACCTAGTGTAAGACACTTAAGGATTTGGGGTTGCTTGGTCCATGCGAAGAACGTGGATGCAAGTAAACTAGAATCTCGCATTAGAGAGTGCTACTTCATTAGGTATGTTAGAGATGGCATTGGATATCAGCTCTATGACCCTGAGACTCAAAAGGTATTTGTCTCTAGAGATGTAAAATTTCTGGAAGATGACTTCCTTAAGAGTCAAGATAAAAATGAGGTAAAGGAACTCATTGAATCCCCTGAGGATACTGAGCTTCCTGAACCAAAAACTGAAGAAGTAAATGAAGATGAAACGTCTGTACCTCTTCGAAGGAGTTCGAGGGTGGTTGCACTACCTGAAAGGTACGGATTCCATGTGTCAGCTGAAACTGATAATGATCCAGCTTCATTTGATGAAGCACTTGCAAATCAAGACATGGATAGATTGATGCTAGCAATGAAGTCAGAAATTGATTCCATGCATAAGAATGGTGTATGGACCCTAAAGGATCCACCTAAAGGGGTAAAATCCATTGGGTGTAAATGGATCTTCAAGAGAAAAAGGAGACCTGATGGGAAGGTAGAGACCTTCAAAGCACGGCTCGTAGCCAAGGGTTACACACAGAGAGAAGGCATCGATTACGATGAGACGTTCTCTCCTGTGGCTATGCTTAAGTCCATCAGAGCACTGCTATCTATAGCTGCGTATCTAGACTACGACATCTGGCAGATGGATGTCAAGTCGGCTTTCCTCAATGGATACCTCGAGGAGGATATCTATATGGAGCAGCCCCAGGGCTTCATAATAGAGGAAGGAAAAATATGCAAACTAAAGAAATCCATCTATGGGCTCAAATAATATTCTCGTAGCTGGAACATCAGATTTGACGAAATCATAAAGAGTTATGATTTGGTTCAGAATCCTGATGAGCCTTGTGCATACGAGAAGCTTAGTAGGAGCGCCATTGTGTTCACTGTGCTTTGATATCCTTATCGTTGGGAATGATACAAGAATAATGACCAATGTTAAGATTTGGCTATTGATTAACCGAGAAATCAGTGGCCTTAAGTTCCACACAAGGCGGGAACTCATTCGCTAAACCGACAATACGAAATCTGGGTTAAGTCAACAATTAACCCACAATAACAATCAAACAATGAAAAGCAATATGTGGAGCTAAAATTTATTATAACTCTACAACAAAGATGTGTATAGGTGCAAGTATGTGTAGAGGTCGAACACAGGGAGCAGACATGATAGATCAAAAAATAAGTGCTCAAAAATGTGAAAGTGATCAAATGCCTACAAATGTGCTATTTTGTGGGTTTTAATTTTTAATTTTTTATTTAATTTTTGATTTTATAATTTTATATTTTGCTTTTTAATTTACTGATTTTGTATTTTCTTTTTTTGTATTTCATAATTTTTTAAATAGAAGTATATATACAATATAAGAGAAGAGAGGAAGAAGTACTTATAAAAATGGGTAAAAATAAGCAAAATTAAGGAAAGAAAATATTTTTAGGCTTTTTATATTTTTATAATATTTTTGTGATTTTTCTATATTTTTCCTAATTTTTTTGGTATTTTTAAAGGCAAAAATACTGAAAATAGTGAATGAAATAAAAGGCTGAGACAAAACTGAGGATGAAAAATATTAAATAGAGTTTAAAAATCCTCAAAATAATTTTAGCTTAAAGATAATAAATCAGAGAAAATTCAGAGATGAAAATTAGATTTTTAAGAATTTTCTGGAATTTTTGATATTTTTGTAAAGTTTTTAAGGGTTTTCGAATTTTTAGGGGTTTTCTTTTGAATTTTTTAGTGATTTTTGGATGAAGTGAAAACAAACAGAAACAAACAAAAGGTGATTTTTTTAGAATTTTTAAAGGGGTTTTAATATTTTTTGGTATTTTCTAATGCAAACAGTAGCAAAAATGCATGTTTTTGAATTTTTATAAATATGAAAATGCAATAAAAATGCAAACTAAAAATATACGTGAAAGAGTAGATAAATAGGAGCCTAAGTTAATTTTTTTGAGATTTTTAGGATTTTATAGACGTATGAAATAAATAGAGACAACAAATAGAAAATACACTACTAGTAGGGGTATAAATGTAAATATCCAGAATCTCAAGGGCCAAAGTGCAATTTTTCCACAAAATATATAACCAATAAAAAAAGTTCCGAGACCAAATGCAAATAGCAAAACCTGCAGGCGCACAAGTGCAAAAGTCCCAGCCCCGCACGTCATATGCACGCGTCTAGGGAGAACCTAAATGTAAATAACAAGACCCTGGGGGCTAACATGCAATTTCTCCACAAATATTACACTGAATAAAGCTTTTCCTGGACTAAACAAAATAATGAAACCTGCAGGGGGTCCCTTGCAAAAATACCCACCACCCCATGTGTGTGAGTCACGTGAGGTTACGTAGACAAGGACCTAATCGCAAATAAAGAAAGTGTGTGGGTCTAAATGTAAATATTACAAAAGTTTTAAATTGCAAATGAAAGATTTAATACTAATAAATAAATACAAAAATCACCGGGGTTAAGGGTGCAAAATACCCAAGCAGAGCGATCCAACGGCAGACGTCCTTCACTTATCCACGTGGCGAGCAGCGGACGACCGATGACGCTTCGGCGATGATCGGCCCAGATCAGATCCTCGAGGGTGATCGGGCGGCTGGGACACGACCTGGAGCTGCGGCGTGATCCAACGGCGCTGGAGGGCGGAGGAAGAACAGGGAAGCAACGGTGACGAGGCGAGCTTTCCTGCTCCAGATCTTGGCCCTCTGACGGTCTTCGAGGCTTAAAAGTGGCTGGCGGGCTCCTGGGGTCTCCCTCTTGCTCCTGGCGGCTCCAAAACACTCCGACGGTGGCCGAAGCTCGCGGGAGGGTGCGGCGGAGCTGGCGGGCTCCTCGTGTCTTCGGCGAGGCTCAAAACGAGCCCCCTGTGTCTTTTTTGGCGCGCAAGACCTGCAAGAAACGTGAGAGGGTTGAGGGCAAAATGCCTCGACACCGCGGTGGCGGAATGGAAGCGTGGGACGACGGTGCGAGATGGTGGTCGGAACGAGCTCCAGCAATGGGGTATGGTTGGGCGATTCAATGGACGGAATGCGACACTAACTGGGGGGATCTAATCCTAAGACTACGGTGAGTAAAAAGAGCAAAGAAAATAAAGGAAAAACAAGGCCTCGAAGGTGTGTATAACTTAAGGAAGAAGACCTCGATGCCGGAGTCGGCAGAGGTGGTGGAGCTGCCTCAAGGTCTCCTCGACTCGCCTGACGCGAGGGCTCTGGAGCTGTCACCTCCAGCTACCCGAGGAGCTCAAAAGGGAGGAGGATTATGGACCAAAAGGGGTTCAAATTTTGGTTAGAAAATCGGGTCTCCATATAAAGGGTTGACGGATGGCTGTGAAGAACTAGGCGTAGCGGATGCATCGTCGATCCAAAGATCGAGATAGCACATGGGCGTGCATGCCCATTGAACGATGTTCAAAAGTCAAGAAGGCAGTTACGCGAAATGGTGCTAGGATTGGCCTCAAAAAAATCGAGAAAAGTGGTCAAAAACAATGTTCTAAAAAAGGAACAAAGAAAAGGACGGCCAGTTGACCGAGGGTCAATGCTGACCGCCTCCTGGTTGGTCCACGTGGACCAACCAGGAAAAAGCCTTACAAAAATATTTAGAAATTCATTTAAAAACAATAAATGAATTTATTATTTTTGGAATATAAAATATAAAATATTTATTATTTTATAAAGTATTTTATTATGATTATTATTTATTTTTTTAGAGGTATAAAAATGCAAGTTACCTTTTTAGGTCTATATAGGTACACATATCTATATATTTTATTATTTTATTTTTATTTTGTGTATTTGATTTTATTAATTTTGTTTAATAATTTATATATTTATAGAATATTTTTATACGCTTAAGTATATTTTTATTTTATTTTTCTGAGGTGTTCTGTACACTTAATGAAATAGAAATATTAATTATACATGTATACTTTATAGGTATTATACCTATGTATTATAGACAAGTATTTTATTTTCATTTTTTTTCTTTAACTTTTTATTCTGATTTTAATGTACACATATATTGTAGATATCTACAAAATTATAAAAATATAAAAATAAAGAATAATAAATAAAATGAATATTTTAATCTGTACAAGTATACAATAGGGGTCAATAACTCAACTTTCAAGTCGTAGCTCCGCCAAATGCGAAACCACCTTCATTAAATATCTTATTGAAAATTATATACAAATAAAGTGATTTTGATGCGTTTCGAGTTTTTATTTGGGAGATACAGGTCTGGGAAGTTGGGATTCTGGAATCTTATTTAGATCATAACTTTTTATCTGTACATTGTTTTTGGATAAAATCAATTTTGTATTTTTCTTTATTTAATTATTTACAACTTTTATGTACAAAGTTTCTTTATTTGAGGTATAAAAAGTAGAGCTAAAAATGGGTCCCAAAATGAATAAAGAATGAAGTAAAATAAAGGAAATTTCATTGTATTCTGGCCCTTATCTCCCCTACTTTATTCCTTGTCGACCTATTCATCTAGATGCCGAGGTCTCGGGTTTCGGGTCATAAAATATTTACAATATTTTATTATTTTTCTTTTATTTTCTTTTCTTTATTATTTTATTTTGGCTTTAAAAACCATATTTTATACACTATTTACACACACATGTATGAATGCTAAGATGCATGAATTAAGGGAATTTATGTGCTTTTGCTAGGGTTTTTGAGGCCAAAATAACATAATAAAGATGATGAATGTGGATTCATCATCCCCCTATACTTTGTCTTTGCTAGTCCCTAGCAAACACTTATGCAATAAGTGCAGAAAAGAAAACAAAGAAAAGAAAAAGATGGATCTAGTTTAATTATCAAACTTGTCTTCACAAAATTAAAGTTTAGAGCTTAAGTCAGACCTTTGGAATTTTAGTGTGTGCGGAACCTTAATGAGAACTGGATTTGAAATCCAACAGCCTTCGAGAATCTCAAAACTCTGCTCAAGTCTCCTCAATAGCCAGGTCATAAATATCTCAATTCATACGCAAACCCTTACGACTATGAATCTGACTCGTACAGTGTAAGTGATAGTGGCTCTCCCCAGCTAGAATGACGAAGAGACTGACTTCTCCAGTATGACAACCCAATGATTCCCCAATCTAATAACTCCTTCCTCGAGGAGCGGGGTATTCCCTTCTAAGTTCAAGTGGCAACCAACTCAAGAGGAGGGGATGAAGAGAAGAATGGACGGTAGCCAGTGTAGCTACCTATCCTAGGATGCAAGACCAGTGTAGTCAAGCCATCCAGCTGCAGGCCCACATAATTTGACTTTGAAGCTCAAGCTCGCTTATTAGCTATACAACAAATCCACATACTTTTGCAGGCATTTTATTTTTGTACAAGCATGTCTCTCTTTTTTTTTTGAAAACTATATACAGCAACATTTACATAAGGAGTTTTTCCTCTTGAGCTAGTAGACTATCCCTCTTTTGAAGCTTTATTGCAACCCACACTCTTCTGTCTTCAAAATCATCATCACCGGACATGTTGGGGTGCACTTCCCTCCCTAGAGGAGGACAAATGTTTCTACTTGTGTGCGTCTCATACCAGCAAATCCAACCCCCTCACCACTCCAACTGAGTCGAGCCAAGTGAAAGGTGTAGGTGTCCAAGTTAGGTCATTATCAACAAGAGCCGTGCGTGTGCTCCGAAATACTCTCCTTAGGCAATCAAGAATCCATTGAACTAAGTCTCGTGATCCTCAAAGAATTAAGTCAACTAGACCTGAAGTACCTCAATTCCAGCTCCTATAAGGTCCTGTTATTAGGTAGATTTTAAGGTCCAATCAAGTTCCAATCTCAGGATTTTATTTAGACTTGTTCAACTATCAAACTCAATCCGAAAAATGCTAATGCTATGCAGATGATATGTAGAAAATATTTTTGTGATGCAATTTTCAAAGGTTTTGAACCATTTATGGATTTTTGAAAAGATGATGTATATGCATTTTTTGGTTTTTAAAAAGATTTTTCAAATGTTTTTGGATTGTAGTTTTGCAAATGTTTTTGTGATTTTTGAAAACAAAAAGTTTTTGGCTAAAAACTAGGTACAAATATTTACACAGGGATGCATCTATATATACAAGAAGCGGATTTTTAAGAATTTACAAGGGTAAGTGGTCAATTTTATAAGTATATAATGGATTTTGGTGTGATGTATGTATTCCTCAAACTTATTTGAAAAAGGTTTTCCAAACAATTTTGAAAACTATAGTCCAAAATAATTTTTACAAACATCTTTACAAACATGTACGCACATTTGAAAATCATTTTGCAAAGGTTTTCAAACAGTATAGATAGATTTTTTACACATTTTTGCAGCCATTTTTCAAACCATTTGCAAATCATTTTTCAAACATTTTATTTCACACAAAGAAAACAAAGTTTTCAAACAAACTGTTTTACAAAGGTTGAAAATATGTAACAAAATGTTTTCCAAATGGTTTTCAAAAGATTTTTCACAAAGATTTTCAAACATTTTGTAAAAAATATTTTCACCTGATTTATTAATCAGTAAGTACAAAAAGAATTTGAGGAATAATCAACATCTTTTTATTACGGTTTTTAATGAATTTTTAGCCATAATTATTAAGAAAATACGAAAGTACGAGTTATGGCTAAAGTATTAACGTAGTATATATGACCCTCCCATACTTAGCTTGAGCTATGTCCTCATAGATCGGAGAGAAAAGAGAAGACATAACTCGTGCTGAGTATAGACAAGTCTAAAGAATAAATAAATAAACACATGAATGAATGAACGAATGAAAAGTCGACCGTCCCCCCTATACTTAGGATCAAATAATCCTAAGTACAGACTGTACACAATGTAGGGAGGGTCAAGGGTGGGAATGAACAGATCGTACTCCGATTGTCTCCCCCTATACTTAGGGTAAAATATCCCTAAGTATAGATAAGAAGAGAAGACAATGGAGAGGATCAAAGAATGAAAGAAAACTCAGGGTGCACACCCCCTGTACTTAGGACAAAGTACGTCCTAAGTATAGAAGACTGTCTACAAGGGGCGACACCTTTTTAATAGATAAAGAAGATAGAAAAGGAAAAGAAGAAAAGAAGAAAAGAGAATAAACAGATCACAACTCAGTGTGTGCACCCCCTATACTTAGGACAAAGTGCATCCTAAGTGTAGCAAAATCATAAGATGAAGATGGGGTGACAAACATAACGGAAGAATGAATTAATGATATGGACAAATGGATCTATACAGAGAAAGATGGAAGTGATAAGCATGTATGAGATGCAGATGATATGAGTCAAAGAGCACACCTCATACCAGAAGAATGGAGGCAACGTCAACGGTCGGTGGATCATGATCTAGATAGAGTTTCAGGCGTTGATCGTTGACTCAAAAGGTAGAGGAAGATGACAACTCTGATATATAAATACTGCCATTGTCATGTACCTTCCTGACCACATACGGACCTTTCCACTTACTCTGTAATTTTCCTGGAAATAATTTCAGCCTAGAATCAAACAACCATACGCGTTGATCGCGCTCAAACTGTTTATGGCTGATATGAGAATCATGACATGCCTTCACTTTCTCCTTATATTGTAGGCTGCTAGAAAAGGTTGCGTCTCTCAGTTCCTCCAGGGCTGCTAACTCTGCTTTCCTCTATTCTCCTATACTCTCGGGATCCAACAATAACTCTGTAACTGCCCATAGTGACTTGTGCTTAATTTCCACTGGTAAATGGCACGACTTGCCATAGACGAGATGAAAGAGAGATGCCCCTAATGGTGTCTTGAAAGACGTCCGATAGGCCCACAAGACCGAGTCCAAAAGCTGTGACCAATCCTTTCGGTCTGGACGGACTACCTTCTGTAAAATAGTCTTGATCTTCCTATTCGATACTTCAGCAAGACCATTGGTCCGAGGGTGATATGGAGTGACAACACGATGGTTAATGTTGAACTCATCTGCAAGGGCTTTTACCTTGTCGTTAATAAAGTGAGACCCCCCATCTGAAATCATAACTCTAGGTACCCCGAACCGTGAAATGATATTTTTCCTCAAAAAGCGACACACGGCCTTAGCATCTGCGGCTCGGGTGGGGATGGCCTCAACCCAACGACTCACATAATCTACAGCAAGCAGAATGTACTCAAACCCCTGACTCTTAGAAAATGGGCCCATGAAATCAATCCCTCATGAGTCAAAAACCTCACAAAAGTGAATGGAATGTATGGGCATCATGTCTCTCTGTCCGCAAGTACCCATCTTCTGACAGTCAGTACATCTCTTCACGAATTCATCGGAATCCTTGAAGAGAGTAGGCCACCAAAGGCCAGACTGGAGCACCTTCTGTGTTGTCCGTCTCCCAAAATGATGTCCTCCTGCTTCAAGCTTCTGGTAGTATGTGAGGATGCTATGCTGCTCTTCTTGAGGAATGCACCTCCTCCAGATGCTATCCCCTCCTTCATGATAAAGGACGGGATCCTCCCAATGGTATGACTTGGCCTTCACAAGGAAGGTCTCAAGTTTATGCCTGGGCCAACCTTGTGGAACCGTCTTGGAGACAAGATAGTTCACAATGTCGGCGTACCATGCGAGCGAGGTGATAGCCAAGATCACCTCATCTGGAAATGTCTCAGTAATAGATACGCTGGGCTCAGATTCCTAAAGGTTCTCTAAGAGGGAGAGGTGATCCGCCACCACATTCTTAACTCCAGGATTATCCTTAATCTCGATATCAAATTCTTGGAGCAGAAGGATCCATCTGGTAAGGTGAGCTTTGGCATCCTTCTTGGACATGAGCTACCTGATAGCGGTGTGATATGTAAAGATAATCACTCTAGATCCGAGAATATACTATCGGTACTTATCCAAAGCAAAGACTACAGCTAGCATCTCCTTCTTAGTCATGGTGTAATTCCACTGAGCAGCATCCAAAGTCCAGCTAGTGTAGTAAATGGCATACGGCAATCCATCCCTCCTCTATCCAAGCACAGACCCTACGGCAAAATCAGAAGCATCCGTCATGATCTCAAATGGGAGAGACCAATCGGGTGGATGAAGGACAGGAGCCGTAACAACCATATTCTTGAGAGTCTCGAAAGATGCAAGACACTTATCATCTACATTGAACTCGGTGTCTTTCGTCATCAAATCAGTGAGCGGTCGGGCAATACGACTGAAGTCCTGAATGAACCATCGGTAGAAACCGACATGCCCCAGAAAAGATCGTAATTGACGCAGATTGGACGGTGGATTGAGTTTTCTAATGATGTCCACCTTGGCTGGATCAACCTCCATGCCCCTGTTGGAGATGGTATAACCAAGGACCATCCCTTGAGTCACCATAAAGTGACTCTTCTCCCAAGATAAGACAAGATTGACATCTATGCAGTGCTGAAGCACACGGTCTAGGTAGTCAAGACAAGCATCAAACCCATCGCCATAGACCGAGAAGTCATCCATGAAGACCTCTAAACAGTCACTCACCATGTCCATGAAAATGGACAACATGCACATTTGGAATGTCGTCGAGGCGTTACACAAACCAAAGGGCATCCGTCTGAAAGCATACGTCCCAAAGAGATAGGTGAATGTCGTTTTGTCTTGGTCTTCGGGCGCAATGGCCACTTGATTGTAACCGGAGTACCCATCAAGAAAACAGTAACGACTCTTCCCAACTAGCCTCTCGATAATCTGATCAATGAATGGCAATGGGAATGATCCTTCTTGGTGGACTCATTCAATCGTCTGTAGTCCGCACATACCCTCTAAGAAGTGGGTACCCGGGTGGTTATCTCCTCTCCAGACTCACTCATAACTGTAGTGATACCAGTCTTCTTGGGTACCACATGTAATGGACTGACCCACTTGAAGTCGGAGATGGGGTAGATAAAATCGGTGCTCCACCACTTTGATATTTCCTTCATGACCACATCTCGAAGATTCGGGTTCAGTCGTTGCTGGAACTCACGCGATGGCTTATCGTCCTCTTCGAGGTAGATATGGTGGGAGCACGGAGCTGAACTAATCCCCTGGAGATCAGCTATACTCCATCTTATCGCCTTGCGATTTCTTTAAAGAACCTCCAACAGACGAGATTCTTGTTCTCCAGTCAAATCTGCTGAGATAATGACTGGGTGCATATCTGGCTCACCCGCAAGGAATCTATACTTCAACGACTGCGGCAAGGGCTTCAATTCTGGAAAACTGGGAGGTGGCAGATCTGGCTTCTGATATGTATGTGTGAAGGTTACCATGTCTGCATGAGAGAACTCTCGTTATGCATGAAAATCTGACGAAGGGAACCCTGCTGAATCATCTACAAACTGTACTGGCTCACTCTCCGTCCTAGCTGTCAGCTCAGAGGGAATCAGACATGGCAAGTAATCATCAATGTCATCCCAATCAATGTCTGAATATGAAGGATCTGAACTAGAAGAACATGAATGAAATTCTGCTTCACCACTCATCCCAGAACTGCCGGCCTCAAATGTGTCCTCAGCCAGGGGTGTGCTCTCCAAGCTCTCAACTGCCATAAGCTGTAAGTATGCTGAATCTGCGGGCAAGGCGAGGGTTTGTGCTATAGGATCTGTCCAAATGGCTTCATCATCGGTCATCACAATATCACACTCCTGGTGGACGTCTCGCTCAACCTCTATCATCTGCTCTGTATCACTGAACTGCTCTGAGCATGCTGATTCTCTCGCTCTGGTCTTGTCGATCGTCTCTATTTGTCTACTTTCACCCTCTAAGCAAAAGTACACCTTCCCACTATCATGGTCGGTCACCGCCTTGGCTGTGGCCAAGAATGGGCATCCAAGTATGATGGGGGTATCTGTCATTGACTCAGGGATCTCCATGTCCAATACAACAAAGTCCACAGGTAATTTCATGCCCTGAATGGTAACGACCACATCTCTCAACAACCCCTTCGGCCTCTTAATCGACCTATCAACAAACTGAAGGACTGTCCTTCTCCGAAGAAGAGGACCAAACTCGAATCGGTCGAGTAAGGTTGTCGGAAAGAGGTTGATAGAAGAGCTGCTTTCTAATAGAGTACGGTCAAACTGCTGCTCCTGAATCTCGCATCTGACATAGGGAGCTCATGCATCAGGTCTCTTGGCTGTCAGTCTGTTCTGAATGGCAAAGCATGTGGAACGGGTGAGCACATGGATCTCATCTCTGCAGTTCCTCCTCTTCCTGCGGACTGTATTCTTCTCTCTCAAGTTCTTTTGGAAGAGAGGGATGTGCTCAAGCGCCTCTTGTAGAGTCAGATGGATCTGGAATCTATCTATCATCGGGTTGTTGAACTCTAACTGGTGAGTCTTTTTGGGATTTTCTTTTTTATTCTCCTTCGTCAAGCGGAGTGCTTAAGGGAAGGGGATGGTAGGGGCCTCCTCATATGGAGGACTAGGAAGAGGTCCTATGCCTGTGAAGTAATGGAATCCATACAATGATCATCATGCAACACATATGGATTCGAAATGGATACAGAAACCTTTCCTTTATTCATATTTTTGTTCTTTTTCTTGTTACCACAGTCCTAAGATACAAAAGGTGGCAACACAACACCTGGGAGCTCAACAAAAGTAGAAGTGGTGGCCTCAGTACCACCCATGGCATCTGACTTCACGGCATCAACACCGCGCTCTGGCTCTGCATCAAGTAAAATGGTGGCATCAGCACCACCATCTGCATCGGGTGTTGCAACGGCCTCAGCACCGTCATGTGGATCTCCATCCTTGGTGGCATCAACACCACCATCATCAACATCATCAGCAGCATCAACATCGCTACTCTCCTCATCTGGTGCTCCTGGTTCCTCGTATGGCTGTCGCTCAGATGAGGCGCCGCCGGCTGGCATCCTACCGCTCCTAGTAATCACGAAATTAGTATCACAAAAAAAGACATGTCACTCAAATAATCACTAGGAGAGATATCCTCTGTAAACTATACCTGCTCAGATTTCCTCTTCAAGTTGTTCGGATTAGGCTCAATCTGTGCTGGTATGGCGGCCTTGCCCTTGATGATATCCCTCATCTCCTGCCGGAACTCATCCATTTCCCGCCGTAAGGATGCTTACTGTTCAGAGAGCAAGCGGGCGAGGTCATCTAGAGCTGGCGGGTGCCTGAGAACCGGAAGTGTTCCCCTGCTGGTAATGAGGCTGTTGTTGCTGAGAGTAATGAGGGGGAGGCTGGGAGTATGTCTAGTGAGGCTGCTGACACTGCCTCCACTGCTGTCCCTGATAGAAGGGACGAGGACCCTGCTGGTATTGCTGATGGGCGTGATGGGGCTGCTGCTAGTGCTGGGTGTTCTGTGGGCCCTGAGCAGGAGACTGCTTCTAGGATGAGGTGCCACTAGTGGTCCATCGGAATCTGGGGTGATCACGCCGAATCTCGACCTGCTGTGGGTATCAGTCGTACCAAATCCCATTGACTTCCATCAATGGTTCCTGCTCAACGGGTGGTGGAAGAACTGCCAGTGGCTGTTCCGGCTGGTAGACCACCATCTGAGTGTCCTGAGATGGCGGCGGCAATGGGTAGTGCTATAGCTGCTGGACCGGCTCTGCCTGGATCTGGTGAACCTGGCGGTACGTGGCAGAGGCCTGGGTGGAGCTGCTACTGCTGGGATCGGCTCGTGACCTGGGAGGCTGCTAAGTGGACGTCTGTGCCTCCTGAATGCATAAGATTTGCATCTTCAAGTCACTCATGGTCTTCGTCAAAAGGTCCATCTGTGCAAGACCTTGACTCTGCTTCTTCTCAAGTATCTCGATGCGGTCCAACTTCTCGCTGATGATCCCCATGTCAGATGCAGCAGATTCAGCCTGTGCTGCTACTGCTGACGGTGTATGGGTGCCGGCATCGATGCGTGCAATCCTATGATATCCAACTGCCTGTGGTGGGACCTTTAACTGTGTGTAGACGCAGGCTTGGGCCATGACTGTGGAGTTCTCTGCCATTTTCTCATAGATCTCCCAAACCGCATCTTCTCCCTTGGAGAAATAAGATCCACCACAAGAGGCATTTACAAGCCCATGCAGCTCCGGTGTCAGCCCACAGAAGAAACTCTGAACCATATTGGGCTTAGATATATCGTGATGTGGACACCGGTCGATGAGCTCTCTAAATCGATCTCAAGCCTCATGGAACTGCTCATTTGGAATCATCGTGAAGCTGCTGATTATTGCTCGTGCTGCGTTCGTCCGACCGAGTGGGTAGTACTTGTTCAAGTACTCGGTTCGGAGTTGTGCCCAGGATGTGACATACCTCCCAAGGTGCTTCAGCTAATAGGCTACTCTGTCAGCTAATGAGAACGGGAAGGCAATCATCTTGATCATGTCCTAGTCCACAAATCTATCGTGGATTGTGCTATAAATCATCTCAAACTCCTGCAGATGGAGATGAGGCTCCTCGGTGGCTAACCCATGAAACTTGGGCAACAACTGAAGGGTTTGCGGGCAAAGCTCAAAGTTCCCGACAACGGGAGGAAGCTGGATCCATCGGTGAGTGAGGGTTGCAGCTGGGTTGTGCAACTGCCTCATGGTCATCAGCGGTGGCCTATCCTGCTGAGGGTCTGCTCCTTCTCCGCCTTCTGCTTGGGGTATGTCTCCATCGCCCTCAGGTCTGTCATCTCTACCCTCTCGCATCTGCGCCAGCTCTCTCATGATATCATCCATGAAGACTCCCTGTTCCCTGATCTGTCTCTGCATGGTCTCCAGGGAAGCTAACAATGAGTTGTTGATGGCAGCTTGATTGTATATGAATGGATGTTGTCCCCGCTCATCTGGGTGTTCCTCTCTGCCGGCCATTTCTTGGGTCTCTACAAAGTCAAAAGAACCCATCTCAGGTGTCATCAAATTCTCCGAACTGTACGCTGCACTAAACTCTGACACCTCTGGACTGATAGACGAAGAAGGGTGGTCGAGGGGGAACAGGGTGGACGTGAACTCAGTCTCAGAGAGTGGGTCTGGACTCCCCGAAGCCGATCTAGATGAATAAGAAGGAGTGCTCGATAGCGGTGCCACCATATGTGGCCTAAGGGATCTCCTTCCCATCATTTTGATCTTGGAAAAGGGCGGATGAGATCTGGAATGCAAACAAGATGTGAAACAAACCCCCAATTCACCTACACAACTCTGGAGCTGATGACCGTGAAGGTTCGGTCGTTTATCTTGTCAATTTTAGTTAGGTGATCAATCAATCTATCAAAGCGATTAAGCGAGCTGTTGGGAGCCCAACTCTCCTAGCCGACTGTTTCGATCCCACGTTAGATCTTTCCCAGCCAGTATGAATTGCGGACCGTTTACCGGCTACCCGATCAATTCACTCTACTAAGGATGTCACGGTCCGCTTTACTGATTACCGGAGAGATCCTCACTGGAGAACGACTAACCAAGACCAGTAGTCAACTAAAATTTCGCGTGTGGCTCTATCCTAGTGTTCGGGTCACTCTCTCACTGCAGATAAATCAACCAAGGAGGGGACTACTCTCCTCAAGATAAAAATTTTTGAAATGAGGTGAGTTTTAAAGTCAAGTTTGCATTAGCAGTCCCAATTTTATGATTTTCACTTTTTTAATCTTTTTCTGAAAATAAAAACAACGCCTAACGAATTTTTTGATTTCCTTGTTATTTTAAGTCCAATAAAATAGGAGAGGAAGTTGGAAAAGCTGATGCGCGATCAAACATGATGATGCATGTAGAGATAGAAATGCGTACCTTGCTCCGGCACTCTACATGCAGGGTGATCCGTGCATAACTTAAAGACAGAATTAAAACTACCTATATGATGCAAGAAGAAATCGGCATTAGATGAAATTTTCTACACGAGAAGAACAATAGCTAAAGAGGTCAACAAGAGAGGTCGGAGTCCGGTCTCTGATGCCGATCAGTGTTCGTCACAACGGATCCTGCTAGCGTTGTATACAGCCGCTAGCGGCACATGACCTCTTAAGTGACCAAGTTAGCTTTTTCTTTTGTGAGTTATTAATTAGGTCCACTTAACGATCTATAGGCACAAGTAAATGTATTAGGTGTGGGGTCCTAATCAATTACGTCACAATCAATATAAAATCCTAAGTCTAGGGGCCAAAATCTTCATGAATCAAAATAAAATAAAATACGAAGAAAACAAAACCGGTGACAAACCGCAAAAGTAAACGAGGCCCCCGAGAGAACAATCCCTCGGGCACTGGACCTCGTGGAGTGTCGAAGTGTCTGAATGTCCTGAATATTACAAGTTATAGTTACTCTCTCTCATACAAATAATTACACAAATATATGCAAGGAAATAAACGGGAGCTAAGCTACAAAATTCTCTAAGTCCTCCTCGTGCAGGGGTAGCAGGCTTCACGTGGGTGCTCAGGCGCCTAAGGAAACACGCCTCCCTTGATCCGCGATACCTCGCACAAAGTCAACAGAGAGAGTGGTTAGATATCTCAAAAATATATCAATAAATGAGAGAGACAAAAATATAGACAAGCAATCACAATCAATCACAAAGAAATGATCTATACGTTGTTGCTCCCCAGCAATGGTGCCATTTGATTAACCGAGAAATCAATGGTCTTAAGTTCCACACAAGGTGGGAACTCAGTCGCTAAACCGACCACACGAAATCCGGGTTAAGTCAGCAATTAACCCACAATAACAATCAAACAATGAAAATAAATACGTGGAGCTAAAATTTATTATAACTCTACAACAAAGATGTGTATAGGTGCAAGTACGTGTAGAGGTCGAACACATGGAGCAGACATGATAGATCTAAAAATAAGTGCTCAAAAATGTGAAAGTGATCAAATGCCTACAAATGTGCCATTTTTGTGGGTTTTTTATTTTTAATTTTTATATTTACTTTTTGATTTTATAATTTTATATTTTTCTTTTTTATTTACTGATTTTGTATTTTCTTTTTTTGTATTTTATTTTTTTTAAATAAAATTATATATACAATATAGGAGAAGAGAGGAAGAAGTATTTATAAAAATGGGTAAAAATAAGCAAATATCAGGAAAGAAAATATTTTTGGGCTTTTTATATTTTATAATGTTTTTGTGATTTTTTATATTTTCCTAATTTTTTGGTATTTTTAAAGGTAAAAATACTGAAAACAGTGAATGAAATAAAAGGCTGAGAGAAAACTGAGGATGAAAAATATTAAATAGAGTTCAAAAATCCTCAAACTAATTTTAACTTAAAGATAATAGATCAGAGAAATTCAGAGACAAAAATTAGATTTTTAGGAATTTTTTGGAATTTTTGAGATTTTTGTAAAGTTTTTAGGGGTTTTTGAATTTTTAGGGGTTTCTTTTGAATTTTTAGTGATTTTTGGACCAAACTGAAAACACACAAAAACAAACAAAAGGTGATTTTTTTTTAAATTTTTAAAGGGGTTTTAATTTTTTTGGTATTTTCTTATGCAAATAGTAGCAAAAATTCATGTTTTTGAATTTTTATAAATATGAAATGCAATAAAAATACAAATTAAAAATATGGCATGAAAGAGTAGATAAACAGGAGCCTAAGTTTTTTTGGTGATTTTTAGGATTTTATAGACGCATGAAATAAATAGAGACAACAAATAGAAAATACACTACAGACATGGATATAAATGTAAATATCCATAATCTCAGGGGCCAAAGTGCAATTTTTCCACAAAATATATAACTAATAAACAAAGTTCCATGACCAAATGCAAATAGCAAAACCCGTAGGGGCACAAGTGCAAAAGTCCCAACCCCGCATGTGGTATGCACGTGCTTGGGGAGGACCTAAATGTAAATAACAAGACCCTGGCGTCTAACATACAATTTCTCCATAAATATTACACTGAATAAAGCTTTTCCTGGACTAAAACAAAATAATGAAACCCGTCACCCCACGTGCGTGAGCCACGTGCGGTGACGTGGACAAGGACCTAATATCAAATAAAGAAAGTACGGGGGTCTAAATGCAAATATTACAAAAGTTTCAAACTACAAATGAAAGATTTAATACTTATAAATAAATACAAAAATCACCGGGGTTAAGGGTGCAAAATACCCAGGCGGGGCGATCCAACGGTGGATGTCCTTCACTTATCCACGTGGCGAGCAACGAACGGCCGATGACACTTCGGCGATGATCGGCCCAGATCAGATCCTCGAGGGTGATCAGACGGCTGGAGCGTGCGAGGATCGGACGGCTGGGACGCGACCTGGAGCTGCGGCGTGATCCAACGACGCTGGAGGGCGGAGGAAGAACAGGGAAGCAACGTCGGCGAGGCGAGCTTCCCCGCTCCAGATCTCGGTCCTCCGGCGATCTTCGAGGCTCAAAAGTGGCCGACTGCTCCTGGGGTCTCCCTCTTGCTCCTGGCGGCTCCAAAACACTCTGGCAGTGGCCGGAGCTCAAGGGAGGGCGCGACAGAGCTGGCGGGCTCCTCGTGTCTCCGGCGAGGCTCAAAACGAGCCCCAGGCATCTCGTTTGGTGCGCAAGACCTGCAAGAAATGTGAGAGGATCGAGGGCAAAATGCCTCAACCCCGCGGTGGCGGAATGGAAGCATGGGACAGCGGCGCGAGATGGTGGCCGGAACGAGCTCCGGCGATGGGGTATGTTTAGGCGATTCAATGGACGGAATGCGACATTAACTAGGGGGATCTAATCCTAAGACTACATGGAGTAAAAAGAGCAAAGAAAATAAAGAAACAAGGCCTCGAAGGTGTGTATCACCTGAGGAAGAAGACCTCGACGTCGGAGTTGGCGGAGGTGGTGGAGCCGCCTTAAGGTCTCCGCGACTCGCCTGACGCGAGGGCTCTGGAGCAGCCACCTCCAGCTACCCAGGGAGCTCAAAGGGAGGAGGATTATGGACCAAAAGGGGTTCAAATTTTGGTTTGAAAATTGGGGCTCCATATAAAGGGTTGACGGATGGCTGTAAAGAACAAGGCGTAGCGGATGCATCGTCGATACAAAGATCGAGGTTGCACATGGGCGTGCATGCCCATTGAACGATGTTCAAAAGTCAAGAAGGTAGTTACGCGAAATGGTGCAAGGATTGGCCTCGAAAAAATCGACAAAAGTGGTAAAAAAACAACGTTATGACAAAGGAACAGGGGGAAGGACAGCCAGTTGACCGGGGGTCAACGCTGATCGCCTCCTGGTTGGTCCACGTGGTCCAACCAGAAAAAAGCCCTGAAAAAATATTTAGAAATTCATTTAAAAATAGTAAATGAATTTATTATTTTTGGAATATAAAAAAATATTTATTATTTTATGAAGTATTTTATTATGATTTTTATTTTTTTAGAGGTATAAAAATGCAAGTTACCTTTTTAGGTCTATATAGTTACACATAACTATATATTTTATTATTTTATTTTTATTTTGTACATTTGATTTTATTAATTTTATTTAATAATTTATATATTTATAGAATATTTTTATACACTTAAATATATTTTTATTTTATTTTTCTGAGGTGTTCTGTACACTTAATAAAATAGAAATATTAATTATACAGGTATACTTTATAGGTATTATACCTATGTATTGTAGACAAGTTTTTATTTTCATTTTTTTCTTTAAGTTTTTATTCTGATTTAAATATACACATATATTGTAGATAATATCTACAAAATTATAAAAATATAAAATTATAAAAATATAAAATTATAAAAATAAAGAATAGTAAATAAAATGAATATTTTAATCCGTACAAGTATACAATAGGGGTCAATAACTCAACTTTCAAACCGTAGCTCCGCCAAATGCGAAACCACCTTCATTAAATAGCTTATTGAAAATTATATGCAATTAAAAGTGATTTTGATGCGTTTGAGTTTTTATTTGAGAGATACAGGTCTGGGAAGTTGGGATTCTGGAATCTTATTTAGATCAAAACTTTTTATCTGTACATTGTTTTTGGATGAAATCAATTTTGTATTTTTCTTTATTAAATTATGTATAACTTTTATGTAACAGTTTCTTTATTTGAGGTATAAAAAGTGGAACTAAAAATGAGTCCCAAAATGAATAAAGAATGAATTAAAATAAAGGAAATTTCATTGTATTCTAACACTTATCTCCCCCTACTTTATTCCTTGTCGACCTATTCATCTAGATGCCTAGGTCTCGAAGTTTCGGGTCATAAAATATTTACAATATTTTATTGTTTTTCTTTTCTTTTCTTTATTATTTTATTTTGGCTTTAAAAACTATATTTTATACACTATTTACACACACATGTATGAATGCTAAGATGCATGAATTAAGGGAATTTATATGCCTTTGCTAGGGTTTTTGAGGCCAAAATGACTGAATAAAGATGATGAAATGTGGATCCATCATCTATCCCATACCTTCAAGATGAAAGATCTTGGAGAAGCCTCTTATACCTTGGGTATGAAGCTGTTTCGAGACAGAGAAAAGAGGATTTTGGGATTATCACAACATGAGTACATTAACAAGATCTTCGAACGTTTCCATATGGAGAGAAAGGCTTCCTTCCTTTGAAACATGGTTTCCATCTGTCTAAAGGAATGGCTCCCCAAACTGTTGAGGATAAGAAAGCCATGGCTGGATGCCCTTACGCATCAGCTGTGGGAAGTCTGATGTACGCCATGATGTGCACAAGGTCAGATATCTGCCATGCAGTGGAAGTGGTAAGCCGTTACCAATCCTGCTATGGATAACAACACTGGAATGCAGTAAAGAACATATTTAAATATCTAAGACGGACGCAAGATTATATCTTGGTCTATGGAGATGGCGATCTCCAGGTCTGGGGATTTACAGATTCTGACTTCCAGTCTGATATTGATCATCGAAAGTCGACATCAGGGTTTGTGTTCTTGTTGAACGGTGGTGCTATGAGCTGGAGAAGCAAGAAGCAAGACACTACAACAGATTCAACAACAAAAGCTGAATACATAGCCGCATCAGATGCCGCGAAGGAGGTTGTGTGGTTGCGCAATTTCATACTAGAACTTGGCGTAGTTTCCTCTGATACTCCCATCACGTTGCTCTGCGATAACACGGGAGCCATTGCTCAGACGGAGGAACCAATGTGGCATCAAAAGAGCAAGCACGTGGAAAGGAAATACCACATCATTCGGGAGATTCAAAAGCGTGGTGATATCGTCATTACCAAGGTAGCCTCTACCAATAATGTTGTTGATCCTCTTACCAAACCTCTAACACAGAAGGTTTTCGACCAGCATGTAATGAGTATGGGTTTAAGGATTGTACCTGAATGGTTCTGAGGGCTAGTGGGAGATTGTTGGCCATGTGAGCCCAAGACGAACCATTCCTACAATAAATGTTATTGTAATGTTTGATATATCAAAAAACATTATTGGTTTATTTCACTCCCTATCTGAAATTAAGTGAATGGATGCACTATAAGGTCCCTCTGTACAAATAGGGTTATGCACCATGGTTGTCTTGACATCATAAAGCTGTTAATTCAATTGTTAAATCATAGAGGCTGGTGTTTAGATGAATATCTAAAGAGTTAGATTGAGGACTCATCAAGCACCGTCAAATGATTGTCAAGATGTGATCTCCGGCCTGAGTGGGAGATGGCAATCCTAGCTCTAAGGGCTGATATCTGACCGACCTCTTGATGCACGTCCTCTGCACGGGAATAGAGATTCGGAGGTGTCGGATAAGTTAGGTCAAGGAGTTGACTTAATGAGATCGAGATAACTAAAGACCTATGTCGTATGCTGTCACGATATATGCATACATCCTTTCACCTGAGATAGATGTGTTGTTATATGTCTGAGTATGTACATTTTGCAAACCAATAGGTTGATGGCCTAATCAAGGTCTATATACTGGTGAGCTAGTGTGCATGCAAGGGCATATGAGTGATACGATCTCTCAAAGGGATCATACATGTTCACTATCGAACCGGAAGACATGAGCTCAGTCATGAGGTATTGGGATATATATTAATTTCCATGCATGGTCGTCTTGCTTTGGAAGCTTGACATAATTTATAGGTTTGATATATGCTTTTGGAAAGCATATGATCGGTACCAAGTCTTAATGACTAAATGAGAATCTTAATGACAAAACCTTGAAGAAGACAGTCTAAAGTGATTTTAAACTTTGGGTTTACTCTAGGTCTTCCACTATGCAGGATGTACATGTATTGGGAATGCCTGAGGGTGATGTGATCATAAACGATTGTATAACCATGACGCTTCCATTCCGAGGGAGTGATGAAACAGGTCTAGATTTTAGTGACTCCTCTCAGTAGAGAGAAGTAATCTAATCTTGGTCTAAGGATTGGACATTGGTCTGAATGAGATTCAGATGCAATGAGAAGATTAGATCTATGGACTTGATTTAATCAAGCATCCATGAGAGGTCCCCGAGATTTGTATTTGAGATATGATCTCAATATTCAAGTTACTATACATGGAACGTACAATCGCCCTGTCCTTATTTCCAAGTATCTACGGAGAAAGCACATTATTCTTGAAGGAGTTCAAGAATAATTCCTTTGATGAATTATGTATCCAAGCAACAGGATATTGATAATTAAATGAGATTTAATTATCAAGAATAATATGAATGAGATTCATATTATGAGAATAATTATCCAAGATAATTAAATGAGATTTAGTTATCAAGGATATGCAAAATGTGGATAGTACTGCCCATGCTATCCATGATATCGATGTATATTATAAATATGATTTATAATATATTGAAGAGAGCTCATTTGTAAATAATATTTACTAATTGATTGCTGATGTGAATTAGATTCACATTGGGCGATCAATTGGAAATATAATTTACATTTAGTTTTGGTTGTGAATGTGATTCACAATTTTTTCAATGGCATGTTTGAAATATTCACTAATTAATTTGGAATTAATTTAGTGAATATATTTGCAATAAATGATGTTGCAAATAATTAAAAGATAATGAGATTTTATCTCATAAAATAAAGAAGATAAAATTCACCTAATAAAGAAGTGGCGTCACCCTTGAATTGTTCAAAGGTGACGCCCCATCTTTTTAGGAGGAGGTTATTGTCCTCTTTATTATCTTGTGTTGATTAATTTTATTAAGTTAAATTATGTTGATGATATGCAACATATATTTAATTTAATATAAATTAATTATAGTTGCTTTATTAAACAACAATGGTCATGGCCATTGATTAAAAACACAAATCAATCTAACCGTTGATTTTGTGTATCCCATGGATTGTGATCCATGGACTCACAAACTACTATATAAGAAGGGGCAACCCTAGCCCTTCAAGACACACATCTACTCTCTCTCTATCCTCATTCTCACGCCCCATCTCTCTCTCTCTAAGTGTGGCCGTCCACCTTGGGTGTTGAGAGAATTGCAGTCGTCGCTACGCCGTCGTGTTGTCGCCTCGATTGATCGTGGATCTCCGTCTTCCTTGGTGCTTCTAGTACAAGTGGAAGAGATATTTTGGGATCGTGGATCTTTGGACTATTAATGGTAGAAATTGACTATGAAAAGTGTAGAGTTAACTCAGGACATCTTGATATATGATGAATGTCTGGAATGACTAAAATAATTTGATAAATGCTAGAAATGAGTCCAAACTAAATAAAACATTTTTAATCGATGCGGTGGGCCTCGATGAGTGAGAGCATCTTAAGAATCATATGAATAATTATGGGGGATCCCATATCTGAGTTACATACTTGTAGTTAGCATGCGATTTTCTCGTTGTATCCTTCTTTCCATGTTGCGGTGAATATCTTAAGGGGTATATGGTAGTGGAGTAGATATCGTCAAGGGACGTGCATGCATATTTGGGGCCTAGACAGAAACTAAAACAGTTGCGAACCCAACACTTGCGTTTATTAGGGAACATGTTGCTTGACACACCTTGAATTGCTTTATGTGATAGTGTTACCCTAGTATCTAGCGTGCCATAAGCCCAATACTTAGTGCATGGTCCAAATAGTTGTGGTTGGTGGTCTATATTTTTCTTTTTCACTTAGAGTTAATACTCGAATGTTGACTGATAGGCAACATTAATTAGTATTCTCGTTGGGAGCACTAAGAGGGGAGTTCCAGAAAATTGTAGTTATTGATGGATTATAATGAATTGTTCTCCTATGTATAAGGAGAAGCTGGTGTAATTTATCAGTTTTTCCGTCTATGCTTTGGGTGATCTTAGTGATCGATACCTTAACTCGTGCCCTAAGTCATTATGGACTTTGATGAGGGGTAGTGGACTTGGGAAGTTCACAACAGCTTTTATGTATTGGTGATTTTCTAAATGAACAGAATCTGATTTGATGTATCAAGTGAACACTTGGGTTTAAATAGAGAATTTTACATTTGGGGGAAGTGAAGCTAGTAGATGTGTTGTGAACTTAGTTAGAATGCCTGTACATGATCTACATACCTATAAATGCACCCAACCCTAAGGTACCGATTGCCTTAAGAGTTATTATGTGAGGTCTCATATGAACCAATACTACATATTTTCCGCAATGCTTGAGTATCTAAAGATAATGAAAAGAGCGGAGTGTTGTTCTTTCTATGAGGATTGGTTATCTCATTGTTTCTTTTGCACACTTCACTCAATACATTGCTTTTTGCTGTGATTTTTAGTGTCGTACTGAGCCTTTGCTCATAATGTACCTTTTTTGTAGATCCTATAGGTTTGCAGGAGCAGCTGCAACAGTAAATGACTTGTGGTTGGAGTTTCTTTTTGGTGCAGATACACACATTTTTGGGTACAATTACTGTTATTATATTTATTGTTCTACTTGTAGTTTTTTAAAAGATATTACATGTATGCATGTGTATAGACATTTTATTTAGGCTACATGTATCATTTCGTGAACATGGATTTTGTGAACATGGAAGTGTTGTGATGGTTATGTACTCATGTATACTGTGTGAATGAATGATTGAATGTAAAAAGAAAACAAATTTAAATTTCAGTCTTTTTGTGCTATTTTCTCCTGCTTTTATGCATTCTGAATGTGGAACTTACGCACATGGAAATGGTTTGGCGAGTATCCAGGTCCCATGGTCATAGGGTCATCATATTAGTCCACATAGAGGTTGTCACTAAGATAGGAATGGATATTGATGATTCTTTTGATGATGATGGGCACGTAAGTTGTAGTGCTCTTGGTGCATAAAATTTGACTTATTGAAGTTCATTTTCTAACTAGAAAAGAAACCCTAGTGCCATAGAATGTTCACAATTGTATAGGCTTGTGTTATGGTAGCTTGTGTGAAAATGATGGTATCATCCACAAACATGAGGTTTGTAACCGATAACATCGAGTTCACGACTTAGCGCATCATGAAGAAACGATTTGCCTCGGCAGAAACTCAGAAGCAAGGACAAAAAGAAATTGTAAAAGATGTCATCCTTATCAAATGCTTCTCATAAGTTAGAAGTAGTTGGTGCAATCCCTATTGACTATAATTGATATGGAAGAGCATGAAATACAAGAAGCAACGAGATTCATGACATGTACTAGAACAATAAATTAACCAAGAAAGTTTAGGACATACCTGAACTCTAGTCAATTCAACGCCTTTTCCATATCCAATTTGATTGATATATGTGATTTTTTAGCATTCTTGATTTGCATTGAATGAATTATCTCCCTTGTCACAATAGTGTTCTATGTTATCTCTCTTCCTTTTAGGAAAGCCTTCTAGTTTTGGGTGATAATGTTTTTGAAGGATTAGTCCGAGTCTCATAACAATGAGTTTAATTACCAGCTTGTATAGAGTATTGGTAAGCCCAATAGGTTTGTAATCCTCGAGACATTCACATACCTTCTTTTTGAGAATGCGTGTAATCAATATTTTGTTGAGGTCCGTTGGAATGGCTCCATGTTGGAAACAAGAAAGCACCAATGAGGTGATATCGTCATAGAGAAGATGTTAATTTTCTAGTAAAATACACATTACCATATGAGCATGAGCTTTTAAAGGGATGCATTTCATAGAGTGTTCTAATTTCTCAATAAGGCGGAAGGGAATTGAGCAAATCAATTAGGGGTCCTCTTTTTTAAAGATGGTGGGAATACCCCTTTGTTACAATTTAGAGGTGGAGACCCTCCCTCACTTAATTGATTAATATACGAAGGATTTACACGTAAATTACCCTAAAAGGAATAGAAGCAACAGACTACCCCGTCTTCACTCCCCCACTCCTCCGGTCATTATAAAAAGAACGGCACGGCGCCGGAGCGAAGTCGGGATAATAGTGTTTTTCTCCTCGGCCCCGTTCTGTACCATCTCCGTCCAGGACATGGGAGCGGAAGGGAACCATCATCACGGCCACCACCACCACCATCACAGGCGTCACCACCATCATCCTCCGGTGGTGGTGGGTTTACAGCCCTCGGCCCTGGTGGATCACGTGGCGAGAGTTGATTGGTCCCTCCTCCACACCATCCCCGGCGACCGTGGCGGCTCCATGCCGGTCTCCTCCCTCTCTGTTCCCTCCCACTTCTCTTTACATTCTAGTTAGTCTATTTATCCCTTCGTTATCTAACCCATAAGAGCCGGAGTAGAACGCGTCTAATGTCGCAGCGGCTCGAGGCAATGGTAGGAAAACCTTCCTAGGATATCGATCGCTTCGAAATTTGGGGTACTAAAATTTTGGTGGTGAATAGTACGGATGAAATTGAATGAGAAATTGACGTACTAACAGAGACGACGTCCCACTAGGAGGAAAATTCGTAGGTACCTCCGCGGTTGGAAAACAAAATTCGCGGTATGCATCCACGATTTTTTGTTGCTATGTACCGTAGGTAAGCCACATTTTGAAAAGATGGCTTTGATTTCAGACCAAAGCAGGTGGCTTTGATCAGTGGCTCTTAAAATATTGCTCTTGAGAACGAATGTTTGTCCTATAATCCAAAGTTGCCTTTTCAGAAGGCAGTAACAAAAAGAATGTTCTCCGGATGCATACACCAGACTTGGACATAAATCTTTCCAACCAAAGTCAGGTGTCAAGATCAGTTGAGCCACTTTTTATATTGTTTTGACTTCCAATTTTTAACCAAGTTGATTATACAATCACAATGAAATCTTATATTCTTCCAGTGATTTAATCATTTTATTCTTTGTTTGGTTGGCAAATGACCAATTTAACATCTTTTTGCAATGTACCCTTAGTCCTATTTTGGGTTCATGAATCTGCTTTAATAGCGAGCTAGCCAACTTGGTTTGCCTTTATTATTTGAAAACCAATTTGCGAGAATAAGGACAATGATGCAAGTGATTGGTGTCTGTAGTTCTTTAATAAGCTTTAGACGGAGTTGGTGGATGTTTTTTTTCATTGCTGATACTTATTTTGTGCTGAATGTATTTTAGCAGGTTGCGATGGAGGATGTGGAGCATATACTCTATCAAGTTAAAAACTCTACACTCCCTTCCCGTGATGAAGTGTGCCCTGTACAGAGTATGGCTGGCGGTAGTATAGTTAATACAGTTCGGGGTCTTTCGGTTGGATTTGGAATCTCTTGTGGCATTATCGGTGCATGTGGAAATGATGAAAATGGCCAATTTTTCGTTCGCGTCACAAGTCAAAGTGGGCTTGATCTTTCCAGGCTGAGGGTGAAGACAGGACCCACTGGACAGGTAATGCTGAACTTCCAATATGTAGTTAATGAATGCCAAATTTACCATGTTCTCTAACTGTCTTGGTTGGTTTTTAGTGTGCATGCTTGGTTGACGATGACGGTAACCGGACCATGAGGCCGTGCCTTTCAAGTGTTGCAAAGATTCAGGTATTGGAAGAGTAGTCCTGTTTCCTGCATATCAATATCGACGATATTCTCACTAATCATGATCTTTTCTAGGCTAGTGAGCTAAGGCAAGAAGATTTTGGTGGCTCTAGAGTAAGAAGCCATGTCTATGGTAATCAAGTAGAAGTTTTGGTCAAGAATTTTCATTGTTGATCTGATTCTTTTCAGTGGCTGCTAATGAGATATGCCTATTTAAATATGGAATGCATACAAGCTGCAATAAGGATTGCGAAAGAAGAAGGGCTACACATATCTATGGATTTGGCCAGTTTTGAGGTTTAAGAGTTCAGATGCTAGTAATTTTGAAGCTGCCATCCTATTCTTATACAGAAAATAATCTCCAAATTCTTTGCAGATGGTTCGTAATTATAAATCTCCTCTTTTAGCTCTTCTTGAAGCTGGTCATATTGATCTTTGTTTTGCTAATGAAGATGAGGCCAAAGAGCTAATAAGGTGATTCATAAATTTCTGTTTTTTTCAGTATATTATGATTTTAAGGTCTCAACCTTCACTTATACAATAGTTTCTGTGGGCTACAGTCGTTGTATAATTTGATGCTACGGTCGTTGTATGAACACAAGGACCGTAATATTGACACAGGTTGGATTTTCTGGGGAGAAGAGACACATTCTTAGTTGCACATGTAATTTGTAAAGAGAATGCAAGAAGGTGTGGGGAGTTAGGAGAGGAGCACATAAAGCTGCATGAGGGAGAAGAAGAAACGTGGTTGAGAATTGAGACTGAGCAGAAGAGGAGAGAACCAAATTGACGAGGGATGAAAACCAAAATCTAATTAAAACATTATTTCATTCACCATATTTAGTAACAAACAAATAAAAGAAACAACCATTCATCTAAAAGTCACCTCTTAACATTAGCCTTTCAAAAATAATATAAAAATTGCAACATGTTAATGAAATTTATACCTACAAGAAAACAATATGATTTTGGGCCATATATTAAATATCTTTTCAGAAGAAATATTGTGGCCTGAATCTTTCTGTCTCCTTGAGTCAGCTTATTTTTATTTGAAAAAGTAAAGCAAGCATTGGTGTAACCTTAAATATCAGACTGTCGTCAATGCAAAACATGTATCATTGTGCAGCATGAAGTAAATATATTACCATACAAGTGAAAGACGAAACTGTCTACTGCTGATTCCTATGCCAAGGTGCAGATACATGTTTGACTATTGAGAATGACTAGGACTGATATGTCGTTTGATTAGGTGAGGATGTGATCTCTACAAGAAGCCTCTGTTGTATAGTAGTGGGGGTGAGATGCTGTCCCTTCCTACTTTTGCCAATTTATGAGATGGGTGTAGGAGGAAATGAACATTTGATTCTTGGTTGTAATGTTCAAACTTTGATGAGTTGCGAGTTCAAGCTTGCAAAATCGGCCAACTAGGCTGATTAGTCGGTCTGACAGTAAGGTAGGTGGGGTGGTTGACTGAATAGAGATTAGTCAGCCAGTACTCAGTTGGCCAATTAATCAGTCTGATTAGTCACTTTAGTCAACCAACTTTTCTTCGACAGTCATTTATGTTCTTGTCTGATTTTTAAAAAGTAAACTAATTCTAAAATGCTTAATATTTGATTTGAATTCAATTGATCATTTTATTTCATTATGATGATAGTATTGAAAATGTCCAAATCTATGTAGATGTATAAGAATATATGTATTGAATGAATTATATAATTTGAAATAATTAAAAAATACAAAACTGACTTATTACCCGACCATCGATTAATCCTCAATCAGTGATGCAACATACTGAATACCAACAAACTACTGACCTTTGCAAGCTTTGTGTGAGATGTCTCAGGAGAATAGGGATAATGTTCCTGTAGTCAATCTAAGCCCAATATTACATCAAGTCATGATCAGAGCTAGGCAGGTTGAACATGTTCCTCTACTATGATCAATATGCCATTCAAATACGTATTGATACTTACAATCTCACCTACAGATTTAAGTACACAAATATGGAACTTTTTTTGAAAAAGAAAAGTGGTGGACCAACTTTAGTGGGTAGCCACCTGCCAAATGAGAAGGGGTGGAACTTTTATATGTTCATATTGTATTTACTAGAAAATGCACGCTAATTAAAGAATTTGTGACACTGAAATGCTTTTCAAGAATTCCATTTTGGCTAAAAGAACATGGCGCAGATGGTTCCTTGAGAAAAATGAGAGGTTATTTAGCTTTTCTTCCACTGTCATTCTTTCTATTCACTCCATCATTTATCTCTTACCTTGATCTACTGGCACGATCGAGTTGAATGTCTGTGTTCATCTATAGTTGATTTTTTTGTGAAGGAAAGGATGCTTTTACTTTAAAGAACCTCTCCCCTCGCAGACTGTTGATCTAACCTATCCTTTGGTAGTGTTCGTGGGTCCTTTGGTTGCTGGGAAACACTACTTCTTTACGAGGAAAGATGACACATTAATAATGCCATTAATATTGTGATTGGTTTGTAGTCTCCATGGGTGGATCCACATGTTAATATAATTTGCTGTATTTCAGACTTTGTACTATTTTACTTATGCTAATGAGTTTTTCGATGACTAGTCTCATGAAGTAGTCCTATGGTTTCTAAAAAGAAATTCATCTGTACAGGTATAGAATTTGAAGCATTGCTCTGTACTTTTGTAATGTCATTTTTATAGAAACTATTTTGTCTTTACTAGAATTTACTGACGTATATTTTTTTGTTTAAATCTACACGGAATTGTTTTATAGCAGTAGACTCCCTCTGCAATACTCTTTGAGAAGGCATCTTTAAATTGGTTGATATTCTTAGATTGATCCTTTTTCATGAGAGAAAAAATGTAGTAGTGTCTTATATTTCATACTTACTATTGGTGAGGCCTTTAATCACCGGGAAGGTATCATGTTTGTCATAGTGTTATAATGTCCTCTAGCTCAGATAGCCAGCAGAAGCCTGGTTATGGTCTTGGAGGCACATTAAACACCGATAATGTTGGAAACGAGCTCTGAATCTGGACTAAGTCTTCAGGAAACTAGCAGGGAAATTTCATTCATAATATGTTACATGTGATCATGTTGTATGTGCTTTTCTTGATCGTTAATATAAACATTGATATTGGAAGGGGCATTGATATTGACTCAAAAAAATTGATATTGGAAGGGGCATGTACTCTGTCTGATGAATCTTGGAGGGGCAACTGTGGGGGTGAATGTTTTGATTTGATGTTGGAGTAAGTAGATAATGCAGAACGGATTAAGAGAACAACATAGTTCCATGCATGATAGGTATCAAGCGACTTCATGGAACTAGAGAATAAAATATCCGTGTGCAGGACAGGTTCAACTGTGCACATCCCCTGTTATGATATCTTGAAAATTCATAAAAAGAAAATATTTTGCATGCTTTGGAACGTATTGTTGCATCCTCATAAGATGACAGTTAATTAAGAAATATTAATCTTAGAATTATATGTATGCGAAAGGTGCAGCAAATATTTTCAAGCTACATAAGGCTAGGGAATATAGTGACCGATGATCTCCGCAAGTTAGGTGATGAAAGAATACCAGAGGGCTACTGATGATATAAAGTCATGATAATTATTTTTGTGTGCTTTTCAATGAGAATGGTACTATGGAGTTTAGCCATTAGCCACCAGGAGTTCGCATGTTCGGAACCCACCCGAATTATTGTTATCAATGAATTTAAAGAATAGTGGGACCCAAACGATATTACTAAGATGTTTGGAAGATTTTTGGTGAGGAAGGTGTTGATTGGCCTACAAAGTTATTTAATCGTATCAGAAAAAGTAAGAAATTAGCAAATGAATGTAGAAAAGGTATTTTGACACCTTTATTTATACGAGAACATGAGATACATATATCAAAATGTGCAAACTATATGGGCATTAATTTGACAAGTCTTACAATGAAATTGTGGGACTATATAATTAAAAAGAGATTGAAATAAGTTTTAACAGTATCAGAAAGCCAGTAGGATTTTATCTCTGATTGGTCACCATACACCTTTGAGGCATTTGTTGGAGGTTTTCTATAGAAGAAAGGAGGATCGTTATATGGTCGTTATTTATTTGGAGGTCTTATGACACTATACATAAATAAATCGTATAAAGGATTCTAGAGAAAAGAGGAGCGTCTTTTTGTATGTTGACTTGTTTAGAGATATGTATGGCCGAACAACTTGTGGGGGATTCCAACATATATGATGGATCATTTTGATTTTAGTATCAATCATGGTTCTAAAAAATGCACCTCGGGGTGCTAAGGCTCATGCCTCAAGGTATTTTTATGTGAAAACTGCTTTGTGGCTGTAGCCGTAGGCAACCCAGGCGATGCGTATGCCTCAAAGGACTAAGGTGCCGCTGAGGTGCCTTCTCATACCTGTTAAGTATGCGACTTCTACTTCTTTTGTTCTGTTATATTTATTTCTATATATTATAACAGATTTGAACAACTTCAGATTTTCAGATAATGCTCATCCGACAAGTATTTGGTGTGTTGTTAGCTTAATTTGGAACTTTTTTTAAAAGGAAAAAGAGCCTCCGCTGTAAAGGTGTATGCCCAAAAATTTCACCATTAATGACCTTAAAAATTTACAATGGTCATTACAAGTACTAAGGAAACACACACGCTAAACATTCCAAACTTTCAGCCAACACCCTAGCATGGGCATCACATTCTCACTGTAAAAGGGATCTTGACTAACAACACTCCGTTTCTGGCCAACCAAAGTGCCCAAACCATCGCCACACATCTCACACGCTTAGCTTCGAACCATGCCGACCAACACCAATAGACTCCCAGAAATCGGAAACTCCATCAGCGGAAACCGCGGTGTTCCCAACGAGTGACCAAGCCTTGATGGAGTTCCCACAATCGAAAAAGAGACGGTCTGTGCTCAACATCCTCGTGATAGCGGCAACAAGATGGATTAGTCGTATGGACAAACCATGCAAATCTATCACTCGTCATCAATCACTCCCTTCGAAAAGGCCGCATAAACACCTTTACACACACCAGAATTTTCCATTTATGGATTTTTCTGCAGTTAGCCACACATCCACCTAGATAAAAAGGCATTGGGACTTTTAGAGCCCTATAAGCTTTCCCCATCGAGAATGTACCGTCGTACCAACTCCAGCAGTCCCGACCTTCAAAGGGTCCCTCAACACCCTCAAGCTCTTGCATCATCACCAAAGGATCACTCATTCGTTGATCTGATAACTCAGATCTGAAATGAAAGGAAAATGAATGGTCATCCCATACATCCGCCACAAAACAGTTTGAATCAGTCACCATCACCATCAATCGTGGAAATCTTGAACCACACACCCGACCTCACTCCAATCGTCAGTCCAAAGCCTGAAGGCCCTTCCATCACCTAGTACTGTCCTCAAGAAAGTCGAATCTTCTGCACCACTCCACAAATGCCCCTCCAAAAGAAAGGAGCCGAGCCAAAGACCCCTGGATTTGGCAAGGAGCACCCCACGCCATAGATTCTCCTGAGCAAAATATATACTGTGCTGTCACAATCCCCTCAGACACAAGCAATCCATTTGTTGAGCGGGGCCTTATTCATCTCCTCCAAGTTGCGCACCCCAATCCGCCATCCTCCTTTGAACATGACACCGTCCCCCAGTCAACCAGGAGCACCCCACTTGACTGCTAGAGGATGACCAAAAGAAACATCTCATGATGATCTCTAGCCTCTTCCGCACCCCAATTGGGAGAACCCTAGCAAATATAAAGAATACCGGAGTAGCTGACATAACCATTCTCAACGACACCAATCTACCTCCCCGAGATAAGCACTTAGAACTCCAACCTATCAACCTCGGCTCCATCTTCCCAATCACAGGCAACCACTCTGACGTGTGTATCTTCCCAATAACCAAGGACACACCAAGATACCACATGGGTAGGTCCCTACGAGGTGACATCAGCCAACCATCACATCTGTGAATATCCCCCTCCTCTAAACCAATGGGTACAAATTTTGATTTATCTATGTTGAGTCTCAAACCATAAACCTCCCCAAAGATGTCCATAACCATAGACAAATCCTTGCAACTCTCCGAGCCTCTTTTCGCAAACAAGATGGTGTCAGTTGCATACTGGAGAATGGGAACTGAGATCTCCTCCTTGTTGTAGCCACTATAAACACCGCCCGACACAGCTTGCTCCACCATAAAGATAAAACACCGTCACAATAATAAATAGTAGGGGGAAAGCAAGCAACTTTAATCCATGCCTCGCTGAGGATGGAAAAAACCCCCTTTTGGCTGCCCATTTACCAGGACCATGCACAAGACAATTGTCACACACCTCTTCGTCCACGTTATCTAGTGGTTCGGAAACCCTTTCCTAAAAAGAGAAGCCCACAAAAATAGCCAATCAACACTATCATAGACTTTTAAGAAATCCACCTTCCAACCCACTCCCTTCGCTTTCCTCCTCTTCCAATCAACCATGATCTCAGAAGCAAGAACAATAGTGTCAATCAATTATTGGTATGGTAAGAATGCACTCTGAGTCGATGAGATGAGCTCGCTCAACACCCTCCTCAAATGATTAGCTAATGCCTTAGCTATAATCGGGTAGATCACACTGGAAAGTACAATTAGACGGTAGTTCTCTACTGGTAGCCACATCCTTCTTCAATAGTAGAAAAATCAATAATTGGTTGAGACGATCAAAATCCGATTTCCCCTCAGTGAATTCAGAAACCAACTCCATCACCTTACCAGCAACTGGGTCCTAGATCTCACGGAAGAACACTGGAAAACCATCCGAGCCAAAACATCCGTCTAGATTTAGTGCAAACACTGCCTTGCGAACCTCCAACAACTTGAACGGTTTGACAAAGCCTCTGCATTGGGATCCGCAATACGCTTCACCCCCAACCCCAACCTTCTGGAACCACAATGAGGAGCACGTCTACTCATGTTCTTGAAATAACCTATCAGTGCCCTCGCAATCTCCTCCTCATCATTAAAAAGTTCACCAAGAACATTAACAGAGTGAATGAAATCGTCCTTCTCCTTCCACCTACCTCACATGAAAGAATCCAGTGTTCGCATCTCCCTCCTTTAACCATTTATAACGCAAGTGTTGTATCCGCTCCATCTCTCGCTTCTTATCCTCTTCCTCCAAAATCTTCGTTACCCCCCACGACTCTCGAGCTCCTCAGCCTCCAACTCCCTACAATCCTCCAATAAATCCAACCTCACCATCTCCTCCCTCTCCTCTCTCCTCCGTTGCTCCTTCGCAATGTGGAACTCCTTCCTGAATCCGACCTGCATCTGCCTCAAAGCTTTCAGCTTCTGAAAAAAAATCTCACAATAGCTGATCCACCCATGTCCAAGCTAGACCAAAAAGAGACTACTATATTGCAAAAACCATCCTTTAGCATCTAAATACACTCGAATCTAAAGTACAAAGAAGATCCTCTGCCAGTGCAGGTGTCCAAACATAAGGGCATGTGATCAGACCTCGAATGAGGGCGAGAGGTAACACAAGCTAAGCTGAACCTCTCCAGGGCCTCAATAGAGAGAAGGAAATGGTCAATCCACGATCTCAACGACGAATTCCTCCACGAGTATTTGCAATCTACCGCATCGAGAACCTCCAATCCAAGTTCCTCCACCTCTGTGAACAACCCAGTTCTAGGGTCTTGTGCACCTCTCCCACCTGGCTTGTTGGAGTATTTGGTTATGCACCTCTTATGTTATAGATGGGTAAATGGATACCTCCAGGATCCATTTACCCCATCCCAGTGTTTAGTCCCACATCTACCAGTGGTGAGACTTGGAAGCTCTGTGGAAGCTATATAAGGAGCCCCCGACCTCTTGTATCCATTGAGAAAAAGAAATGAAGCATGTGACCCTTTGAAGCCTTCTCCCATGGTTTCATCCCGCTCCTTAAGGAGTAGGGTTCCACGTTAATTTCCGAGTTTCATGTTTTATCTTTCTAGTTCATGCTCTGTTTATAATTCCGCTTTTGCATTCCTATTTTCTAACATGGTATCAGAGCGGGTCGATTCTCGATGATTTGTTTTTGAGGATTTTTTCGAGAATCGATTATCAAATTCAGTTTTTTTTATTGTTTGATTAAAGTTGGAGGAGTATTATTCGAATCATCAAGTTACAGATCTCGCGTTGTTCTTTCAAGTTCCAGATCGTCGTCATGTTAAAGGTTTCTTATGCCCTAAGCAAGTCCATGCGCCATCAACTCTAGGCCATCTGTTCCAGGTCAGATTTTCAGCCTCTTGCTGACCCATCAAGTCTGGGCAGCAACGCCGATACCCTAGAACGCAGCTGTATTCCCAGGTCGTGCATCTCCAGGCGGTTGCAGATCTCTCCCAGCCGGCGACGATCTCCCTCAGCAACGCAGATCTTCTAATCGGCTCTAGGCGGAGCCTCTTCCTAGCGTTCTTCCCCCTCATGCCGCTCCTCTGAGCTCGTTGAAGAACCCCCATCGGGGGCACCATTCCTCGGTCGACGGGTTTTTACAAAGGGAACCCTAAGAAGGGTTTGTTGCCTTCGAGCCCAAGTAGGCTTCTTTTATAAAAAAGCGAAAGAGCATGTCCTGTTGGGCCTTTATGAGCTGAGATATTTAGTTCGGTAAAAAAAAGAAAAAATGTGAGAAGGAAAGTCGTAAAAAATGTCAATGACTTATTAAAAAAAAGGTTTTTATCACTTGTGCCCTTCCGAGATATCACAATTTCAGTTATGCCCCTATCTTTTTGGTAATATCAGTTGTTCCCCTTACTTCTTGCTAATCTATCACTTGTGCCCTTCGGGTTAGTGACCGTCCATCCACAGTGCAAACGGACGTTAACTTTGAGGACATAAGCGGAATTAATTTAAAAAAAGGGTTCAATGGTCATTTTACACCCTCTTCCTCATCCTCTTCTGCTTCCTCCTCTTCCCCCATCCTCTTCCTCCTCCTCCAACCTCCTCCTCCCTCTCCGCCCGGAACTCCTCCCCCACCCCCGGCCTGCCCTCTTCCTTCGCCCTAGCCTCCCTCCACCCCAGCCTCCCTCCGCCCCGACCTCCCCCCACCCCCTGCCGCCCCTCCGCCTCAGTCCGAGTCCTCCCCCTTCCACCCCCGCCACCCCCCGCGCCCAAGTCACCCCCTTGCCGCTTGGGCCGAAGCTGACGCCTGGAACCGTTATGATGGGGAGCTCGGGGCAGGGGGCGGGGGGAGGTCGGGGCGGAGGGAGGCTGGGGCGGAGCTCGAGGTAGGGGGCCGGGGGAGGTCGGGGCGGAGGGAGGCTGGGGCGGAGCTCGGGGTGAGGGAGGGGGGGGGGTCCGGGCGGAGGGAGGCTGGGGCGGAGCTCGGAGCGGGGGCGGGGGGAGGTCGACGCGGAGGGAGGTGGGGCGGAGCTCGGGGCAGGGGGTCGGGGGAGGAGTTTCGGGCGAAGAGGGAGGAGGAGGAGGTTGGAGGAGGAAGAAGAGGATGGGGGAAGAGGAGGAAGAAGAGGAGTCTGGACAATAATATCCCACTTAACTGCACCAAGGTTTGAAAAAACCATGGTTAAGTCAACTCATTGACGGTCAATCTGACGGAAGGGCACAAGTGATAACGGAGAAAGAATTGAGGGGCACAACTGATATTACCAAAAAGATAGAGGCATAACTGAAATTGCGATATCTAGGAGGGACACAAGTGAAAAAAACCCTAAAAAAAATTGACAGCTATTAAAAAAATGAAATAGTCCGAAAAAATGATAAAAGAAAAAAATGATTGATTGAGAAAGCCGGAAAACAATCATTATCGGCTAAGAGTTTTCATGTTTTCCCCATCCAAGGTTGCAGAAGTCGGTAGTCGATACTCGGTCGATAGGGTCACTGACTAAGGATTAATCGGCAGTCGGGAGAGTAATCGGAGTTAGTCGGGCATTAGTCGGTTTTGAATTTTTTATTTATTTTAAATATAAAATTCATTATTTAATACATATACTCTCATGTATATTCATATATTTAGCAGTTTTAATACTTTTAAGAGCTTAAAAAATTACAACACGAGAAGGAAATATGAAGAAATTGTACAAGGGAAAGATTCTCATAATAAACAACTTTTCATTCTCTCCCAACAGTACACAATGGTAACATGATTAATCATGAGGCTTCTATTACTTTAGCCTTCTTTTCCTACCAATGTCAAACTTTTATTAGCAACATCGGGACAATTGTAACATAATTTCTTAGTTGGTCATCTTAATGTTAACATGAAGCCTCGGAAATGAAGATTAAGGATTCACGTTACTGTTTCTGGCAATCATTCAACTTCTTCATCAAAAATGGTACGATGCATTTTCTTGAGAGTGCACAGATTCTTAGTATAATATGCAGCCATCTTACTTTTCATAATGCAGAATCGTCCGCATCACATTGGTACCACAAAAATGCAACAAAAGCACAAAAAGAATATACTTGTGTAAATGATGGTACTTAATGTGTTCATCCACAGCTTCCAATGCAAATTAGTACTAAACCAAGTAATAACATCTAAGACCAAGTAGAGAAAATCTACATAATAACATTGAACATCAAGCATTAAAGTAAAACCAAGCAAGAAAAAACAAAAAAAAAAAATAAAAAACCCTAACCAAGTCATCGGAGGTCGGAGAGCACGGAGGAGGGGTCGACTGAGGACCGACACCAAAAGGAGTTATCGTCTAGATGCCAACAACGCGGAGGAGGGAGCGGCGACGCAACGGAGGCGGCGACAGGGCTGGTTCAAGGGGGCAGCGACACGAAGGAGGGATGTCCTGCGCAGGGGGGTTGGGGGGGAGAGGTTCGAACGAATGGGTACTAGGGTTACTGTTAGACAGTAACCCCTAAATCCACCTAAGCAGGTTATCGGGTTCCCCATCTAAGTGGGTTGTCGGATTTCTCTATGCAAAAATCGACCGCCTAGTCGGCCGACTACTCGCCCGTTTAGTCGGGTCAGACCGACTATAGGCCGACTTGGCCTAGTCGAGTCGGGTACCCCCTCGACTAGACTAGTCGGACCGACTAGTCGGCCTAGTCGGCCGACTTTTACAACACTGTCCCCATCTTTATTGTCTTCTCCCATCATAGTCGATGTCATGTATTCTGACTAGTATGGGAGAAAAGGGGAGTATTGTGTAGAGTTCTATAGGCCAGATTGTCAGATAATTCAGATCCAGATTCTCCAGTCCAGATTGCATGGCCAACTAGTTGTTCAGACTCTGCAGATGTTCATACTCAACATCAGATTCTGAGTTTTCGGTTTAGACATGCACATGGATGCGGTCTTCTTTCATATGAGCACATGTATGCCATCCTTTGTCGTGGTCCCCATCATTCTTGTTGTTTCGGCCATAGTTTTCATGTAATCCATAGGGACTTCAAAGTAGAGGGCCATTCCCTATGTCATGTGGGCAAGGTTTTCATGCGATATCATAGGTACTCTAGAGTAGAGTACCATTCTCTGAGCCAGATGGGAGAGACCCAATTCTCCGACGAGGAGAGTTCTTCAAACTCCATTCTACGGCGACCGTAGACTCCGACGAGGATTACACTCCATGGCTTTTCAGTTCAGCCCTTTTTCAGAGATGGAGCAGTTGTCCATGTTGTTGTGGCGGGCCAGAGTTCTCCAGATGGACTCATTTTCAGTTGCAGTGACTCTGACAGGCGCAATACAGAGCACATGCTCTCCAACGAGGAGATACAGTTGACTCACACTCCATCCCGTTCGTCCTCCTCACCTACACGACATGAGAAGCAACATCCTCTACAGCAGCCGACAGTTGTGCGCGTTGAGTTGATATTGTCTGTAGTGTCATGTAGCATGAGTTGAGTTTCTTTCTATTTGTCCAAGCTGGGCATTGCATGCTCCAACTTGAGGGGGAGTGTTGGAGTATTTGGTGGTGTGCCTCTTATGTTGTAGATGGGTAAATAGATACCTCCAGGATCCATTTACCCCATCCCAGTGTTTACTCCCACATCTACCAGTGGTGGGACTTGGAGGCTCTATGGAGGCTATATAAGGAGCCCCAAACCTCATATATCCATTGATAAAAAACAATGAAGCATATGGCCCTTTGAGGCCTTCTCCCTGTGGTTTCATCCTGCTCCTTAAGGAGTAGGGTTCCGCGTTAAATATCTGAGTTTCATGTTTTATCTTTCTAGGTCATGCTCTGTTTATCATTCCGCTTCCGTTTCCCTGCATTCCTATTTTCTAACATGGCCTATCATTTGAATACAATGTAACATTAAAATCACCACACCACAATCCAAGCCTCCTCCGGGAATCTGCTCCTCACCTTGCTCGGCTAGCCCCGCTATCTTGTGAGCAAAGGCTGCCGCGACCTTCATCAATGCCCCTTTCTGTTGCAACTAGCATGCTATTCTTTGAACTCCCTCCCACCGTAGTCGGATCGAACGCCCGAGGATTGGTGAAGAAGGTCGGAGTTGCTTGAGACGATGCATTTGCAGTGCCTGCATCACCCTTCGGGGACCTCCCAGGCGACCTGGCCGCATGAACGCCTACAGTCGGGATTGTCAGAAGGCACGAGGCTAACCCAACGAAAGAAGATAAGATCTTGTCCATCAAATGACCATTACGACATAAACGAGCCTCTGGGACTGCAGAGGCCTTGTTAAAAAGGTCGATATTTGTCGATAGATCCTCCATCAGAGTCAAGTTCCCTAAATCCGACTTCATGAGATCCATCTGAGTTGCCGCAGCCGGATTCCTAATCGGGTTATGACTTGACCTCGAAATGACCTTGGTCGACTTGCTCAACACCGCCTCTAAAAAAGATGGGGGTGTTAGGGTTAAATGCAAAAAGGCAATTGAAAATCCTTCCCCTTCCCAAGATTTATCGCCTTCCGCATTTAATATCGACGATTCCGCTCCTTCGTCATCTCCTCTGGCATCCACCACTGACAGACCCACTCCACCGCCTTTGCCGGACTCGCCACCATTACTCACGTTCCCTCCAGCAGGCACTTCCTCCAAGAGAATCAACCACACGGGAACATCTCCCTGCCCTAGCTTCAGTTCTGCTCGAAGAGATGGAGGCGGTTTTTCCCCCCGAATCAAGATCTCCACTTGGCAGCCCTCACCTGCCCTTTATCCTGTGCACATCACCTGCTTCACCTCTACTACATTGGCCAGGGTTGGCTGGATGCACTCCAGATTTCGACATTAGAGTGGGACACCTACCACTCGCATCCTCCATGATGGAACCGCAAATTCAGATGCACCGTCCAAGAAACGAGGCCTCTGCCACCGTACACAACCCCTTAGCTTGGGGGGAGGGGAGGGCACTCCTCCAGCACCTCTCGAGCACCCTCATTGGACTATCCCTGAATACACAAAAGCCCTCTTGGCAACCATATCGAATCGACCATAAAGTCCGCCTCCTTAGCCACCCCCAACCTATCACGAAACCTCTTGAGGTCATCCTCCTTTCCCTCTCCTGCGATAGCTCCATCCACCGGACGATCAAGCATCATCACCTTTGACTGTCGCTGCAGCCACCCAACAACCTCCTTGTCCGACAAGAGGTAGTATGGTTCATTTTTCATGGGTTTCTCGACAACCGCCTTCTTTCTTGACCACGTCCCCCTTTCACCGCACTCTCCTCTTCGATGGCCCGGCTTTCCACAATGGAAACATAGTTGCTTCGCTGTTGGACATGACTTGGAAAGATGGTCAGCAGCCCCGCATCTGTAACACCAAATCTTCAACTCCTCCCTGGCCTTGGGGTTGCATAGCTTCCTGCATTGGATTACTCCATGGGCCCTCCCCAACCAACTCCTCCATGGCTACATCGTTTACCCTCTAACTCTCAACCTCTCGCGCGATGGAATCCTCACGTATATCGGTGGCCCTCGGATCACCTCCTCCCCCTGATCGGAACCGTCCAGGGACCCTCCCTCTCCTCTTGGCTCTTCTTTTCCAAAATTATGTAAAGATCGCTAAATCTGGAGCATGATATATATTATATTGTAAGTTTGTGATATATCAGAAGTTTGTTGTATACTTGTATATCAATTTTAAGAGTTGTAATTAGTTTGACCAACTTTATACATTGTGAAAGTGCTTATTCTACTAGTAATTGTTTTGATCGTTATTACTTTTATATTCTTGTTTTTCTGCTTATGATTTTATTTCTCATGTTTGTTCTGCAATTGTTAGCTCTACCTAGTATTTGATCACTATTCTCTTCTTGTACAACAGTATTCAGATTTTTTTATAGATAAGTTGTGAGTATTCAGATTTTTTTATAGATAAGTTGTGAGAATTGTTATGTATGTTTTATTTGTCTTGCTAGTGTTTTTATTGCATATACTACATTGCAATAATATATGGAGTCGCTATGACATTTTTCTTTTGGTGCTCTTGTCCATACAATGTCATTGTATACTATATTATCGTATTATATGTTAGTCATCTAACACATAATTTCATCAGCATATATGTAATTGTAGTTTTTATGCATATTTTTCTCCTTAACTAAGGTTTACGCCTCAACCTTCTCGAGGCTTACACCTCACCTCGATGACAAAAACCCGGCATGATTTGCCTAACGTATTTTAAAACCTTGGTTTCAATCCATGAGAAGGAATAGCCTACCGTCTGTGCCTTTTTACCTTAGTCATGGACAAACTAACAAAACACATGACGGAGGAGGTGCCTTAGTATTTTGTTTGCAAATGCCATTGTTCAAATGGATGAGACAAGAGATAGAGTCAACGTGAAGTCAAAGCTTCAAAGGATGGATTTGAGTTATAAAGGTCTTTGATTATGTAGAACCAAGGCAGTCTACATAATGTAAGTTCAATGGGCAAGGGACATTTTGTCACTGACTTCCTTCTTTGTTGTATAAGCCCTCAAAGAATAGAGCATTAACGAAGCTTTGCTAGCCATTTCCTCATCCTTTTTATATATTTTTTATAGCAATTGCCGTCAAATATTGTGGGACCTATCAACATTCCATTCTCAATTTAGAAGAAAAATGTATTCGAGAAATTAGATTTTTACAATGGGATAAAGCATAAAATGTAGCCTTAATCCCCTATCATTGATGGAATTACATAGATATCAAAGCTGATGAATTACACTATGAAAATTTGAGAACGTGTGGTCGAAAGAAGGCTGAGACAAGTTTCCAAAGTAAAAGAAAACCAATTCGGATTCATGTCAGGTCGCTCAACTCTTGAAACCATCCACTTGGTGAGGAGAACAATGTAGATTTATAGAGTTAAAAGGAAGAACCTCCATATGATTTTTATTGATTTGGAGAAGGCATATGATTCTGTCCCACGGGAGATATTGCAGAGAGTTTTGGAGACGAGACAAGTATCTGTCTTATACATTAACCTCATAAAAGATATATATGATAGGGATTTATCTTGTGTAAGGATACAATATAGAAAGATTGACTATTTGGACATCAACATTGATCTGCATCAAGGTTCAACTTTGAGTCCATTCCTTTTTACTTTGATTACAGACGAGTTAACAAGTCACTTTCAGGATGAGATACTTTGGTGTATGTTATTCGCTGATGATATTTTATTGATTGATGAGACTAAAGATGGAGTAAATGAGAAGCTATAGTAATGGACGTTGCTCGCGAATTTTGTGAAGGTAACTGTGGCCACGTGGCGACCCCATGGTGTATTTTACTCCATCTCTATTCTATTTTATTGATTGATGAGATAATAGATGGAGTAAAGGAAGATAATGGACGTTGCTCGCGAATTTTGTGAAGGTAACCGTGGGTTTGATAAAATTAATAGGGCCCTTATTGTTTTGATCCCTAAGACTGCTGCGGCCAATCGCATCGAGGATTTTCTACCTATCTCTATCTCGAATGGGATCTATCTAATCATTGCTAAGGTCTTGTTTAGGAGGCTAGTTCCCCTTCTTGCTTCGCTGATCTCGCCTTCGCAGGCAGCCTTTATTCGTGGGCGGCAAATATCGGATTGTTTTGCGGTGGCCTCCGAGATGGTTGCGGCTTGGAGGAAGTCTAATACGAAGGGATTCTTTGGAAGATCGATTTCTCTAAGGCCTATGACTGCCTTGATTGGCGTTTCCTGTGGTCGGTTTTGAGGCGGAGGGGCTTCCCGGAGGCCTGGATCTCGTGGGTGCGGCGCTGTGTGTCCACAACCTCCCTCTCTGTTTTGCTTAATGGTTGCCCGATCGGGGGATTCTTCCAGCCAAGGAGGGGGGTGCGACATGGGTGTCCTCTCGCTCCCCTTCTCTTTGTGTTGGCAGCTGACGTTTTGCCTCGTATGATTGACGGCGTGGTTGCGGCGGGTCTGACTCGGGGATGCACTATTGGGGACTTCCATGTCCCACTTATTCAGTTCGCAGACGACACTATTTGCTTTATCGAGGGTGGTCCCACTGAGGTATCCGGTATGGCTGCTACTCTACAGCTCTTCAGTGAGGTATCGGGCCTCTTGATTAATGGGACTAAGTCTAAGGTGGTACCCTTCGGTATGTCACCGACGGAGGCCTTGGAGTGTGGCCGGCTGTTGGGCTCTTCCTTCGGTGGACTCCCCTTCGACTATCTCGGCCTGCCTCTGGCTGTGGGTCGTATTCGGCTCCGTGATTGAAAGGTGGTGGTGGAGAAGTTGGAGGCTTGCCTGGCCGGGTGGCGAGTGGCTCTATTATCCAGGGGGGACGGCTGGTTCTTCTCAAAGCGTTGCTATCCTCTATTCCAATATATTTCTTCTCGGTTCGAGGTATGCCTAAGGGGATTCGGTTGCGCTTGGAGAGGTGTATGCGGGGTTTCTTGTGGGGTAGGAAGGGCGAGGGGAGAAGGGGGGTTCATTTGGTGGGGTGGGGTGATGTAACGCGGCCCAAGCGGGTTGGGGGCTTGGGAGTAAGGCGGATGGACGTGGTTAATGACGCCCTCTTGCTTAAGTGGGCTTCACGGGTTTGGGGCAATGAGAACTTCATGCTTAGTATTCTGCGGGAGTTGCTGGGAGAGGAGTTGATGGGCATTACTCGGGGGAACTCGTTCGGCCACCTAACTCCCTTTTGGCGTGGGGTGTTGAATGTTTTTACTCTAAATCGATTCCTTTTTAAACCGGTGTTGGGCAAGGGGAACTCATTTCGTTTCGGACCGATGACTGGTCCGGAAGGGGTGCTCTCAAGGATACATTCCCGCGTTTGTTTGCTTTAGTGGAAGATAAGGAGGCCTTGGTGGCCTCGTGTTGGGAGGACGGCTGTTGGTGTCCTCGGATTAATGCGAACCTCTCGAATCAGCGTCTGGACGATCTACTTTCGTTGATGTGCCTGCTTGCGGACTTTATCCAACCCAATGATGGCCGGGACCACTGGGCGTGGAAGGATGGTTCTTTTTCCACGAGGAAGGCGTACTTTGCTCTCGTTCCTAGCAATCAAGTGGACGACGTTATTCTGGTGCGTGATTGCATATTCATTTGGGGGCTGAAGCTTCCAGAGCGCATTGGCATTTTCCTTTGGCTTCTTCGCAGGGGGAGACTCTTAACTCGTGACCGATGTGCAACTCTATTCCCCAATGTTGGGCCGAACTGCTAGCTTTGTGGCGCGGAACGGGAAACCATCAATCACCTATTCTTCGATTGCGGGCTAGTTCGTGAACTTTGGGATGATCTTGACTGGATCAATTCCGTGTCCATTTCTGCTTTCTGCGAGAGCTTGGTGCACTCCAGGGGCAGGGATAGGAAGGATTTGCTGGATCCGATTGCGAGGTTGTGGAGCATTTGGCTGGGGAGGAATGAGGCCCTCTTTGCGGGACATCGATTCTACAGGGAAAACATTACTATCCTTGCTACGCGTCTTGTGGCTGATTGGTGTCCTGGGTAGGCTTGGAATGGTTTTTGGCGGGGGGTGTTTGAATTCGGGTACCCCTTCGGGTCTTGTTTTTTGTTTGACCTTTTTAACTCTTTTGTAAAATCTCTTTACGTTTTGTTTTTAATATATTGGGGTGAACATCGTTGAGTGTATCCCCCTTTTTTTGAGCGTCACAAAAAAAAGGAATTGAGGTGAAGATTGGTGATGTTAACATTCAGAGGAGAGATTCTCTTAGATATTTGGGATCTATTTTACAACATTATGGGGATTGATGGATATGTTACAAATATAATAAATGCAGGTTGGCTAAAGTGGAGAGGGGCCTCTACTGTTCTTTGTGATAAGAAAATTCCTTTGAAAATCAAAGGAAAGTTTTACAAAGCTGTCGTGCATGAGACATGTTATGCTCTATGGATATGGGTGTTGGCCTGTGAAGCATAGAGATATGCAGAGAGTGGGAGTAGAAGAAATGAAAATGCGAAGGTGGATGTGTGGGCACACATGTAAAGATCGGATTCTAATTTGATGCCATCAGAAAGAAAGTTGGTGTAGCTCTAGTCGAGGATAAGATGCGAGAAAATCGCTTAAGGTGGTTTGGCCATTTGCAAAGGAGGTCAGATGATGCACCGGTGAGGAGATGCGAGTTTTGGGATGTTGAGGTAGTTAAGACTTAAGAGAGGGTGAGGAAGGCCCAAGAAGTTTTGGAATGAGACTATACGAAGGGATCTTAGTTTTTTGGATCTAATACCGAGAATGACCCAAGATAGATCTGAATGGAGGTAAAGAATCCATGTAGCCGACCCCACTTAATGTAGGAAAAGGCTTTGTTGTTGTTGTTACTGCAAGATATGAATTAGGAAGGATTGGTCAACGAAATATGAATGGAAGACTATATCAGAACAATAAATTTTTGTTATCACGAGATGTATTGGTTGCTGCTGATCATTTGATCAGAATGAAATTTTGAAAAAGGTATTGCTTCACCTACTATGAAAAAGGTATTGCTTCACCTACTATATGAACGGGTGATGATGTGTTGGGGGTAATGTAGGACATATATAATTCTGGACACTTTTAAATAATTCACTCTAAAGTATTGAGGAGTTTACGAGGAACTTGCTCATAGAATCAGTCTACGGAAGTTGAAGTGGAAAGGAGATTTAGGGTTGATCTGCGATGAAAATTTCCTTTAAAGCGTGAAGTTAAACATGATAAAGTTACCGCAAGACCTGCAATGCTTTATGACGTTGAGTGTTAGGCAGTTAAATACACATATGCACATAATATCGATAGCTGAGATGATGCTGTTTTGATGGATGTCATGTGCGGACCCAAGGATGATCTACTTGGCAACGCATCATACAAAAGGGTGGTGTCACACTGATGTGAGATAAAATGAGAGATTCATTTAAACGTGCTTTGGACACATGCAAATAAGGTCGTGTACTACTCTGGTTACGAGGTGTGAGAAGTTGTAAGAAGTCTTGTAAGAGGGGACAGGGAAGACCAAAGAAATGTTTGACTGAGGATATATATTTCTTGAATTTGACTCTGTTATTCTGAGGCAAATTAGATTTGTTTCGAAGCAAAGAATATATGTAACCAACTCCTAAATTGTGGGGAAAAAATTGGTTCTTGTTTGTGTGGACATGACCTAGGAAGATTCTGTTTGAAGTAGTACATATGTGTAGGAAATTTCACTGATGTTTTTGCCAGGATAAAGTTAAGGGTCATTCGTAAACTTGCTCGTATTCTTACAACTCAAGGCTGCATGATGAGGACCAATGTCGGCACCTTTTTGAACTAGTTACGACTATATCCTGTACAAAATTTGTACAATTTAACATGAATGACTAACTACGAACTGGATCCGAGAAAATTTGTTTGGATTGGTTTGTTTGGGGAGGGGGATTTGGACCAATTAAAATTGACTAAAACACACACCGATCAATTGAATTGAATATTCTTAATTTCTTATAAGGAGGACCAATTCAGCATTTTACGGTCTTCTAAAATCAGTGCAACATTTCTAAAGGCACCGTGCTTTAGTCTTTGCAGTTTATATAGTTTGGGATTATTACATCTCACCCCTAGATGGAATCAATATCTGAAATCTAAATGGTAAGTGACTTTCTGGGTCTCTGATTTTGGATATCTTGCTGTGGTTCTTATAAGCACCCGTATAAATTTTTTATAAAGGGGTATAATGATAGTGATATTTATTCATCATACATATGACATGAAGAAATTGTTCATTGGCCATTTTGGGGTAATCATATGCATTTTTTTGCCTTTTGCATTATTTTTTCTGAAAGAAAATAGGTGGGTGCCCAAGCCTTTTGCATTATAATGGTAGTATGTGTTTCTGATCTGAATTTTAAGCATTGTTTGGAGGCAAGTACATTTTTGTCACTTATTTCTATGGGTTTCCCATTTTAACTGTTAAATGAGTGAACGATGAAGTGGCTTCTTTGTGTAACATAATTAACCTATGTTTAATTGCATATGCTAGTTGTTGGGAGAAATCTGTGATATGTTATTCAGAGGAACCCTAGGCTCTCTTATATAGGGAGAGACCTTAAGGGTAAAATACATAGTAGTCCAGAGAAAACATAGAAATAACGAACAGGTACATAGCATAATAATAATATCTATCTCTACACTCCCCCTCAAGGTGGAGCATAGATGTCTATCATGCTCAGCTTGGATGAACATCTCTGAAAAGGTCCTCTGAGCAACGACTTGGTGAATACATCCGCAGTCTGATCCCCTGAGCTCACGTGAGTTGTAGATATCAATCCTCTCTGGATCAAGTCTCTAGTGTAGTGGCAGTCAACTTCTATATGCTTGGTTTTTTTCATGAAAAGCTGGATTGTTGGCAATGAACAAGGCTGCCTGATTGTCACACTGAAGCTGCATGGGTAGAGGTACGGCTACATGTAGATCCTCTAGTACAGATCGAACCCACATCATCTCCGTGCTTGCTTGCGCCATGGCCCTATATTTGGATTCAGCACTGGACCTTGCCACAACAGTTTGTTTCTTGCTTTTCTAAGAAACCAGAGAGCTTCCAACAAAAACTGCAAATCTTGAGGTTGATTTTCGATCCTTAGGGCATCCTGCATAATCGGCATCTGCACATGCTGAGATAGACAAATCTGTGCCCTTTCGAAACAGCAACCCTGAACCTGGAGATGACTTCAGATACCTCAGTATCATGTATATAACATCCATATGAACTTGTCTTGGCTGCTCCATAAATTGACTCACCCTGCTTACTGCAAAGGCAATATCGGGTCGAATTATGGTAATATAAAGGAGCTTACCCACCATTTCTCTATATCTCCTCTTATCCACTTCAGCAGTGTCATCATCGTACAACTTCGTGCTTGGATCCATGGGAATACTTGATGGTTTGCATCCAGCCATGCCTGTTTCAGTCAAGAAGTCTGTAATGTACTTCCGTTGGGTCATCACCAAACTCTGTGCATTCTTGGCAAATTCCAACCCCAGAAAGTATCTTAGGGTTCCAAGATCCTTCGTAACGAACTGACGGCCTAGGAATGCCTTCGCCCTTTCTATGCTCTGAATATCATCTCCTGTAACCAGAATATCATCAACATAGACCATGATAACAACCGTACCTACCGATGACTTCTGAACAAACAATGAGTGGTCTGCATTTGACCTCTTGAATCCCTGTTGTTCAATAAGATTGGAAAGCTTCTGGAACCACGCTCTTGGACTCTGTTTGAGGCCATAAATTGCCTTGTGAAGTCTACACACCATATGCTTCTCCCCCTCAGCAGTAAACCCTGGTGGCTGCTGCATGTAGACTTCCTCCTGCAGATCTCCATACAAGAAGGTATTCTTGACATCCAGTTGAGATGTACTCCAGTCACGGACCACAGCCATAGATAAGAGAATACGAAGGGTAGAATGACGAGCCACTGGAGAAAAAGTATCCATATAGTCCACGCCATAGGTTTGTGTAAAACCTTGCGCGACCAAACGTGCTTTGTACCGATCGAGGCTGCCATCAGCATGGTATTTAACTGTGAAGACCTACTTACAGCTCACAATAGATGCATCAGGAGGAGCAATAACCAAAGACCATGTGCCACGAGACTGTAATGCACGCATCTCATCTTCCATAGCCATTCTCCAGCAATCAATCTTCATAGCTTCCTGGTAGGTTCGTGGTATGTCCACGGAAGACAACGCTGCAGCAAATCTCTGAAAGTCGCATGTGAGATGGTGAAAAGACACCTGTGAAGCAAAGGGATAAGAGGCACACGCCCGCTTCTGCTTCCGGATATCAATAGGAATATCAAGATCATCTTCCGTTGTACTGGATGGTGTAGTTTCCTCCTGCAATGAAGAATCCTGCACATGTACCATATCTGACCCGTCAGTAGTAATGCCATCTGAACATACCTGAGGCGTGATGGGTGTCTGACGTGTAGCCTGAGCAGGACCTGACCGACGCGTATAGAATTTTGGTAGAGGTGGAATGGGAGGTCGTGGAAGAGGTGGAGGTGGTGGTGGTGAAGATGACGTAGAGGCAGGAACAGGAGTAGACTCAAGTGAACTCCAAGTAGGAGGTGAAGGGACATAGACATCATCATTGGTAGTGGATGGTACCAGTCTGTCACCTGCAGGAGAAAAATACATAACAGACTCAATGAACGTGACATCAACACTAACAAAGTATTTCTTGTTTATGGGATCATAACACCGATAGCCCTTCTGAGTCCGAGAATAACCGACAAAGACACACTTGACAACTCTAGGAGAGAGTTTGTCAAGTCCAGGAGTCAGAAGATGAACAAATGCCACAGTACCAAAAACACGAGGAGTAAGTGAGAATAACTCATTGTCAGGAAAAATGATAGAGAGAGGAATTTTCTCACCAAGAACAGAAGATGGCATACGATTGACCAGATAGCACGCCGTAAGAACAGCATCCCCCCAGAAAGAAATAGGAGCACAACTCTGAATCAGTAGGGTTCGAGTAATGTCAAGGAGATGGCGGTGCTTTCTTTCCGCCACACCATTCTGCTGAGATGTGTACGCACAAGTGATTTGGTGAATAATGCCCTTTGACGAAAGAAACTGAGAGAGGGACCATGTGCAGAATTCTAGAGCATTATCTGTACGAACATATTTGACAGTAGAAGAGAACACATTTTGTACTTCATTAATCAAATTCTTGATCACATCACCTGCTTCAGATTTATTCTTTAAAAGAAAGACCCAAGATACACGAGAGAAATCATCCACTACCACTAGATAAAATCTGTGCCCCTAATGATTGGGTATACGACTTGGACCCTATATATCTATATGAAACAACTCGAACGGGGAGCTACTGCTCCGACTCTGACGACCTGGAAAGCTCGACCGATGATGCTTTCCCAACTGACATGCTTCACAGCGAAAGGAAGAACTGGGAGAGATCTGAGGCAGAAGATGGCGCATTTTCTGGAGCGGGAGATGACCAAAACGGAGATGCCAGATGTACGGAGAAACTGGTCCGGCAGAATGAGAGGAGACGCCAGCATAAGAATTCCAAACCAGCCGATATAGACCATTCTGCTCAGAGCCACAGCCAATCACCCTGCCCGTTAGTATGTCCTGAAAAATAAGAGAAGACGGGTCAAATATAACACGACAATGCAAATCATTCATAATCTTACTAATAGACAACAGATTCATCGAGAACTCAGGAGCATGTAGGACATTCTGTAGATGCATAGTAGAGGATAGGAAGACCTCCCCCTGTCCAACAAGGGGAGAATGAGTACCATCTGCGATCTGCACTGAGCGGCCGTGAGGAATGTCCCTGTAGGACTCAAGTCTATCTCGATCTCGGCAGAGATGATGTGTGGCACCCGAATCTATAATCCAATCAGAGATATCATGAGAAGGTGTAAATGCAGTAGATCTACCTGAGGTACTAGCAGCAGCAGAGGAACTGGCGGAGGCTGTAGCAGCAACATCTGAAGGTCCACCAGAAGAATCACCAGATGATTGTGGCATAATATCACGTAGACGTGCCACAAGTTCCTCAAAACGATTGTCTGCAATAGATGCCAACTGGGGCTGAGAGTGCTCCGCTACACGTGCCGATGCTGGGAACCCATGCTTAGAGTAGCATGTCTCCTCCGAGTGGCCTGTGCGGTGACAATATGAACACGGCTGACTAAAGCGACCACCCCTACCCTGGGGTCCACGTCCACGTCCACGTCCACGACCAGAAGACGGACCACCTCTCCCACGCTAAACTTCCATCACCGATGGGGGTGGAGTAGCTGAGCTGGAAGAAACTGTTATGCGACTGAGCCTCCTGTAAACATCCTCCACTGGAGGAATAACTGCATCGGCCAAAATCTGAGAACGGGCGACATCATATTCAGGATCGAGGGCCGCAAGTAGAATGCCCACCATGGTGGCATTCCGAAATGTCTTCTGCTGTTCAGGAGTCGCTGTGAGTGGGATAGTACTGTATAACTTCTCAAACATCCCCCTCAGGGATGTGTATAAGGAGTGAAGAGGTATGCCGTTCTGCTTCATCGTGAATATATCATGCTGAAGCTGTAACATCTTGGTCTCATTTCGCACCTGCGAATATGTAGCAGCTAGAATATCCCACATCGCCTTGGCAGTGGGCTGATGGAGAACATCGTTGGCAATCTCCATTGATAATGTACCTGACAACCAGACCTTCGCATACGAGTCATCAGCCTCCCACGAGGCATATATCCCTGTCTTCTCTGCTGGCTCATCTTCAGTAAGAATGTGCTTCTTACCGTTCGACTTCATGAGACTCATGAACTGCATCGCCCAGAGTTCATAATTCGACCCGTCCATCTTAACTATTGGCGCAGGACCTTTGAATGCGCCTATGGAGGGCATATCAACCTTCGATTCTGACATATCGCCGTTGGAGAAGAACTAGGGTTTGTAGACTAAGTGACAGATGTCTACACAAACTACATAGGATTCGAGTCGTATATAGACGTTACGCACCCAAATCCATACACCTTGAGGAAGAGATGGCTAGGCTCAAGGCGTCAGGAAAAAAACCGCCCCAGCGGTGCCGCTAGAGCAGAAGAGCAACGGGCGAGAACACGCCAGGGCTGGAGACCGGCGGGGCAAGGGCCGGCGGCTGGGGGCTGGGAGCCGACGACGATGAGGGCCGGCTGGGCTGGGGGCCGGCGGCGATGGGGCCGGCGACGCTAGGGTTTTGGTGTCGGCGGCGGAGAGAAGGGAGGGGAGGGGAAGGGGCCGAGAGGAACGGCAGCCCTGGGGGCTGGCGGCGGTGGCGGAGAGACGAGGAGGTGGGGGTGGGCGGCGGGTAGGGGTGGGCGGCGTGTGGGGAGCCATAGGGCTTGGGCTCTGATACCATATTGGGAGAAATCTGTGATATGTTATTCAGAGGAACCCCTAGGCTCTCTTATATAGGGAGAGACCTTAAGGGTAAAATACATAGTAGTCCAGAGAAAAAATAGAAATAACGAACAGGTACATAGCATAATAATAATATCTATCTCTACACTAGTAATACGATCCATCCTGACCATGTTCAGTTGGATGGTTAGTAGGAATGAAAATGGTTAATTATAGATATCGATATCGGAGTTACCATATACTTATCTGTGGAGAAGAAAGACGAATGAGATGTTTACTCCATTAGGTTAGGGTCTCTTATATAAAGAGAAAACCGTAGAGAGTACAAGGGTTACGGAACCCGAAGTGTCATGAACATAAATATAAATATAATAACTCTAACACTCCCCCTCAAATCGGGGCTGAGAAAGCTGCAGCTTGCAACAAAAAGAAAAAAAATATACACTACATCTTCACATGATGCATCATAAGCTGGTAGAAGACCTTGCTCGAGGACGAGTTTGCAACTTTCAAGCCATCAGAACGTATCTCTGTCATGCCTGTAGAGTCGCTGCGATATCAGGTCACTGGAACATATCTCTGTCGTGCATGCAGGTCACCAAAACATATCTCTATCGTGTGTGGAGAAGAATTGCCGGGAAGAAGTCTAGCACGGAGTAGTAGTCTAGGATAAACATCCGACGAAGTAATCGATGCTCGGTGAAGACAGTTGATCGCAGTAGTAGTCTGGATTGCCGGTATGTTATTCATGCTAATAGAAGTCCTGCTAGGGACTCGGATTGCCTTGCACGAGACCATCAAATCCACGAGCGACGCTCCAACCCTCTCTCCTTGTCAGCAGAGAGAGGGCTAGTGGTGGCAGCGGAATTAGGCTCCGGTCTAGGACCGTGGATCTGATACCATGTGGAGAAGAGAGATGCTCCATTGGGATAGGGTCTCTTATATAGAAAGAAAACCCTAAAGAGTACAAGGGTTATGGAACCCGAAGGGTCATGAACGTAAATATAAATATAATAACTCTAACATTATCTTTTTTAAAATATAAATACAAATGCAAATTCATCTACGAAGGATATGAAATAATGCATTACCATATCATTAAAAAGACATACAATATTAAACATACATGAATCAGATATAAATAACAACATAAATTCTTTATATATTAAGTTAATTATACATGTATAGTATGATGGTTTATACGTAAAGTAAATATATTAGGTGCATATATTTCATAAGGTTATATAAAATATGGTAAGAGAAGGCATAAGATTTCATTATACAGTTATACATAATTCTACAACTCTATTTATATATTAAAATAGATATACAAGTACGGTTACAGATATATCTGTGGATATAGAAATGATATTCGCTTTCATTTTAAACGAATAGGATACTAACGTCAAAATTTGTATAAAGTGGATACAAAACAAGATGCGGATATATTCGCATCTTTTTTCACCCCTAAGGGTTAGGGTTAAGTAGCAATATTTTTATTAAGTGAGTAAACCCGTGGGATTTTTCCTTGTGTTTGTTGATTTTGGAAAAGATATGTTGTGATACAGTTATGGTGATGTTTGGTATTACTCTTCCACCGACATGCCATTATAGCTTGCATGTGCACAACTGTCCATTCTATAGATTTCATTGGAAATTTATCATGTCAACTGTTGTGACTTCCCTTTTCCATTATCTATATTGGGATTCCCCTTCCAGCTCAATTTGCACGTATAATTATTGTCCAAATTATCTGCAGTGGTGAAGAAAAAGAAGATCCCGAGAGTGCCTTGGAGTTTCTGGGGAGGTATTGCAAGTGGGCAGTGATAACACTTGGTCCAAAGGGATGCATAGCAAAGCATGGCGAAGAGGTAGGGTTAGTTTCTGATGCTCCAAGAACATAAGAGGCTTCGTTGTCTGATGGATGTGCTTCATCCTTTCTGGATTTGCTTATGCAGGTTGTGAGAGTTTCAGCAACTGGTGAAACAAACATCATCGACACCACCGGAGCAGGCGACCTGTTTGCAAGTGGATTCATATACGGATTGGTCAAAGGGTTATCATTAGAAGATTGCTGCAAGGTGGGTTCCTGCTGCGGCGGATCCGTTGTCAGGGCACTCGGAGGTGAAGTTCGACCCGAGAATTGGCATTGGATGTACAAGCAAATGCAGTCCAAGGGTCTCTCGGTTCCGGATTTTTTTGAATCGTATTAACCCTCTTCCTCGGCATCTAAATATTCTTTGTTGAGGATCGACCTATAGATCTCTTTTGCACCATTTACCTATCCCTGTAGGGTGTTGATTTTTTTCACCTCAATTGAGGGCAGCGGCTTGTAGACTGGATGGAAATTGTGAGTTCGAGAGTAATGACAGCGTGCTTTTTTCATTCAATAAATACTATTTATCAGATGTTATATGAAACGATTTCACTGTTCTAGTTAATTTTTTGGTGATCAAATGTCTCTGTAGAACACAATTAAATGATTTGTCAATCGAGAGATACCAGATTACCAGTTTTCCTTTTTTTTACAATGTATTTTATCAATAGACATTTCTAGAAAAGACTAGCATGACTAACAGAAGAATTTCAGTCGCAATCAACTGATTTATTCTTGGTTTCTCTCTTAAAATCTCTGGTAATCGATAAATTTTTTATATGCTGTAAAATTATCCCTGTCGTAACAGTACACGTGAAAGAGGTGAAGAAAACGACGCAACAATCTCAAGGATTGTGCAGTTCAATCGGCATCGTGTCGCCTCACTCAAGCATCATGCTTGGCAGCTCAAGGCAGCAATCCCTTCTGTTTGCAGGTCTGAATTGAGTCGTCGTAGATATCTTCAAGACTGTGCTTGAACTCAAAGCCCAGATCTTTGAGCTTCTTGGATGAGAAGGATATCACATCTTTTGCCACATCTAACCCTTCAAACCTATGCATCAATTCTCATCAGTGATTGCCACACTTAATGCTGTTTACCAACCAAAGTATGACCATAAAAAAGCAGAAAGGGCTTGCTTACTTGGTCGGGATGTCGTACTCCGGATATCGACTCTTGAGCATCTCCGCAAGGCCGGTTAGTGTGATGTCGTGCGAAGAGCAGATGTATCTTCCCCTGGCTTCGGGATGTTCGAAGAGGTAGATGTGTGCTAGGCACATGTCGTCCATGTGAACGAATTGCACCGGGTTGAGGGTAGGGTAGTGCCGCTCGTTCTCTGCATGACGACAAACTCATCCATTAAGCATGAGCAAGTTAATGCGGCTCTCGATCGATTAGAGCACTGGAAAACATGATCTATGTTTGTTTCTGGAGTGACATACTGGTCAGCAGAGCAAGAGCAAGGTTCATGCTTGGTGGCATGGAGTTCATTATGAACGGGCCTCCGACCAAGGTTGGGATGATGCTGATGAAATCTATGTTGTTCTCCTTTGCGAAGTCCCACGCCGCCTTCTCCGCCAATGTCTTCGACACAAAGTACATCTGTCACATATCGGTATTCCTCGTAAGAAGGGTATGCAAAACACAGTTCGTCTGACACACACGACAAAAAGAAAGGCAGAGAGTTTTACCCATCCGTTCATCTTGACAGCCCTGCAGAATCCGACGTCGGTCCACGAGTACTCGTCGTAAACAGCCTTCCTGACGGGTTGGACGCACACGGTTCCAGCAGTAGAGGTGAAGACCACCCTCTTGACAGTCTGTGCCTTGGCGCAAGCCTTGAGCACGTTGAGCATCCCATCAATTGCCGGTTTTATCACCTCATTCTGCATTCACCGACGCAGATTAGGAACCACGCTACGGTATTCAAATTTCAACTCAATTCGATACTCTTGCACAAAAGCATTCAGTTTGCAATGGACTATTATAGCGAGCTCCACGTACCTCGGGGTCGGTGGAGTCGAAGTCCATGGGAGTGGCGACATGGAAGACGCCCACACACCCCTTGACAGGTTCGTCGAAGCTCCCCTCGTCGGACAGATCGGCCTTCCACAGCTTGAGCTTCGCATCCGCATTGGGGAGGTCTAATAGGTGCTTAACCTTCTTTGTATTGTCTGTAACCACACAGTAGGAGTTAACGTATTAGCATCAAACTATGATGGTAGTAATCAGCTGGTAAAAAAAGAGCAGTAGGAATCAGGAGGAGGATAACTGGGATCGCGGACGGTGCCATTGACGGAGTACCCGTGCTCGAGGAGGCGCTTGATCAGCCACGAACCGATGAATCCCGCGGCTCCGGTGACGCAAACTGTTCCCTTGTCCATGCTCAGATTCAGATGGAAGTTGGAATGGGTTCTTCTCACTTCTGTTACTGGTTCTGCACCGTTGCCTTAGCTGCTCATCTTATAACGCATATTTATATCTGCGGGGCTACGCATAAGACGAGTCAAAATTTGACTCCTTGACAACGAAAGGCCACCTATTCGCACACCAACCACTGTTTTATAAATATAATGGAATACTATTAGCAAAAACCTTGCTTCATCTTTAATGCAGCTTTGAAGTCCATCTTGATCGCCTCTTTTCCAAATAAACTTCGTAATTTATTGGTATAGATATATTTATGTGGTGTATATTTCTTTCAAATTTTATTTTCCAGTTGGTCAAGGAAGGCGGTTAATGTGAACATTTACATTTCTCTTTCGCCTTCAATTCAATTATATATGCATATATGTGACCTTTCATATTCTAGTGGGCCCAGGTTCTTAATCATACATGCAACTATATCATATATAGTTGCATATATGATATATCCAACTACCAACTCACCCACCACTTTGGACATCCCCATCAAACCCTCATAATTTTTAACAGGATTTTAGGAATTTTAGTTACAGATCTTACGTGAACGACTTGGACGATCTGCATTCGTCCTTTTCTTTCGAACTTCAATACTAAGATCTAAGCATGTAGATCGAAAGTAGTCGCGACAGGTATTGGCTATGGTCGCGACTAGTATTGGCTATGGTCGCGACTGGTATACGCTATGGCGGATGAGGTTCAGAAGCTCTCTAATCCAGTCCCGCACCCATCAATCATACATGAACTGATTCCTAGGATTGAGTGGTCCCTTGGGGAACAACCATGATGACGGATTTTCCCGACTCACGTGGCTCTAAAGCATACCGCGGTTCTACTTTCCTGAAACAACAAACAACCTCCCTTTATACCTCAATTTCGGCTGGAGGGGGTGGGATCGGCATCTCAAACGCTAGCTCTCTGGGAAGCGGATCCTTTGCTATTACAACAGGTGTTGTAATGCAGGGGAGCCGCTCGATCACCATCGGACGGCCCCTTGGAGGGGGCCAAGGATGGCTAGTTGATGAATACCCATTCATCACTCTTTATTCTTTTATTTTAGCTATAAAACCCTTGCAAAACACCTTGAATATATGTGTAAATATCATAAATTGTCAAAATGCATGCATTGTGTAAATAGCAATAATTAGCATGTTTTTGTGCATAAATAAAAGAATAAAGAAATAAAAAAAAGAGAGAAATATTTAAAATAAATATTGAGTGACCTAATCCCAAGGGAGGGCTCAGCATGGGCCTGACCGCAAAAGAAGCCAAGTAGAGGGAGATAGGGTCAATCACACTTGTATATATACCTATGTATATAAATAAATTTATTTTCCTCAAAATAAAAATAAAAAGTATTTCTCATATTTTGTACATATTTAATAAAAAAATAAAAATCAGAAAAATAAAAATAAAAAAAATAAATTTTCTACCTTGTACATATACCATGTAAATATGTATATAAACCTATTTATTTAAATAATATAAATAAATAATAAAAATAAAATAAAAATACCTTTTTATTCCAAATTTGATGTTATAAATAAATAAAATATAAAATTAGAATAATTGTATAAAAATAAATACTTAAAAAATAAAAATAGAAAATACATATATGTATATACTTATATATAATAATAATATAATGTAAATACATAAATTATTTTTCAAAAAAATAATTAAAAATCACTAAAAAATAATTTGAAAAATAATAAACATTTTTCATGTTTTAACTTTTTCGAAATAAAATCATTTAATAATTTTAATTGATTTCCAAATATTTAATAATTGGAGCATTCTGATTGCTCCACAGGGGATTGTTGACCCCCGATCAACTCTCCCCCGCGGACCCTCTTCCAGGCGTATCGAGTTTTGACCTGACTTCTCAGATTTATCCTGACTCGATCCGACCTCCATTTATCCTAACCCCGGGCGCCATTTAATCCTTGTTGATCCGAGATCTTCGCCCGATCAGTTGCCTAGGGGTCCGTGCTTCACCGAGCGCGCCCGACTCCCATCTTCCCGGACCCCTGGCACTATTTAGCTCCACCTCCACCGCACTTTTCACGCCATCTTTGGCTCCGCCCTTCAATCCCAGGACCTCCACTACCTTCCCTAGAGTGACAGCCAGCCGAGCGTGGCGTCGCAGTGAGGAGGAGGTGCCTCCAGCCACTGATCCGGCGAGTCCATCACCGTGCACCGTCGCGAAGTGCGCCTAGCCTCGGACCCCGACGTTTCCTTGAGGCAAAGACCCCCAGAACTCCGCCAGCTCATCCACAGCCGACATCCTCCATCCGGTAGCTTCAATACCCTCTAGCTTCGCTTAATTTTCCATTATGCCCAAATCGCACCGCCGGCCTCCGCCGGCCGATTCCCCTCGCTACGCTCACCCATTCGACCATCGGACACCTGACTCATCTTCACGATACTCCTCCCCACATTCTCCGCACCTTCATTCACCTTGGTTCGCCCCGGAACCAAGAATCGAGTCTCCTCCGCCGTCGCTTCGTCGGAGACCTCGCTCCGCCCCCTTCCAATCATCCATTTCACCCCTAACCGGGTTGAGGCATGTTGCCCTCGACCCAGTATTCTTCCTGTGCTATTTTGCAGGTCAAAGGGACCCATCTGAGGGTCTGAGCACTCGAGCACAGGAGGGTAGCTCCACCATCATCGCCGGAGCTCCTCGAAGCTTCACGGTCTCATCGGAGGAGCTCATCAGCTGCGGAAGAGTCCGAGCTTCACGTTCCCTATCCCAGCAGCGTCGAAGGTTGTTCCTACAGCGCGTATCGGCCACACGAAGTTCGCCGATGGCTAGTTCTTACAAGACCTCCGTCTATAGTTCGATCAGCCTCCGTCGTCCAGTTATGATCATGATCGTCCATCTGCGAGACACGTATACCGTCCGATCCATTTGGGGTTCGATCTGAACCGTCGGTCACAGCAGAGAGGCGTACGCACACCTCAGCCGTCAGATCCTCCACGTGGCGCATCTCTAGCTGTCGACTGTTAATAATAGGGGTAATTTGCACTTAGGCCCCTCTGTTTATTGCATTTATATAATAACTTTGTAAATATTTCTGTACGATGTTTTTAATTAGGTTAAATTTCACTTTGGACCTCTATGTTTCCTATATTTGCATTTTAGTCCTTGTCTATGTGAGCCACGTGCATCGTCACGTGAAGATTTGGGTTATTTGCAGTTTATGTCATGTATTTCCTTGGTGTTATTGATTGAATCTGTTTAAATAGGATTTACATTTATGCCCCTCCGTGTCTGATTCGCGTGCCTTGCGCGTGATTTTGTGGACTTTTTGCACAAGGGCCCTGGACTTTCTGATTTTGTTACCGTTTGGCCCTGGAAATACTTTTCTTTGCATTTAGGTCCTTGTGAAGCTGTGTGCCTTGTTTTAATTGAATAAAATATCAAATTAAATCCAAATTAGGTGAAATTGGGATACATGGCTCCTGCCACTGTGTAAAAATTTCCCTAACATTTTGGGACACTTTCGAGGCTTTTTGATATTTTAAAAATTCAAAAACATTGATTTTTGCTGCTGTCTAAATTGAAAAATCAAAGAAAAATATTAAAACTTCTTTAAAAATTCTGAAAAAATTAGTGATAGTTAAATTTAGTGTTTTCTAGCTTCGGTCAAATTTTTGGCTTATTTGGATTTATAAAAACCAAAAAAATTAAAAAAACATTTAAAACCTTATAAAAATTCTAAAAAAATCTATAAAAATCAAAAATTGCAAGGTCTTTTTCTGTAGTTTAGTTTTTTTTCATAAAAATTGCCTCCAGACTTCAATAGATCAATTTTATATTTTTAATTGATCTTTCAAGTCTGGCTGCACAGTGACTCCTTGTTTTCCTTCTTTTTGATTTTTATAAAATCATATAAAAATTAGAAAATTCTGAAAAATTCACCAAAAACACTTAAAAACCTAAAAAATATAAAAATAATTTTATTAGAATTTTCTGTTTTTAGTGTTTTTAATAATTGTTGAATTTGCTTGTTTTTACATTTCCTTATAAAATAAAAAACACAAAAACATTTAAAAATCATTAAATCCACCAAAAAATATTTTATTCTTTATTTCGACTTCGACTACTTCGTAAGCCGCAAGGCCAACTCATGCTCCTTGAGTCCGACCCTGGTCGCTATACCAGGTTAATAAAATTAGCGAGGATCGCTTCTTGTTTTGATTGATTTGTATTTCTGTTTGGTGGTTCCTTTATTTTTCTTGTTGAGTCCGATCCTCCAAGATCCGGGTCGCAATGACCCGAGAGTGATTTTTACCTTACCCGGATTTAGGAGATAAATTTTCGGCTCATCAGAATGGCGCCATTGCCGGGGAGCACTGATGAATACGAAATTCACCTCTTTAATAATCGGTAATTGTAGTATAGGAGGTGAATTTCGGTCGATCAAAACACCACAATCTTTGAATGTTGTGGAATATTTTTACTTGGAAAGTGTACCAAGGTCGAACACAGGGAACGGTGATTCCTAGTTGCGTGGTATTAAATCAAATTAAAGAATTAATTATTATTCGATTAATTTCTGCGTTGAGAAAATATACAATGTTATGAGATGCAAATGTAAGGAAATATACAGGGAAAATGAAGAACCGGATCTGTGATTTAGTGATGTTTAATCCAAATTAAATTAATCAATATTCGCAAAATGAAATCACAGATCAAATAATATCAAATCCAGTAAGATGTATCAAATTAATCCCTGATGCAAGTATAGGATATCAGATTAATCCTACAATGATTTTATCCCCAAAATTCTTCAAATTTTATTCTCAAGAAATGTTTGCAGTCCACAAGTCAATAAACCTAATAAATCTTCTTGATTTAACCCATCCAAAATTTAAGTCCTCATATCTGAAATCAATTTCATCATTGCATAAATCAAAGGCCTGCAAAATAAATCGTCATTTTTTTTCAAGAAAAATGTGGCATAGATGTGTCAAAATAAGCCTGCAAAAACCAACAGATATCCTCAATAATAGTTCTCAATAAATGACCTCAGATATGTTCACAAGATATGCTAAGTTGAAGAGCATGAAAATAGCTTCAAAATGACATATTATATGCTAAAATCGGAGTCCGTATGAAAAAGATATGCTGAAATGAAATTACAGGGACTAAAATGTAAATAAAAAAAGTTTTTCTTGCAAAGAGGTCCCTGAGAGGACTTATCTGTAATTAACAAAAACTTGAGGGGCCCTTCTGTAATTTACCCACGACAGGGCTATAGATGCAATTTCTAAAACTTGCAGGGGCTCGGATGCAATTTTCCCCAGAGTGCACGTGCCTAGCACGTGCGCAGGAGGCTTGGGAAGGAGGCTGATGCCCGGGCAGCCGAGCCTGAGGTTCGGGTCAGAGCAAGAGGCTCGGGCGTCCGAGCCTATGGTTCGGGGGCTCCCGAGCCTTGAGGTTCGGCGATTGGTTCGGGCACCGACACGTGGTTGTTCTATGGCCGTCGGATCAAGGGCTTCGCCCGATCCGACGATTCCTGGAGGAGTTGGGCGCCGACGGTTGAAGGAGGTGATGGAGGCTGAGGGCGGCCGAAGAGCGAGGGCACGGCGGCGGTGAAGCCTCGGCAGGTCGACACACGACGGCGGAGGCCTGAGGAAGGTGGTGGCGACGCGGGCCCAGGCGGCAGTAGTGGCGACGGTCGTGGGCGGTCGAAGGGGGAGAGTGCCGCACCTCGGCCGACACACGGTGCGAGGCGGTGAGCGTCCGGCCGACTTCGAGCAGCTGGAGCGGGCGGTGCCTCTGCGCGGAGGCGGAGGGCGTGGAGGAGGTGCCGCGCGTGCGAGCTGCGAGGTGGAGAGCGCGGCTGCGAGGTGGAGGGCGTGGAGGAGCTCGCGGCCGAATCTTGAAGGTGATGTACCTGCAAGGTTAGAAGCAGGAGAAAACAACGGGGGATGGGGGGGTTTATAGAAGGAGATAGGAGCGGGGCTCCGGCCTGTGCGAGACCGGAGGAGGTGATGTGCGTTACGGAGGTACGGGAAAGAGGACGAGAAGGGGATACCTGAGCCGTGCTCAACGACCACTCGACCGGTAGCTGGGGCAGCCTCTCTGAAGAAGGCTGTGATGAGGTGCCAAACACCTCGGATCTCGCCAAGCGGAGGGAGGTGTCGGTACTGTCACTACCAGGGGAAGTCCTCAGCTGTCAAACAGCAGATGAAGAGACGAGGCCGGAGGAGGAGGCTCTTTATAGGAGGAAGGATGGCGGCGGTTACACGCGGGGGAGGAGGAACGACTGGCGAGGGGGCATTACATGAGGTGGCGGCGGTTACAAGGAAGGAGAAACAGCGGAGAGGGGAAGCGGCTTTGGCAACGGCTAGAGGAAGGGGAAGGGGATCACGTGCCTAGCACGTGACCCGAGGGTGGTCTTGGAGAGAGAGAGAGGGAAAGTCGGGTGCCACGTGGCACGCCCTGGCGCTGCCACGTGGCACCAAAAAAATTTCAACTTTGGAGAGGGAAAAGAGATAGAAGAAGACCTCTGATCAAAAAAATTCCTTCACAAAAGTTGTTCGTCTCGACGAGATCTACAACTTTCATGAAGGACCTGTGAGCAAATGAGGTCATCTGTGCGAAGTGGTCATTTTGGTGGTTCTCCATGTGTATAGAAAACCTGATTTTTGGGGTTTTGTACTTTTTTTGGTGGTTTTAGAGAGGATAAAAATTATAGAAAAAATAAGATAAAATACAAGAAAATTATTTACACACTAATATATTTTTTGGATTTTTAATAGAAAAGATAATAGGAAAATAAATTAGAAGAAAGAAACGTACAACTTTTGTTCAGACCGACAACGAAGACTTGGACTCGGTCAGTTTCTTTGATTTCAGTATTGATCTGAATTTAGATTTTCATGTCGCTTAATAAAACTTTCATCAATGAACACAAATGAAAAAGAAATAAAATTAAAAGGATTAATATGTACATAAAAACTCAAGTCAAAAATAGCAAAAAGTTAAAATGCGCGAAAGAGGCCCAAAACCCAACTTTCACATATGAGCTCCGAATTTTATGAAATTGGTCTTGTTTTGAAGGTATTTGAAAATGGAGTACTTTAAAAGTGAGTAGACCAAAATCGGACACTGTATATGGGAGATATGCTCATTTTAGTATGTCAGATGTGAAATTAGACTTTGGGATTATTTGACATTTATTGGGGTTAGTAATTTTTTTGTATTTTTTATTTAATAAGGTTGTAATATCTACACAATGAAGGTGGTTTTTGAATCGATCGGAGTTAGGATGAATTAATTAAAAATAAGAGAAGTTAGCGGCTTTTTGAGCTAAATTACAATAGGGATTTTTAATGCAATTATGCATGATGAAATGCATATATTATTTACACATGCATGATGGCTAATAATGCTCTATTAATGATTAATTATAAGTGGATGATGGGGGACAAAGCCTAAATGACCAATTTTAGCATGATGAATACGAGATTCATCAAACACGGCTTAGTAGTCTTCATTTTTTTACTTTTATTTGATTTTGTTTTTCGCGGTTTTCCGTGGCTTTTCGATTTTCCGTGGCTTTTCGCGGCTTTTTGTTTTTCTCTGTTTTCTTTTTATTTTCTTTAATTTTTGTTTTTATTTGTTTTGTTTTATTTGTCTTTATTTTCACTTCTGCGTATAGTGTCATTTTATTTTATTTCTATTGCTTTTCTTTTATAATAATCTGGTCTGATCACTTCTCTCTGTTTTCTTGCAAGGGCCCGAGGACCGAGGCGACTCTTCTCGAAGATCCGGCGCAACCATAGAAGTCGGAGGTAGCTCCCTTCTGCACGGAGCCGCAGGAGAGCGCGAGGAGCCGAGCAAGAGTGCGGGAGCTGCGGAATAGCCGCGGATTAGCTTAGTTTAGTTTAGATTTATTCTCAGATTATTAATTTGTAATAACACAGGACCAGACTCAGACACTTGGACTTGGTTGAGATCGGGGTCTGTTTCGCCGAGCACCGGTGTGCTCGGGAGACCTCACCGGGATTTTCGCCGGTTTTCTGAGTTTTGACCGTTTATTTACTACCATTTGATTTATGCAGTTTTTAGCCCTAGCTTAGGATATTCATTGATTGTGACGTAATAATTAGGTTCCATACATTTAATAATCTGCCTGTACCTATTAGATCGTAATTGGACCTAAATAAAATCAATAAGAAAAGGCTACTTGATCACTTGAGGGGTCCCGAGCCGCTAGAGGTCGTATACAACACTGGAAGGACCCGTTGTGGCGGGCACCGATCGGCATCCGAGACCGGACACCGACCCCTCCTGTTGACCACTTAGTCATCTGTTCTTTCGTGAAGAACTGCTTTTCTTAGGGCCGGTTTTCACGTGCATCATATAGGTAGTTTATATTCAGTCTTTTATTTATGCGCAGATCACCCTGCATGTAGACTGCTGGAGTCAGGTACGCATTTCTTACTCTGAATGCATCATTGATTCCCACACATCGGCTTTTTCGGCTTCTCCCCCCTATTTTTGGACTTAAATAACCGGGAGAATCGAAAAATTCGTTAGGCATTGTTTGATCTGAAAAATATCTAAAAACAAAAACTATAAAATTTGGGACTGCTAAACAAACTCGACCCTAAAAGACACCTCACCATAAAAATCTGTCTTGGGGAGAGCAACCCCCTCATTGTCTGGTTTGATTGCGCGAGAGAGTGACCCGCACCCTAGGCTAGAGCCATATCAGACCCCTTTTCAGACTACTGCTTCTGGGCTAGTCATTCTCCAGTGAGGATCGCTCCGGTCTCCGGTAAAGCGGGCCGCGATATCCTTAACAGAGCAAGCCGATCGGGTAGCCGGTAAACGGTCCACGGCTTGTACTGGCTGGGAAAGATCTAGTTTGGGATCAGGATAGTCTCTTGGGGGAGTCGGATTCCTAACAGGTCACGTAACCGCTCTAATATCCTGACTTGATCACCTAAATAAAAATTGACAAGATAAATTGATCGAACCCTTACGGTCTTTAGCTCGTGTTGAGTAGGTGAACTTTGGGTTTGTTTGCTCATCTTGTTTGTTTCCCAGATCTCATCCGCTAGACTCGCCAGATCAAGATGATGGGCAGGAGGTCTCTTAGGCAGCCTCTGGTTGCACCGCTTTTTAACACTCCAGCCCGTTCATCTAGGTTGGTTCGTGAGAGTCGGGACCCGCTCTCCGAACCCGAGTTCGACTCCGCCCTGTTCCCCCTTGACCACCCTTCTTCTTCTATTCCTGAGTTACCAGTGCCAGATGCGAGACAGCAGACTGATATTTCGGCACCTGAGTTTGGGTCTTTTGCCTTTGCAGAGACCATGGCCAACAGCGAGGATCACACCGAGGGTCAGAGGGCAGAGACGACCACGTACGTACTGGACCAGGGTGCGATCAACACCACCATGTTAGCTTCCCTCGAGACCATGAATAGATAGATACGAGATCAGGGAGCCTTCATGGTGGAGATGAGGAGAGAGATGGAGAGGCTGAGAGCCGACCACGAGCAGCGTGGGCCCGGAGACGGACCACGGAGACCCGATGAGCCAGCAGCCGCAGAAGCCATAGCAGCCGCAGAGACGAGACTGATGCGGGAGTTGCACAACCCCGGATCAACTCAGACACACAGCTGGGTGGTTCTTCCAGCTATCGTGGGGGACTTCAAGTTCCCCCCGAACACACTTCAGCTTCTACCCCGCTTCCACGGGCTTACCACAGAGGAGCCCCATCTTCATCTCCCGGAGTTTCTGATGATCTGCAGCACCGTCCAAGATCGACAGGTGGACGAGGACACCATCCAGATGATCACCTTCCCCTTTTCACTGGTAGATCGAGTAGCCACTTGGCTGAAGCATTTGGGGAAGTTTGTGTACACCTAGGAGCAGCTCCGCACCAAGTACTTGAACAAGTACTATCCACTCGGGCAGACCAATACAGCGAGGGCCTTGATTAGCAACTTATCCATGATACCCAACGAGCAGTTTCACGAGGCATGGGAGAGGTTCAGAGAGCTGACCGACAGATGCTCGCACCACGACATCACGAAGCCGAACCTAGTTCAGAGCTTCTTCTGCGGGTTGACACCAGAGCTGCAGGGCCTGGTGAATGCTTCTTGTGGCAGTTCCTAATTCGCCAAGGATGAGGATCAGGTCTGGGCCATCTACAAGGAGATGGCTGAGAACTATACAGTGATGTCCAGACCCGACTCTACACTCAGGGACGCCCCCAGCCACAGACCGTGCAGTACCAGAGGATAGCACGGTGACGAGTCCAGAATCACATTTGTTAAGGAGTTGTTTTTATCTTGTTTGCGCCAAAAGAATAATGTCGTTCGTTGTAGGGAGCGATCGGAAATGGTCAAGAAATAACCACAAATTTTATTCAATTTCAATCAAGTGGTTTTATGTTTGTTTTACTTGGGCAAGTCCCAAGGTCGATCACAAGGAGGCAAAGGAACAACCTAGATTTATATCTATCAAGATTCGTGCACAGTTTTCGAGGCGGTTTATTTTTGGAATTTTTAAATGCAAATAAGGGATGCAAGATGCAATTTCGGCCTATTTTAGGGACTAAAATGTAAATTTCGATCAAACGATGTCCGAAAAATATGAAACTTGGCCACAATGTAAATGATGATGAAACAAATGCACTGTAATTGTTTTGGAATTTTTGGATACAATATGAATTTTTTTATGAATTTTTAAATGCAAACAGAATGATTTTCAATATTTAACTATAAAAAATATTAAACCTACTTATTTTCAAGCGATAAAATTATCTAAGATCTATCACGAGGGGATGGATCTCAGAAAAATCCTAAACCTCGAAAATGTGGGGTCTAATACTTATTAAAACTTAAATACTAAAATATGCAAAATGATTTTTACAGGACAAATTATGCAAGCAAATGTAATTTTTTTTGGGCGCAATGTTAAGCACAATTAACTCTACGATGTATGATTTTTCGGGGATTTTTTAGGGCAAAAGTTAATCAATTATGAATTTTAGAGCAAGAGATGGGCAAAATATGCTAATTTCCACCAAACAATTAATTATTAATTAACCACTGATCACAAAAATACCACGATATATCAAAATGTAGAGAATTGAATGTAGAACAAAGTGCCAATTTTTAATAAATAAAATAATGCAAAGAAAAGGTTCAAAACAGAGGGGGAACACAAGGGTATAAATGCAAACATCAATAAATAAAGTAAGTATAAAATATGCAGTGGGGAACCTAATGTTAATTACCTAGATTATGAGGGGCGTGAGTGCAAATTTCCCAAAGGAGCACGTGCTGCGCACGTGCCCTTGGGATGGCTGGACTGATGCGTGATATGGAAGGCTTCCGAGGGCGCACTTGTAATTTACCCAGGTCACGTGTGGATCACGTGACCTAGGTTGACGTTGCCTGCTGACGTCCCCCCGTGCACGTGCCTCGCACGTGCGGGGGGTCTCGGGCCAAGCGCCCGGCTGCTGTGGCCTACGGAGCGGCGGAGGGAGCTCGCCGCCTCCCTTTATAAGCGGTGGGAGCGAGGCGGAGGAAGCCCGACTCCTCTTGGCGGTGGAGTCGATGAACGTTGTTGAAGACGAAGGTCGTAGATGGCGGTGGCTCTACGACGGTTCTGCGGAGGGAGCTTGCGGCGGTCGGAGGAGTAGCGGTGTCGGAGTCGTTGGAGGTTGAAGTGTCGATGAAGAACGTCGGAGGTCGTCGGCGCAAGAGGCGGAGCTGGTAGAGTATACGACCAAGGTGGTCGATGGAGCTCGATGCAGGAGGCGGAGAAGGCGTTGGCCGACGGCGTTGCGTTGTCGGAGACGTTGGAGGCGACGGCAGAGTTGTTGAAGGTAGTCGGTGGAGGATCGTCGTTGGCTCGACGCCGAGGGGCGGAGCGAGGGCAGTACGACCGATGGTAGGCGCTGCAATCGAGGACTAGAGATGCTCGGATCTCGCCGGCCAAGGGCGACGGCGCTGTCACCGCCGTCGAGTCTTCAAGCAATCGGCGGATGGTCTGGACTGAGGGTGACGGAGCTCTTTAAATAGGGCACGACGCAAGATGGTTGGCGAGATTGGTGATGGTTGGCCGTTAGCGGTGAAGGCGGAGACGACGAGGTCAAGGTGGAGCGACTGGTTGCGAGGGTAGCGGAGGGTGTTGCGGGAATTGGGGGCGGGGGTTGGAAGGTGGAAGACGAGGGTGGGCCGTCCGATCGGCCCATGGAGGCGCCACGTGGCATGGGGTGAGAGAGAGATGGCGCGGCACGTGCGGAGCACGTGCATGCGCTTTTAATTTTTTTTTTATTTTATTTTTATAAAAACGAAAATTAAAAGGGCCAAAAACTGATGACACGTGGCGGCCTCTAGGGCTGCCACGTGTCAACACCAGAAAAACGAAAATAAAAGATTTGTAAAATAAAAAAGAAATAGTAAACGACCTCGGATAAAAAAGGTTCCTTCACGAAAAATGCTCGTCTCAACGAGATCTACAACTTTCATGAATCAAAGCCAAAATCGATTAAATGTAGAAAGTGAATTTTTGGGGTATCCCATGTACATAGAATACCTTGATTTTTAGGTTTCTATTTTTTTGTCATTTTTAAACAAGATAAAAATCCGGAAAAAATATAGAAAAATCAAATATAAATAAAGACACCTTAATATAATTTTTTAGATTTTTATTAATAAAGAAAATAAGTACATAAAATACGGGTCAAAAACCGCTAAAATATACAATGTACAAAAGAGGCCCAAAACCCAACTTTCACATACGAGCTCCGATTCACTTGAACTTGGTCTTGTTTTGAAGGTAATTGAATGTGCATTAGTTCAAAAGTGAGTAGGATCAAATTGGACACTGGATGGGGAAGATATGGGGCTTTTAGTCTGAAAATCCTAAACTAGGGTTTGGGTTTTTGGTCCACTTAACAGGGTTAGTGATTTTTTGTATTTTTCATTTGTTCTTGTTAGTGATGTGTACACAGTGGAGGTGATTTTGTGTCATTCGGAGTTAGCAAGGAGGAGTTAAAAATCTGAGAAATTGGGCTATTTACAGGTCAACTTTGGCTTGGATTTTTGGCTTCCTATTTTGTGCAAAAATTAACGCTAAAATGCAATTCTTATGAAAACATGCATGAATGACAATTATGCAGAATAAATGCAGAAATGCTGATGATTTTGAGGGAATTGAGCTTAATAAATGAGATTTAGAGTGATGAATCCGAGATTCATCACACGGGTCGATGTCAGTCCTTCCACTTCGTATGCGGCAGCCGCACAGGCCGAGTCCACAACCGCAGACCTGGGCATCATCAGCGAGAAGCTGGACCGGATCGAGCTCATTGAGAAGAAGCAGTACCAGGGCATATCACAGATGGATCGGATGGCACAGACGCTGAGTGACCTGAAGACACATCTCATGTGTCTGCAGGAGGCACAGACGGCTTCTCAATCCCGTCTTCAGGCACGAGGAGATCCGAGCAGTAGTAGTAGCTCGTCCCAGCGCTCCAGTCAGCCTAGACAGGTTCACCTTGTACTGGCAGAGTCGTACCAGCAACCACAGCCGTACTACCAGTCACCACCATCCCCAGACACTCAGATAGTGGTCTACCAGCTGGATTAGCCCCTGGCAATACTCCCTCCACCCCCTTACGAGCAGGAGTCGTTGATGGATGTCAACGAGATTTGGTATGACCGACCCCAGCCCGGTATCCGACGAGACCATCCTGGATTCCGCTGGTCGGCCAGAGGCACCAGTTCCCAGCAACAGCCTCCAGTTCAGGGTGGCCAGTACGGCCAGCAGCGTGAGCAGCACCAGCAGCCGCAGCCCCCAGTTCACCGCCAGCAGCAGTCATCCCAGCACCACCAGCAGTATGGTCCTCGTCCCTATCAGTAGGGACAGTCTTGGAGGCGAGAGAAGCCTCAACAGTATCATCCACAACAGTACCCCTCTCACCTGCACCAGCAGCAACAGCCTCACTACCAGCGAGGCCACCCTTCAGGTTCTCATGGTCCAGCTTATGAGAACCCCGCCTTAGATGACCTAGCCCGCCTCATGACAGAGCAGCAGGCTAATTTCAAACGGGAGATGGATGAGTTCTGCCAGGAGATGCGGGGGATCGTGAGAGGGAAGGCCGCCATCCCTGCCCAAATTGAGCCGAACTCGAACAATCTGAAGAGGAAGTCTGAGCAGGTAGATTTCACAGAGCTTGCCACTCCTAGTGATTCATTTGGTGATATGTCTTCATATCTGTTTGATACTGATTTTGTTACACTTAGGAGCGGTAGGATGCTAGCAGGCGATGCCTCGTCTAAGCGACGTCCCCATGCCACTTCCAGAGCACCAGGCAAGGAGGAGCGCGGTACTGATGCCGCGCGAGATGATGACGGTGGTGCTGACGTCACCATGGATGTTGATCCAGCCGACGGTATAAAGGCCATCGCTTCACCAGAGAGAGGAGGAGGTACTGAGACCACCATTGTTGCTGAGCTAGAGCGCGGTACTGATGCCGCGAGTCGACATGCCGAGGGTGGTACTAAGGCCACCATTTCTACTTCTGCCAGTCATGTTGTATTTCTGTCTATACATGTGTCTCAGGACTTTTCTGGAAATAAAGGAAAGGGTTTATTTTATTCTGATCCACCTGTGGTGCTTGATGATGTATGTGTGGATTCTACCAGACTTGAGCAGCCTAGACCCTCTCCTAGTCCTTCATCTGAGAAGGACCATGTGATCCCCTTTCTACAAGCACTTTACATGGCAAAGGGGAAGAAAACAAAAAATCTAAAAAAGAATCACCAGATAGAGTTCAGCCAGCAGATGATAGATAGATTCCATATTCAGCTGACTCTTCAGGAGGCATTGGAGCAAATCCCTCTACTCCAGAGATCACTCAGAGACAGGACCACAGTTAGGAGGAAGAGGAGGAACCATCAGTCTGAGATCCATGTGCTTACTCGAGCCACTTGTTTCGCGATTCAGAACCGTCTACCGGCCAAGAGGTCAGATTCAGGAGCCCTATATGTCAGATGCCACATCCATGAGCAGAGGTTCGACCGCACTCTATTAGACAGTGGTTCTTCGATCAACCTACTTCCGGCAGCCCTTTGTTGGACATGCGAGCCCACGACGAGCCATTATGCAATAAATGTTATTGCGAATATCATTCCCTGATCTAAATGAAGAATAAATAATTTGCATAATAGGTCCCTCTGTACAATTAGGGTTATGTACCATGGCCATCTTAATGATCATACAACTGTTGATTCATTAATTGAATCATAGAGGCTGGTGCTTGGATGAATATCTAATGGGTTAGATTGAGGACTCATCAAGCACCGTCAAATGATTGTTAAGATGTGATCTCCAGCCTGAGTAGGAGATGGCAATCCTTTCTCACATAGGCTGATATCTGATCGACCTCTTGATGCAGGTCCTCTGCATAGGAATAGAGATTCGGAGGTGTCAGATTAGCTAGGTCAAAGAGTTGACTTAACGAGATCGAGATAACCAAAGTCTTACATCGTATGCTGTCACGATAGAGGCACGTATCCTCTGACCGGAGACTGATGTGTTACTATATGTCTGAGTATGTACATTTGGCAGACCAATAGGTTGATGACCTAATCAAGGTCTATACACCGGCGTGCTGGTGTGCATATAAGGGCATATGAGCAATACGATCTCTCAAAGGGATCATACAGGTTCAATACTGAACCGGAAGACATGAGCTCACTCATGAGATATTGGGAAGAATCAAATTCCGTGCACGGTCGTCTCGCTTTGGAAGCTTGACTGAATTTGTTGGTTTGATATATACTTTTGGAAAGTATATGATCAAGACCTAGGTATGATATATGATTTTGGAAAGTATATGATCGATACCAAATCCCAATGATCAAATGAGAACTTATTGATAAAAGCCTGAAGTAGACAGTATAAAGTTGATCTAATACTTTGGGTTTATTCTGGGTCTTCCAGTATGCAGGATGTACAGGTGTTGGGAATACCTGAGGGTGATGTGATCATAAACGATTGTATAACCATGACGCTTCCATTCCTAGGGAGTGATGAAACGGGTCTGGATTTTAGTGACTCCTCTCAGTAGAGAAGTAATCTAATCTTGGTCCAAATGTTGGACATTGATCTAATGTGATTCAGATGCAATGAGAATATTAGATTTACGGTCTTGATTTAATCAAGCATCTATGAGAGGCCCAAGATCTGGATTTGAGATAAGATCTCAATATCTAAGTCACTATACGTGGAACAATACAATCGCTCTGTCCTTATCTCCAAGTATCTGCGGAGAAAGCACATTATTCTTGAAGGAGTTCAAGAATAATTCATTTGATGAATTATGTATCCAAGCATCGAGAAAATGGATAATTAAATATGATTTAATTATCATGAATAATATGAATTTGATTCATATTATAAGAAGAGATATCTAAGATAGTTAAATGTGATTTAATTATCAAAGATATGAATAACGTGAATGTGATTCATGTTATTTGGGCACATGAGAAAAGAGATCCAAGATGATTAAACGTGATTTAATTATCATGGATATGAATAATGTGGATATCACTATCCATATTAATCATATTTAGTATAAAAATTATTTATAATATATAAGAGAGAAAGAAATATTGTAAATAGCATTTGTTAATTATTAATATGTGAATTGGATTCACATTAAGTAATTAATTGGAAATGTAATTTACAAATTAGTTTGGGATGTGAATATGATTCACATTTTCTTCAATGGCATGATTGAAATATTCACAAATTAATTTGGAATTAATTTGGTGGATATTATTGCAATAATACTTATTGCAATTAATTAAGAAATAATAAGATAAATAAAAAAGGAGACAAAAATCACCACCAAAAACAAAGGTGTCGTCACCCATGACTTGGTCATAGGTGACGCCTCCTATGTTTTAGGAGGTTTGTTGTCTTCTCTTTTTTGTTATCATATTATCTCTTAATAAATTAATTTATGTTAATTAAATTGTGTTGATAATAATTCAACATATATTTAATTTAATATAAATTAATGTTGTTGGTTTTAAGCCAACAACAATCATAGCCATTGATTTTACATAGACCAAGCATGGCTGTTGGATCTATGTATCCCATGGATTGAGATCCATCGGATCCTAAACTAATATAAAAGGAGGGCTAGGCTAGCCTTTCTTGGAACACACACAAGGAAGAGCTGTACACACCTACAACTCTCTCTCTCTCTCTCTTTCCCATTCTCGCCTCTCTCTCTCCCTCTCCATGCAAAGGTGGTCAACCATCTTGTGTATTGAGGAGAAGGGTCTCTCGCCTTCGCCTTTGACGACTCGGGGTTCTCCTTCTTCTTTGGGGTTGCTTGCTCTAAAGGAAGATGATGGATTTCGTTTGACGAAATCAGGGGATCCATTGCTTGGATCTTCTTCGAGGCTGGCGGGAGTAACGCGTCTCATCATCGCGCTCGCAAGTGCGTTCTTCGTGGATCGGACTTAAGACATGAGGATCTCTTGTTTGGGATCTCACGATTACAACCACGCTTCAAGAGATATTCCTTATACTTTGTGGTTTGTTGAAACGGTCCGAGAAGTGTTCTCGTGATCATGTGGTTTCATCTTTAGTTTTAAAAATTTTAATTTACGCCGCATCTAGCGACTAGTGCGACTAGTCACGCCGATCGTATACGATGCGATCGACACGCTTCTGTGATGCGCTTGAGGATTCTCAATATCCTTCAAGTGGTATCAGAGCCAGGTTGAAAAGGGTTTTGGATATGATCCATGAACCAAGGACGACTTGGGTTTGAAAGGGTTGCGAAAGTTTTAGCGCATTTGAATTTTCGCAACTCTGTCTAATTGATTTTTTCGGCACTGTTTAAATAGTTTAAACACGTTCCTCATTAAACAAGGAAACCATAGGATTTGAGTTTACTAAATTTGGATTTAATTTGCTCAAGATATGGTCTTTTGAATAAGCATGTATTCACTGTTGCGGGAACAACGAAATTAAACGTGATTAATTTGTTAATTACGGTTTTGACATGCCTCGAAATGCGTGAATTATCACTTGGATTCTGTTGTAAATCAAGTTGGCAATCTTAGGGCACTAATTGTGCGAATTTTAAATTTAAGTTGATCAAGATAAGTTAATTTTAGTGATTGGGGGTCACTGCTGGAAATTGACAAATTTGATCATGAACTTTGTGATAGTCATTCAAATTATATTGATGAGAATTAATTGTTAATTTTCTAAAATTGGTTATTGATAAATATTTGTAAAATGTTTAAAGATGATAATCAATTCCTTGAATGACATCCCATTAACTATAATGATAAGATAGTTGATCTTGATCATTGGTTAATTTGAAATCATCAACAAACATTGTTTGCATACAAAACCCTAGGTCATCCTACAACAGTTGTAGGACAACTTTTACATGCAAAACCCTCTTGCTTGAATAGGATTGGGGATTTGTTTAGCAAATCTCCTTATAATATAATCAAAATTGTTTTGATGTATATTATATGGTATAATTTCGGTTGAAAGACCGATGAGCATCTCAAAGTACATGATGATCTATCTGGCATTATCCTTTCCTGAGGTGGATATGGTGTCTAGTCGGAGATCGCTAGGGTAGCGGGTTGCAACGTATGTGGTCCGTCCCACTCTCGCCGGTACTGGCCATGACAGCTGGTAGGGACTGGATAATGCCAGAGAAATCAAAGTGTATTTTTCTAATTATTAAAATTCGAATTAATACGTACTTTGAGATTATACCTACTATTCAAGTAAAATTCAAAGTTTGTTGATTGATAATAAGATTGATAGTTAATTTAATGTGATTAAATTAATTATATCCTATTAAAACACCCTATTATGAATAGATGTGTATTTCCCTTGGAAGAATTAATTATGTGAATATAATTCACGATAATTAATTATTACAATTTGAATAAGAGGTGGAGGATCACATAAGTGACATCCATGGTCTCCCGTTAAGGCAAAGAATTTCGTCGCCAAAAGTTGTATATAGGAGACGCCTGTCCGAAGTGACAGATCCTATATACAATTATTTGGATCGGGTTCTTTGCTTCTCGAAAGAGTAAGGCCGTATACGTAGTGACCCCAATACCAGGTCCTCATATTATTGGGGCAATATTGGATTGCGTATAGCGAGTATTAAGCCTGTTGACGGTTGGTTCAATTAGCAGCAGGTCAACATCGCCTTAGGGGTGGTGGGCCCGTGTGTTAAAGACCGAATTGGGAAATGTAAGTTGGACTTGCAAGGCGAAATGTGTTCCCGCTTCTTTTTATCGGAGTCGCAGGTTCTCATATTATTGGGATGTGACAAAGATAGGAAAGGAGATCCCAGATCTTGCTAGAGATATAATGGTAAAAATATCTCTTACATTGAAAGTGATTAAGGGAATGAACTTTCATTGTTGACAAGGCAAGACAACTTTGATATAAAAATTCCTAAATCAAAGAAAAATATGTGTATATATATTATATACCCTTATGCAAATTTCTTATTTCAGATAATCCTTCGTTAAACCCACTCAATGTTATACTCAATAATAACCAGTAAAATATCATGGATTGGACTCATGATCCCGATATTGTACTTGCAATTGGACACATAATGTATGTGATTGCAATGTGCAAGTTTCCTCAACGTAATGAGAAATGACAATTAAATAAGACAATAAGACATCACCTTAGGGTTTGAATGTCTCTATAGTCTTGATCTTTCATCGAGTGTACCTTGGAAGTGACATGTCGATGGTGATCATAATTGTCAAATAATCCTTATAAAATCAAAGAAGATATTTTGGCATACATATGTTCTCTAGGCATTTAATCATGAATGACATGGTTCTCTTCATTATGCAGAATGGTAGCTCGAAAGAGATGATGTATTCACAAATGTTTGAATACCTACCTGAACCAATGTCTTAGAGTCTAGATGGATGTAGACATGATGAGTATCATCATTCTACTATCTATACTCTGGTCATTCATGAAGCTTCATAATATTCATATTGTATGAATTTAATGAAGCATGTATAAATGTTAAAATACTCTTACACTGAATTCTTTTGAATTTAACGTAAGAGATCCTTAGTCTTAAACAATGGTTGCTTATAGATAAAGGGAGCGCAGTGGAAGCATGGGTTAGACCCAAGTAAGAACTATAGTCAAAGAGTTGATTGTACTTCTGTGACTTCCATATGGCATCCCAAGAGTTGGATGAATGCCAATACTGCAATAAGTTGGTGTGTTGATAGTATGGCTATCAAGTCTCTCTTGAATCCTTAGAGAAGGACTCGGATAGAGCACCTGAATAATCTACATTAATCATTGATATTGATTTGCTTATTTGATAAGATAAAGTCTAATAATTGTATCTCATTCTTCTAATGACACCTGCAATTGTTGCATATGTTATAGAAGATTAATAAATTTGATCTTCAGGTTTAATGGTCAACTACATGGATTTTGATGCAATTGTTGCAACAATCTCTATTGGATAGATGGACTTCATATTTTCAGTGGGAGAGCCCTTTTCTTATAGAATATCTCTATGACCTAGATATAAGAATACACTCATAGTTTATTTCTAAATGTTGGAAATAAACATGAATTCTGGAATAAACCTATCATAAAGAGTTATGATGGATATATTTCAGATAGTAATCTGACATCTAGTGGACTCTACTAAATTAGAAATTTAATGAATGGTTCATTAAGATTTCTAATATTGAAAATTAAAACCTTTAAAAGATCAATAGGAGGATGAAGATCATTTGACAATGATCTGGCATCAAGCCTTGGACATTTATCTGTTGATTTGATCAATAGACTAGTAAGATATGAAACTTTAGAATGTCTAAAATTTCAAATCTTACATACTTGTGAATATTGTATTCAAAGTAAAATGTCCAATACACCCTTCTCTGAGAATGGTGTTAGATGTCAAGGTATTCGGGATCTCATACATATTGATGTATGTGGATCATCTATATCATAGTAAACATTATGGATATGTGATATCTATTGATGATTATGTATGATATGAGATTTCTTCTCTTCACCTGAGAAACCTTTGAAATGTTCAAAGATTTCACAATTTTGATTTAGAACCAAAGTTTGAAAGAAGATTAAATGAATTTGATCTAACCATGGTAGCAAGTACCTATTAGATAAAAATCAAAGAATACCTTATGGAGATATGAATATCATTTCTATCTCAATCCTCCTAACACACCTAAACTCAATGGAGTTGCAGGGAGATACAATTAGATCATGTGTGACATGACTTGATCAATGATGAATTTTAGCATGATTATCCCTTAGTTTCCATGTATATATGTGTAGTAGAGACTACAATATATATCCTTAATAAGGTTCCATGCATGTAAGCTGGAATCTAGCACTTGAGAGTGCTACTTCATTAGAAAAATAAAGGATGGTATTGGATACCTACTTTATGACCCTGAGATTCTTAAAAGATCTCATCTCTGAGAATGTGATTCTTGGAAGGCTGAGACTCTTGAGAATCAAGACAAAAAGACTCTTGTATATGGACCCTCGAGGATCCACCTATAAGGGTAAGACCCGTTAAGGTGTAAATGGATCTTCAAGAGAAGAGGGAACGTGATGAGAAGGTAGAGACCTTCAAAGCACGGTTCGTAGCCATGAGCTACACACCGGAAGAGAAGACATTGCTTGCTATGAGACTTGCTCTTCGGTGACTATGCTTAAAGTCATCAGAATATTGCTAACCTTAGCTACACAACTTGACTATTGCATCTTCAGGATGTAAGTCAAGATTGCATTCCTCTAAGAATACCTCTCTGAGGATATTCGCATGAAGTAGCTCCAGGGCTTCATGATTGAGGAAAGCAAGGTGTGCAAGCTAAAGAAACTCCATTTATAGACTCAAATAAGCTTGTTGTAGTTGGAACATCAGACTTGATGAAATCATAAGTGTTATGATTTCAGATAGAATCTTGGTGTGCCATGTAAAGCTTAGTGGGAGTGCCATTGCGTTCATCGTGCTAAATGTAGATTGTATCCTGATCATTTGGAATGATATAAGGATGATAATAAGTGTTTTATGATCTGGCTATTCCAGACCTTAAGATATGATCTCAAAAGATGCCTCTTGGATCTTAGTTCTGAAGGTGTTCAGAAGCAAAGAAAAGAGGGTGTTGGGACTGTCACATTTGTAGTGCACCTTGGACATGTTCCATTTTTCTGGAAATTCCAAGAAAGGCTTTCTTACCTTAAGATTTGGTACTGACCTATCTAAAGGGATAGCACCTCAAAGAGTTGAGGAAGTGAATGCTAGAACTGCTTGCACTTGTGCATCAGTTACGAGAAGCTAAGTGTATGCTAGATGTGTACAAAAGCCAAATATCTGCCATGCAGTGGGAGTAGTAAACTGTTACTAATCCTACTATGGAGAAAGAACACTTGATTGCAGTAATAACAATATCTTCAAAGATGACAAGGCTTTAGAGATAGTGATCTCTAAGTCTTATCTTCAAGAGCTTAAGACTTTATAGATAGAGATCTAAAAGGTCTTAACAGTAGATACCTTATGAGATAGTGATCTTCCGGAATAAGGGTATTCTGGTAAGGATTATGGAAATACTGGTTATAATAATTATTAAGCAATAGTGTCAAGGACACTATAATTGCTTTATCGAGATTGAGTATTGGTTGCGTAAGATGCAACATTCGCATTGGATGCGAGCACTGTTACTAAGAGATATGCAAGTGCCGTAAAAGGACTTGGCATAGTCTTTTAGGAGCAGAGTGACTGATCAGCTTACCTAGCTATTTTTTAAATAGCCTATGATTGTCACATGAGTGTGGGTTTAAATGATTAGCCCATTAATGGCTCTTTGGGCTAGTGGGAGATTGTTGGACATGCGAGCCCACGGCGAGCCATTATGCAATAAATGTTATTGCACATATCATTCCCTGATCTAAATGAAGAATAAATAATTTGCGTAATAGGTCCCTCTGTACAATTAGGGTTATGTACTATGGCCATCTTAATGATCATACAGCTGTTGATTCATTAATTGAATCATAGAGGCTGGTGCTTGGATGAATATCTAATGGGTTAGATTGAGGACTCATCAAGCACCGTCAAATGATTGTTAAGATGTGATCTCCAGCCTAAGTAAGAGATGGCAATCCTTTCTCACATAGGCTGATATCTGACCGACCTCTTGATGCAGGTCCTCCGCATAGGAATAGAGATTCGGAGGTGTCAGATTAGTTAGGTCAAAGAGTTGACTTAACGAGATCGAGATAACCAAAGTCCTATATCATATGCTGTCACGATACATACACGCATCCTCTGACCGGAGACAGATGTGTTACTATATGTCTGAGTATGTACATTTGGCAGACCAATAGGTTGATGACCTAATCAAGGTCTATACACCAACGCGCTGGTGTGCATATAAGGGCATATGAGTAATACGATCTCTCAAACGGATCATACAGGTTCATTACTGAACCGTAAGACATGAGCTCACTCATGAGATATTGGGAAGAATCAAATTCCGTGTACGGTCGTCTCGCTTTGGAACCTTGACTGAATTTGTTGGTTTGATATATACTTTTGGAAAGTATATGATCAAGACCTAGGTATGATATATTCTTTTGGAAAGTATATGGTCGATACCAAATCCCAATGATCAAATGAGAACTTACTGATAAAACCCTGAAGTAGATAGTATAAAGTTGATATAATACTTTTCGTTTATTCTGGGTCTTCCAGTATGCAGAATGTACAGGTATTGGGAATACCTGAGGGTGATGTGATCATAAACGATTGTATAACCATGACGCTTCCATTCCTAGGGAGTGATGAAACGGGTCTGGATTTTAGTGACTCCTCTCAGTAGAGAAGTAATCTGATCTTGGTCCAAATGTTGGACATTGATCTGAATGTGATTCAGATGCAATGAGAAGATTAGATTTGCGGTCATGATTTAATCAAGCATCTATGAGAGGCCCGAGATCTGGATTTGAGATAAGATCTCAATATCCAAGTCACTATACATGGAACAATACAATCACCCTGTCCTTATCTCCAAGTATCTGCGGAGAAAGCACATTATTCTTGGAGGAGTTCATAATATCCTTAGTGTACCTTAATGTAGAAAGAGTGCAATTCACATATACATACATCTCTTTCATATTTCGAAAGATGTCATGAGGGGATTCAATGTCTATAAGTTGCTTCTGAAGCACACTAGACAATCATCCAGGAATGAGTTCCAAATTATGGATCCAATCCAAATAATTTAGATCGATCAACTGATTAATCATAAGCAAAATATTGAATGAGTTGGGAGATTTCATCTGAAATTAAATAGTACACTTTAATAAATAATCTTGATTAAATAGATTAAATAATTTAATATTTTAAAACAATATGTTTTCATTTTTTTGTACTTTAAAAGTCTTTCCCTTGTAAGCTTTCAAAGTACGAGGCAGGATACCACGATAGCTTCACTACAACATCTAAGTCTCCTTTCCACTTTCAGTGCATCCCAATGATATGAGAAAATGAAAATACAATGAAAGAAGCGGGAACTCTTTCCGCATTACAAGTAGAACTTGTATTCTAAGTTTGGTCTTCATCACACACACACCCCACATATATGGGTTAGCATGTTGTCAACTAAACCAACCTTCAATGAGCAAAATATAATCTTCACTGTGCGCAATCTAATGTCCCTTCAATAACATGAGGAATAACATTGAGATCACTAGTCATACGTCACATCTCTTTTGAAAAATGAAGAATCTGATCTCTTTTGAGAAATGAAGAATCTGATCCATATGAATTTGTATTCCAAAGTCATGACTAGGCATGAGCGTCTCCAAAATACAACCCATTTCGACAGAATTCTTCGCAACGACAGTAGACCACGGATGTCATCATATGACTTGATCCATATTTTGTTTAAATTAATTATTAATCATTTCAAATCATATTCTCATGATTAATCTAATAATGCATATAACTAGGATACACGCTTATTATCTTGGTTTTAATCCAATCACAATAATGATAATCAAGCAATCCAAGTATTTTAATCTTTATGCACATGATGTTATCTTATACTATACACCCTCACTTTGTACAATTTATTACTCTAATTTTTTGTTCAAATTACGTCATGATTTCTCATACTACACTAGCTTGAAACAGATCCAGCCATGTCATGTAGACTTATGCTAGCTAGAAGCGCTTCCATTGCAAATGCTACGCTGGGTGCCAATTAAGGAACACACTAACATATCCAGGCTTAGGCACCTTTATCATTCCAATATGGAACAACACCATTGGTGCATATTGTATTAAGATTATTTTATCGATCTTTCTACCGTTTATGGTCGTATATAATAGCATCAAAGATTATGGAATCTAAAACTCTTTTTAATTTCCATAATATCGAGTGTAACAATCTAGACAATTTACAAAATCTATCCAACTGACTTTACAATTTTAGATTACTATTCAAACATCCAAGTTTATAAATCATTAAAGTAAATATGAAAAACAAAAACTTTCTAATGTATTGCATATATCTAAATTAAACAAACAAGGATTTTGGTTCGAATTTGCAAGCTGCGATCATCATATTTCAAATTAGAAAGCATGATATGACTTGAACTTGAAAGTCATTATTCCCAAAATATTTTCAAAATATTAGGTCCAAATCTTGATGTCAATATATCAAATATATTTATATTTATTGTGAGTCTCAAAATATGAGAAATAAGTCAATAAAATAATTGAGTCCTCTTCCAACTCCACATATGGAGAAATCCAATTTCTCGAGGCCACACGAATGGAATCATGTGAGTTCTTTTGCATTTATTGGGGACCTAATTTATGAATTATTAATCAATATTTTATCATGTTATATGAATAAAAAATAATAGCTAAAAATTCATAAGTTTGATGCTACGATCTCCGACCGAAATCGGAGTCTACGGTTGCTTTTAACATCTGAATCTTCTCACAAACGCCACGAATGATTAGTGCATCTTTTGGAAATGAGTTCCGACCCTATAAAACTCATTAATATAACAAAATATAAGTTCAAAATAGACGAGAAAATTAGAAACTTTCAAAGTCACCGAATCATTTAAAATGTTAAAACTTTTGCAAGACAATTTTCTTGATGGTAGGGACAATCTAGCCAATCATCATAAATGGATGGAATACAAATCTTCTCAACCCTTGATCCGATACTAATTGAAGGAAATAAATAAACCTTTTATGAATTTTGCATCACAGAGACAGAAAAGACAACAATCAGTTTGCATATTCGAAGTGTTCATTGTATGAACATAAGTTTTAACAAAATAAAAATTTTCTACAAAGAGAAACCATTTACTCAATGAAACAGTTTCCAAAAATGGTTTCAAATGTTCTTCTAAATATTAGAAAGAGATCAGGCTTAACTTTTGAAGCGCGAGTCTCTGAAGCAAGAGACCTCCGAAATGAAGTTTGATCTGAGGACTCTTCTCTCTTAGGCATGATGACGAGTCATGTTGCTTCCCATGAATTTTGATATCTACTTCTTCTTGAAGTTGTAAACCCAAGGGTGAGACCAAGAAGATATCAAGCTTTTGATTTCTTCTTACAAATTAAATCATCTTGCAATTACGCGAAGCATGATGAAGAAGACAATCTCTCTCTCAGGGTCACACCTATGAAGAGAAGATGTAGGATAGAAGGTGGATGTGTAGGGATGCAGAGAGAGGAGAGGACGTGTATTAGAGGGTCTTCTACTCTATAAAATTCTCTCTCAATGATTGATGGTAGGGACAATCTAGCCAATCGTTCATCATACATGGATGGAATACAAATCTTCTCAACCCTTGATCCGATACTAATTGAAGGAAATAAATAAACCTTTTATGAATTTTGCACCACAGAGGCACAGAAAAGACAACAATCAGTTTGCATATTCGAAGTGTTCATCGTATGAACGTAAGTTTTAACAAAATAAAAATTTTCTACAAAGAGAAACCATTTACTCAGCGAAACAGTTTCCAAAAATGGTTTCAAATATTCTTCTAAATATTAGAAAGAGATCAGGCTTAACTTTTGAAGCGTGAGTCTCTGAAGCAAGAGACCTCCCAAATGAAGTTTGATCTGAGGACTCTTCTCTCTTAGGCATGATGACGAGTCATGTTGCTTCCCATGAATTTTGATATCTACTTCTTCTTGAAGTTGTAAACCCAAGGGTGAGACCAAGAAGATATCAAGCTTTTGATTTCTTCTCACAAATTAAATCATCTTGCAATTACGCGAAGCATGATGAAGAAGACAATCTCTCTCTCAGGGTCACACCTATGAAGAGAAGATGTAGGATAGAAGGTGGATGTGTAGGGATGTAGAGAGAGGAGAGGACCTGTATTAGAGGGTCTTCTACTCTATAAAATTCTCTCTCAATGATTGATACTTCTTTTAGCACTTGGAAGGTAAAATTCTTCATCTATTTCATGTGTTTTCAAGAGAGAAGCATGCCCTCTCTTTTATACTCATGGTAGACGTCCCTTAGAGTCTTACTCTAAGGGGCTACAACCATGATGATGGCCTTTGGATGAACAACCAAGGGCTAGGATCATATCCTAGTTTTAATTAGGAATGAAAGACAAGTTGCCTCTCTATTATCATCAAAATAAAAAAAATAAAATAAAAATTAGGAGAGTCATAATCATAGTTGGACTCATGGTAGACAACTACCTTATCCTAATTAATGTCCTAATTGGTTGTTGCATTATTCTCATGATAGTTTAATTATCATATTTGGAAAGTTTATGAGAGTCACAATAAAAAATAAATCTAATTTACATTTAATTTCCAATGTGAATCCAATTCACATTTATGCCTTGAAATAATATATGAATCATACTCAAATATATATAAATATATACTTATTATTAGGAATCAATATTTGTATTAATTAAATATATATAATGCATATCATATCCACAAAATCCTGGATAAACACATATCCATGATAATGACAATTATTATCATATTATAGATATATTTAAGCATGAGTTCGAATCCAATAAGGACTCATGAGTGGAAATAAAGGATACTTGGGATAACGTCGGAGAGAACATACTATCCACGTATAGTTACTTGAAATTTTAAAATCTATCTAATTTCAGATTTTATATCTTTTTAGCAAAATTACGTCACCTATGAATGTTGAGCTTGAACTAAAATAATTCACACTTTAAGTGAGCTCAACGAAATGCATCACACTCTCCATAAGCTGAAAAATGCATCAGTGAGCTGAACCCAGCTTCCTTGATGATTTATAATCATAGTCCAAACCATTTGGAGTTTAGAAATGAGCTTAAGGAGTGTATTTATTTCCATTTCCATGGTCATTTCACTTTTCATCATTTGCACTGAAATTGGAAGCAAACATTGGATTCAAATGAGATAAGACTTAATCCAATTAATCTTAAATCATTAAGATAAGAAACATAGCCACCAAAATCCATCATGTTTCATCATTCCCTCAGATGTAAATGTCATGGTAGATGATCTACTAAGATAGATTTAAACCTGAGTATTCCCAATACTCATCCATCCTTTATATTGGAAGACTTTGATATATTCAAAGTTCAAACCCTAGTTTGATTGTCTTCCTCGGAATATATCAATATATTTCTCATTTAATAAATGGGAAACACTATTAATCATATACATTCCATAAGTATATATTGATATCTCGAATTTGTATCTTATTTCATACATAAGACAACCATGCACGGAATTCATTATGACCTATAATTATCTCATGAGCGAGCTCTGTCTCCCAGTTCATCTAGTATAAACATGTATGATTCCGTTGAGAGATCATACCTCTCATATGTCTTCATATGCACACCAACTTGTTGATATATGGACCTTGGTTAGGTCACCAACCTATTGATATGTCAAATATGCACAATTAGGCATATAGATGTAAAGGTTTATAATTTTTGTATTTTGTAGCCAAACAAGGATTAAACAACTCCTAAATGATTTTTAAGAAAAGGACAAATGCATGAAATTGTTAAGTAAAAATATGGTCAAATATAAGATAATATCAAGCATTCACTTGAATTTTCCCATAATTTTTTATGCATGGAAGCTATTTAATAAAAATAAAAAGACAAGTAAATAAATAAACTACCTAGAAGGGATATTTTTGCAATATAAATAAACTCAGAGTGCTCGCATGAAAAAATCCCTAAAGTTTTACATTTAATTAAAAAATTCAAATACTATAGAGAAATAAGCTGTTAGGGCCTTCCCGTAAAATGCTTACCTCACGTGGAACGCCACGTGAGGTGACCTGGCACGGACCTGACTGTAATATACAATAAGTTCGAGAGGATCCGTGCAATTCACACTTGTTTTTAAACTAAACTTAAGATAAACTGGATTAAATAGAAAATACAAAAGGTGTGAGGGTTAATAATGAAATTACACACTAAAGGCTCACTATCGGACATCAGAGGAGATTCCGCATGGCGCGATCAACAGCTCTAGGGCATACCGCTTCGCTTCGAGACAAACAACCTAGATTAGATCTTGGTCGAGCCTTAGATACAACGGCTTGGATGTCAATTGGTAGAACTAGGAAGAAGGTGTTCTTCCCCAATCTTTGATCTTCTATTTCTCCATCCTCCGACCTTCTTCTCCCTCGCCGATGGTCCCCATCGCTTCCTGGGACCTTATCGTGTCTGTAAGAAGCTCATGTTTGGTCCAGGCCCCGTCGGAGGGGGCTTGGAGCTTCAAGCTCTTAGATCTTCTAGATGAACTTTGAAGTGGTGCTCTCAAGGCTGATTCGTTCCTATTCCTGCACAAAAATGAAGAGGATCTAGAGGGGGACTCCCTCGACCCTAAGGAAGTTGATGCACACTAGGGATAATGGATATAATTGAGCTACGGTATAGGCAGAGGAGGGAACTCAGGCGAGCTTCAATCCTTACAGGTTCGAATAGGAAATGGGTGGAATCAGTGAAAAAGTGCAAGGGGTGGAATCGGTGAAGAAGTGCAAGGATAAGAAGAAGAGGTGGAATGACGGGTCAAAGACAATCAAATACATTGGAATTTGAGCTGGAGCTTAAGGCTCCAATGATTAAAAATCTCTAAATTACGCTACTCTAGTGATTATTAACCAAACTAATTATGAAACTATGCAACCGAGAAGAAATACGATAAAAAGACCTACGTTACCAGCCCGTACCTAGCTACTCTAAGGAGCAGAGGAAGGTTGCTTGAGCTAACCTCCGGCGAGATCTGGACTGCTAATTTCACCTCCTTTCTCCATGCCAACACCTCCACTGATCTCATGTTGTCACCAGGGATGCAAATGACTCGAGGGATATGGGGTTACAATGGGCAAAATGGGATAAAATAAAAAAGAGGTGCATGTGACTTATTTATAAACAAACAGAGTTGGCATCTTATAGAGAAGATTTTGGTTGGCTCGATGAAGATCAATTATATCCAGAGCTTAGGTGTGATTTAGGGAGATCAAATTGTAGCCCTAATATCTAGGATACTCACGGATCTCGAGGCGCAACCGGATCTACTTAGGATTTCGTGAGAATCATCGATCCTTCTAGACCCTTGGCTCCCTTATTTAACATCTTCTCCCGCCTCCCGTGCCTCTTAGCTCGTGCCTCGCCTCGATCCTTCTAGAGCATTCCTGAGAGTACCGAACGATTCAGATCCTTCGTCAGGCCGACGGATTCCCTTCCTCACTCGATTGAAGGTCGTCTGGGGGTTGTTCTTCCAGCACCCTCCTCCACTGTCGAATGAGCCCCCCCCCTCTACCAGACTTCATCAGAGCCGCCTGACACTTCCAGCTTTTTGGTCATTGGATCAGGGTCTGACGCATCTGCCCCGCACATCCAAAACATCCACTGCAACCATCAGATCTTCCATCAACAACAGATTAGAGTCGTACCTCAGTGTAGGGTACAACGTGCGCCACGTGCCCCAAGGGGTATATTTCCTCCTATACCCTGTCGTTTTCTCTATTGCGCTTTAGTCCAGAAAATAAAAGTTGCAATTTAAAGTATTTATAACTTAGACCTCTTAGTTTTGATATTTGCACTTTAGTGCTGACGAGATGAAGTCACGTGTATGTTCACGTGCATTGTGGGTTAATTGCATGTTTTATCTTGGAACTTTTATGGTGTTATTAAATGAATGAAAAATTTTGAAAAATTGCAAATATACCCATGTGCGTGGATTAATTAGCTTGTGCGTGAATTGAAGTGGATCTTTTGCAGAAGTGGACCCTATGTTTTTTATTGCATGTTACTATTTGGTCCCAAGACTTAAAATATTTGCGAATAGGCCCATGTAACTATGATAAATTGCATGCTTCCTTATTGGACTTAATAATTATCAAATTAATTCGAAAAATTACGTAAAATTACCATTAGCTCCTGTTGATGTGTAGTATTTGCTATGATTTTCTTGGATTAATTTATTTTCATTTAATATTTTTAAAAACTCAAAAAACCTTTAGAAACATCCCTGTTTAGCTTAGAAAAATGATAAAAATTTGAAAACACTTAAAAATTCTACAAAAATGCATATAGTTGTCTTCGTGTGTGTTTTATTTACAATATTGATTTTGTTTTTCACATGCCAACCATCTTTTCTTCTCCATTGGTGGCCGTCCACCAAGCCCTATAGGAGGAGCCTCGTCGTCACTTCACCACCGCGCCGCAGCCTCGACGTTCCTCGGTTCTCCATCTTTTTTGGAGTGTTTCACTCACAGAGAAGGTGTTCGATCTTGTGCGACGAGATTAGGAGTTCACCGTGCTTGGATCAACTTTTTGGATTGCGAGGATCACGCGAGTCATCCCCGCGCTCGCAAGCGTCTTCTCCGAAGATCGGACTTGAGACAGGAGGTCTCTTTTCGTAGAGACTCGATCAACCACGCTACAAGATGTATTCCTTTATACTTAATGTGGTTTTAGATGAAACGATCCGAGAATCGTTCTTGGATCATGTGGTTTCATTGCATGATTTTTTTTTAAATTCTGCTACATACAACAACTAGTCCGACTAGTCGTTCTTCGTCGTATTCGATACGACACTCACGCTTCCGTGATGCGCTTGAGGATTATCCCGTATCCTTCAATTTGGACTGTCTTCTTCATGGTCGTATCACTACTTTTCTCATTTGATCATTGGGAGTTGGTATCGACCATTTGCTTTCTAAAATCATATATCATACCTATAAATTCAATCAAGCCTCCAAAGCAAGACAACCATGCATGGATTTAGATCCCAATATCTCATGAGTGAGATCATGTCTTTCGGTTCAATAGTGAACAAGTATGATCTCTTTAAGAGATCGTATTACTCATATGCCCTCATATGCACAACAGTTCGCCGGTGTATAGACCCTGATTAAGTCATCAACATATCAGTCTGCCAATTATACATACTCAGACATATAATAACACATCTGTATCCGGTCAGAGAATGCGTGCCTATATCATGATAGTATACGATATAGGTTTTGGTTATCTCGATCTCGTTAAGTTAATTCTTTGACCTAACTTACCTAACACTTCCGAACTCTATTCCAATACAGAGGACCTGCATCAAGAGGTCGTTAGATATCAACCTTTAGAAAAGAATTGTCGTCTCCTTCTCAGAATGGAGATAATTTCTTAACAATCATTTGACGGTGCTTGAGGAGCCCTCAATCTAACTCTTTAGATATCATCCATGCACCGACCTATATGATTTAGCAGCTGTATGATCACTAAGATGGCCTTTGTACATAACCCTAATTGTATAGAGGGACCTTATAGGTGCATTCATTCATTTATTCTCAAACAAAGAGTGAAATAAATCAATAGAAGATTACAATGACATTTATTTGTAGAAATGGTTCACCCGAGGCTCGCATTGGCAACACAAACCCCATGCCACCGATACCCTCCTACCTCCTACACAAACCCTGACATTTATTGTAGGAATGGGTCACCCAAGGCTCACATTGGCAACACAAACCCCATGCCATCGACGTTATCCTCCCTCCTACACAAACCCTAGGGCTCTTTGATGCCCGCCTCCATCCTCCTCCCTTTGCTGGTTTACCCTCCCGACGCTCATCTTAGGCCTCCTAATCCAAATATATAAGATGCCACCCTTGCAACCCCGCCTCCCTTCCTCTACCTTCCCCACCACCTGCCTTCCTCCCTCCTTCCTCCGCCCAACACTCCCACTCCAGTCTCTAACAAAACCCCATAAATGCCAAGATATCCCTCCTCCTCCGCTAAGTGTGTCCCGTCGTCCGTTCCCCCCATCTTCACCCTCCACCTCCCCATGGGCATCCACGAGAACTCCTCCATAACCACTAGGATATTTTCTTTTTTTGACACCATTGTGGTGGATGATGTGGCTACTGCTCTAGAGAGGCCCAATGCAATTAGAAAGGTTTGGAGATTCTAGGGGAAATTATGTTTACGAGATGCTCATCTACACACTCTCCAAGCTCAAGGATGCTTACCCTTCACTTGCTACGTACCATGAACTCCAAGCAATCATAGAAATTCATTTATTCTTTCCGCGTTCTATAGGAAATGATTGGATTTACAAGCCCTTGGCAGTCCATAAATGCAATAAAAGTTATTGTGTTCTTATGTCCATATAGAACGAATGTTTACAAATTCATTTACATTAAAGGTCCCTTTGTGCAATTAGGTTTATGCATCATGGTCATATTGTATATCATACATTAACATATGATATTCAATCAGGATCTCTTGTCTAAGGATGAGATGGTAATCTTGCTCTAAAGATTGATTTCTGATTGACTTCTTGATGCAGATCATCTGCATAGGTATTGCAGATTCAAAGATGTCAAAATAATCAAGTCAAAGAGCCTACTTGATGTGGTAGAGATAAACTAAGACATGAATCGTAATTGTCACGATTAGTCACACATCCTTTGACTAGAGATAGATATACATCTGTATGTTTAAATACACACATTATATAGACCATTAGGTTGAAGAACTAACCTAGGTCCATTTACTAGCAAGTTGGTGTGTATATGAGGATATATTGGAAGAATGATATCTCAAAGGAATCATAAGTGTTCATACTTGGAGAGATAGAGCTCACTCATGAGATATTTTGAGGTCATAAAGGATTCCATCCGCGATCATCTTGTTATGAAATAAGACATGAATTCAAATGATTAATACATGATTTGGGAGAGTGTATGATTAATAATGTTGCTCAATTATTGATTGAGAAATCGAATGATATGTCGCGAAAGAGACCGTCAAATTAGGATTTGAACATCAGTTGTATCAAAGTCTTCCAATATGAAGAAAGAAGGAGTGGGAATACTCTGGGTTAAGCTATCTTAATATATCATCAACAACGACACATCTATTTCATGGGAGTGACGAGACTAGATGGATTTTAGTGACTCAACTCCATGGTTCGATGATAATAACAACAATAACACATCCTTTTCCCACATTAAGTAGGGTCGGCTACATGGATTCTTTGCCTCCATTCAGATTTATATGTGGTCATTCTCGGGCTTAGATCCAAAAACTAAGATCCCTCTGTATAATCTCATTCCAACACTTCTTGGGCCTTCCCTGCCCTTTTTTAGCTGGCTCAACATTCCAAAACTCGCATCTTCTCACCGGTGCATCAGCCGGCCTCCTTTGCAAATGGCCAAACCACCTTAAGTGATATTCTCGCATATTATCCTTGACCGAAGCTACACCAACTTTCCTCATGATGGCATCATTCCGAATCCGATCTTTACGTGTGTGTGTGTCCACACATCCACCTTACCATTTTCGTTTCTATTACTGCCATTCTCTACACATGTCTATGGTTCACATGCCAACATTCAAATCCACAGAGCATAGCGGGTCTCACAGCTGTTTTGTAAAAACTTTCATTTGATTTTCAAAGGAATTTTCTTATCACAGAGAATAGTAGAGGCTCCTCTCCACTTTAGCCAACCTGCATTTATTATATTTGTAACATCTCCATCAATCTTCCCATCATGTTGCAAAATAGATCCCAAGTATCTAAAAGAATCTCTCTTCTGAATGTTATCATCACCGATCTTAACCCTGATTTCTTCACCATTGCTTCCATCAAAAGTACACTCCATATATTCAGTCTTAGCCCTAATACGAAATCCTTTATTCTCCAAAGCATGTCTCCAGACCTCAAGCTCCTCAATCAATACAAATTATATGAATTCTAAATAATATTTACATGAATTCGATAAAATATAATTATTTCAAGGCTATTATGTGGATATGCATCACATTGAAATTTAAATATAAATTAGATTTACATTATTCTTTAGGACTACGAGTAAGATTCCAAAGTTATGAGAACGTTCTCATAAATTTCCAATATAGATAATTATGTTATTATTAAGATAACGGAATAAACAACAAACAACAAATAGAACAAGGGGGAGATCCAAGCATAGACACACACTCGTGAAGTCTTAATGTGATTATTTGTATTTATTTGTTGCTTAATTTGAGATGATAATCATGTCCTATTTCTTAACAGATTAGGATTTTGAAGATATCGTCAGGGGCAATGACAAGGTATTTTCAAGATCCTTCCCCTCGTGTCTCTTGTTTCCCTTTTACTCACCATCGCCGCCTTCCTCCAAGTTCCAACGCCCTGAACCCTATTCCTTTACCCAACCATAGAGATCAGAGGGGTTCGGCTTCAAGATCCTTCCCCTCGTGTCTCTCGTTTCCCTTTTACTCACCATCGCCGCCCTTCTTCATCTCAAGTCATGGATGCCTGCAACGTATCCGATTTTCCCGGTGATGCGGAGAACCTCGGGCTCATGGTTGCTTTCCTGAAATACTTGGAGTACTGTCTTCACTACGACGACAGCCTTGAACCTCCAGCCGATCGTGAGATCATATTATATTCCTTGATCCTGAGACATGTTTCGTTTTCCTGCTCTCTTTTTATCTGTGAACAGGCAACGCCACTGGAAGGGCGTCCACTGGTACAGGGACAAGGTACCGTCTGGCATTTGCATATTCGGCATACCTTGAGATGTGAAATTAAGAGTTAATCTTCTTGATTAAAGAAGTCTGCATTGTTATGGCCCTTCTGAAACCAAAAATAAAGATCTTACTGCTCTTGTTCCTTGCAGACGGGGGTCATTCTGCCTTTAAATTTGATGAGAGCCTCATCAGTTTTTCCGATGAAGTCTGGAAAGAACTCGAATCTGTTTTCGGACTATGTTTAATGTACGATCTTGTAAAGAACTGGAGATCGTCGATCTTGAAGAATCTATCCGGGGAAACAGATGCTACTAGTGCCCCTGTGATCGACAAGCATATACCGCAGGAATGGATGTGCATACAGCCTGATGATGCTCAAGTAGTATCAGAGAAGGTTCGTGAAGAAATATTGTCTGCTATCTTGCTGGAGTTGGATAATTCCTGGCGCAGGCGATCTTATGCAGCACCAACTATTTCAGAAGTTGGGCAATACAAAGAAATTCGAAAGTTGGTTCTCTCTTGTTTGGGGTGCATACAAGGGAAACTTCAGTGGCATGAGAACTTTCGTCATCGTAAGTAATTTCCTGTGCAGATGATATCTATTGCATAATTTAAGTACTGGATCTCGTCGTGATTTTCCTTATGATATTTATTGTTTATCTTATCTACTGAATCTCGCAATGATTTTCCATACATTTTTTCCATCTACAGCTATTAGGACTCACTTGTCCCTGTATCATGGGGAACTTTTTGGGGGCGTTGACGCCATCACCACACCATATTATTTCGTTGTTTCTGGAGACCTGATGCGTGAATACACCTGTCTCATGATGGAGTGTAGGCGTCATCCTTTTGACGTTCTTGTCCTTAAGGAGGCTGTAAATCCTGATCCAAAGCCGTCGCTGCCTGATATGTCATTTGTTCGAGCCAGCAATATGGAGGTGGATCACTGTCATAATGATTATACCTGTGTGGAGAACAAAACACGGCTGGCCCTTCTTCAGAATATTCTACAGGAGATGCACACCATTAAAGCACAACCTTTAACTGCTGCTGATTTTAGATTTTATATGCTTGTGCGCGAGCATGTTGGATCTTCCCTCTGGTATTCGAATAATATTCCTGACTACGAGTGCCAAATGCAGAATTTAGTTGTCAGCGAGCAAGTGAGAGGTAATCCTGCATGCAAATCACCTTTACCCTTTTATCGATGTTTATGGGAATGTACACTTTCTTGTATGTAGCTTTTTAAAGATGGTTTCCACCTCATGCGATGGCTTTTTTACTAATAAGCCTACTATTTCAGGGTTTGACTGCTCTTTTATTTCATCAAATTTGCAACGCTACAGTGTTCTCTTCTATAGATATACAAGTATACAAATAGGAAATTTATAGGGACCACAATGCTATGAACAACTATCAACAGTAAAAAGTAAGCACCATATAGAACTGAAAGTCTTCAACCAACATCGTAATCCATGTGTCTGATATGCCAATGCGATCGAGACATTCCATTTGGAAGCAAACACATGTTCAACTTAGTCATTCTGAGCAGCACTTGGTCTTCTTTTATGTATTGTTGAACTAAAATAACCAACCTCCTTCCATCCGGCATTTCAGCATTTGATATATTTGATATGCATCACCATTTACATTACCATTTCCTATAAAACGGTCCATCTTGGAACTACTAACTGCCTCCTTAAAGAACTTTGGTTTTCAGCTTTCTAGAAATCTTCATTCTTTCAATTATGCTTTCACGGTAACAACTCCAACCTACAGGGTGTGTGCAATCATGGACCATAGTCCAATCCCATGATGTAAGATAGTCTTCAATGAAAGAAGCAGCCCTTGTAATCTAGCCACATGAAACCCTTGGTTCTCCAACTGCTGTTACAAAAGGGTGAAACTTGCGACTTATCTCTATCTTTCAACTTTGAATCATCAACTGAGCAAGCCTTCGAAGGCTATGAAATTCAATTTAAAGAAACCCAATATCTTTCATTAAATGTACAAAAAGGAACAAAATGCAGAGAGGAATCATAACAAGAATCAAGGACAACTTTTATGCACCCATACATGGACATGTGCACTTCCTCCATTCCTCGCACATGAATACTTCTAACATGATCTTCTTTCCACTCCACCTCAAAACTCACAGTACCTTTCTAGCATCAATGCAAACATTCATGCTCTAAAACTTTTATGGCAATGCAGCTGTAGCAGCTGCAAGCCCAAAAAGTCCAAATTCTATAGAATAGTTAATTTCAAACCAAGCCAAAGGTTTGAAGTATCTAACTAGTTGTGCATACACCAAAGAGATGTACGCACTTACACTAAACCATGGCATTGTTCGACCATTCAAAAACCTCCAACTAAATAAATACCTCCAGTCTGGGTGGGAACTTGTAAAGGAGACCCACCCTTGAACGGACCTATCTTCAATTTCAAAGAACTTCTGAGCATGGCCTCAAATTTCAGCAAAATTAGATCGAATTTCTATCGAATATAGATATCCAATCGAAATCGAAATTTGTCCGAAATGGCCAAAATGACCAATATATGGGGACCCTAGTACAAAAAATGATCGAAATGATCGAAATTTCTATCGAAATTTGACCGAAAATTCAACCGAAATTCTGTTTTGATCGGTCACCGAAATGGTGACCGAAACTGACATTTAAGGCCTTGCTTCAGAGAAACCACCAAAAGCATATCAAATAAAATCATATAAGACTATAGAAAAAGTTTCAATGTAAATAGTAGTTAGCTTTATGTGTACATATCATGTTGATATGCACACTTCTTAAAATCCTAACATTATAGCTAAACTCGACACGCAACAAATTCCACAATACTGGGAAATAAACATTCAAATCACAAGCCAGTAGAAAGATTTTACACATTAATTTTATTTTTTTAAAGAAAAAAGGGTGTTTATTGTATAGATTTGTGCCCAAAAACTTTACCATTTAGTCACGAACTTACGGGTACAAAGCTACAATGAGGAAACATTACGTGACCCAACTATCCGCTAGCTCTTTAGCACTCGCAAGTGATATTCATTATAAAAATGTTTTATCAATCGTGCCACTTCGGGATATTGCAATATCAGTTATACCCCCTCCCTTTTTTGGAATATCAGTTCAGCTCGTGACTTCTTCCACAATGATCACCTGCACCCTTCCGTTAATCTGGCTGTCAATGAGTTGAACGAGATGACGGTTTAGTTAAACTACAATATAATAAAGAGGGGCATATTTGAAAAAAAACCTCACCTCCTCCAACCCATCCTCCTCCACCGCCTCCTCCTTGACGGCGACAAAATCTCCTAGAACAACTCGCTCTCTTGGAACAACTCATTGAAGGCAATCAATGCGATGGTGGGGCATGCGGAGGGGGAGGAGGTGTTGGAAGGGGATGACGGTCGAGGGAGGAGGAGGTTCTGGAAAGGGGAGGAAGAGTTCGGACGCAGGGGGAGGAGGTGTTGGAGGGGGAGGAACAAGGCAGGCGGACATGGAGGAGGTGCTGGAGGGGGAGGAAGAGGGATCGGAGGGGGAGGGGCGTAGGAGGCGATGACCGGAGGATGAGGAAGGGCTTGAGGGGGAGGAGGGATGAAGTATGAAAGGAAGAAGAAGAAAAGGAGAAGAATGCCATTTCTACTCTCAAATTTTTTCAAATTTCCCTTGTATCCTTAAAGTTAATGTTTGTTTGAGATGTGGATGGGTGACAACTAACCCGAGAGGTAAAAGTGATCGTTGTGGCAGAAGTCAGGGGCTGAACTGATATTCCAAAAAGAGAGGGGTATAACTGATACCGACATACTACAATATCTCGGAGGGGTGCAACAAAAAAACCTTTATAGAAATGATCTCAATGAATAACATCCCATTTCTCGCCAGTCATATCACCCACACAATATTTGTAACTTTGATTCTTTCCTCTTCTAAACCTCACCAATTGATCTTAATGAATTCCCAAAGTCTTGTCGCACACTCCACTACAATCAACATACTGCTAACATATGTCCATACATCCATTGATCATGTACACGTGAATAAGAGGTGATCTACATCTTCATTAGTCTTCCTACATCGGGTGCACGCAGAGTTCGTTTCCCTAAAAACATGCATATGTCTCTCATGATCAATCACCGATACCTTAAAAGCCATAAGAACTTTCAATCACATTGGAATCTTCTAACTCTTTATCCTCCTACAATAGACCACGATTCCCCCTGTATCGAAGGGCACATATTCCATCAAGGATTTATATGCCTTACTAACATGGAAAGTATCATCGTACCAAGACCAACAGTTACATCCCTGCGTAGTACCCTCTTGATCCTCCAAACTCTTCAACATATCCATAAGATCGATCATCAACTAATCTGAAAGATCAAATTGAAAATGAGGGAAGAGAGAAGCATCGTCCCATGTGTTTATTACAAAGATGCTGGGAGCAGTCGCCAACACCATAAACCGTGGAAACCTCACACTAAGCGCATCGCCTTCCGTCTAATTATCTTGCTAGAACCTTAATCCTCTTCAATTGCCAAACAACAGTCTAAGAAACAGATGCAATATTACACAAATCTGTCCCCCAAAATTTGATAATCACATCCAAGCTTCCCCGAATCTGTAGAGGAAGTCCCTGAAGGAAGCTAATAAACTTTATTAATTTCGCATCATGGAAACGCGGAATAATAAACAAACTAATTGCTTAAAACATTGTACGTTCATCGTATGAATAAGAAATTTCAGCACAACCTTTTGTGCTTTACGAAACCATTAAATAAGGGAAACTATTATCCTAACACGATTTCTAATATTTTAATTAATATTGAGATAAAATCAGGGTAACTCTTGAAGCGCGAGTCTCTAAATCAAGAGTCCTCCTGAATCAAGTCTAATTCACACTTATCTCTCTCATGGGCACGATGGTGAGTCGCGTAGCTACCTATGAATTTCGATGTCTTATTCTAGTTGAAGTTGTCCATCCAAGGATGAGACCAAGATCTTAAGCTTTTAGTTTCGTCTTATGAAATCAAGTCCTCTTACACGTACGCGAAGTACGACAAAGAAGACAATCTTCTCTCTCGCAGGGCCATACCTATGAAGAGAAAACGGAAGCTTGAAGGTAGACGTGTAGGGCTCTAGAGAGGGGAGGATGTTTATAGAGTCTTCTACTCTCTAACTTCTCTCTCAATGATCAATGCAATAGAATTATCACGAGGAAGAAGCATGCTTTCAAAGAGAGGTATTGTCCTCTCTTTTATAGCGATAGAAGACGTTCATGGTATCCCTTGGATCATGGATCACGGACAATGATTTTTAGCCCTTAATTAATAAGAATTAGGACTGAAATTATTTCCTTTAAATCACTAATTAATAAGTTAATAAATAAAGCAATAAATTGAAAGCTTAATCTGATTCTCATAGAGGATGCCATGTGTCCTCTTAAAACACGCACCATCTTTCCATATATTGATAGAGGTTGTTGCTTATTAATTCGATAATTAATATGCAATAACCTTAATTAACAAATATGAAGTTGTTGCTTAATCATCATTATAATAATTCAATTTATATTATTAGTGATTTTATGAGAAAGACCCTTGAAGTTTATGGAACATATTCATAAATCCAAATTAAAATGCAAATCCAATTTACATTTAAATTCCAATGTGAACTATATTCACATTTATGCCTTGAAACAATAATATGAATCATATTCATATTAATATTATTTATTATCAATCATTATTCATATTAATTAATTTTATTTGTATCTGGGGCGTGCACCTTCGAGTGCTTCCCCGTTGTTTCTGGATTTCAAAAAAATTAATTTTATTTGTGAAGCATAGTTACAAAAATACTCTTACAAAATATGACAATAACAATTATTGTCACAATATTGACATCAAACAGTACGCGTCCTAATCCAATTAAGGTCATGAGATACAAATGCAAATACTTGGAAATAATGTCGGGGAGATCATATTATCCACATATAGTGACTTGAAATGTGGATAGCTATCTAATTTTAGAGTTTATACCATTTTTGCAAAAATATATCCGTCACCTACGAATGTTGAGCTTGATCTGTAGCAGTCTACACTCTAAGTGAGCTCAATGAAACACATCACATTCTTCATATGTTGGGGAAGGTGTCGGTGAGATGAATCTATTACTATTTCTATTTCCAACATTGGACATTGAAAATGGAATTGGTATTTGATTCCAATGAAGTGGGACTTAATCCAATTAACTCTTAAATCATTAAGCAAATAAATGGAGCCAATAAAATCCATTCGGTTTCATCATTCCCTTGAGATGGAAGGGTCATGGTAAATGATCTATTATGATAGATTCAACCATGAGTAATTTCAATACTCATTCATCCTTCATACGGGAAGACTTTGATATATCCAAAGTCCAAACCCTAGTTTGACTGTCTTCGCAATATTCAATAGATCTATATTCGATAGATAAGCGACAATATTAATCATATACTTTCCAAAAGCATATATTAATACCTTGAATTCGTGTCTTATTTCATAAATAAGACAATCATGCATGGAATTCATTTTGATATTAAATTATCTCATGAGTGAGCTTTATCTCCCGATTCATCAACTATAAACTTGTATGATTCCTTTGAGAGACCATACATCTCATACGTTTTCATATGCACACCAACACGCCGGTATATGAACCTTGACGAGGTTACCATCCGGTCAATCAAATGTGCATACTCAGGCATATAGATGTATATCTGTTTCAAGTCAAAGGATGTGTGCATTGATCGTGACATTACGATTCATGTCTTAGTTTATTTCGACCTTATCAAGTCAACTCTCTTTGACTTGATTATTCCATCACTTCTGAATCTCCATTCCTATACAGAGGACTTGCATCAAAAAATCGGTTGGAAATCAGTCTTTAGAGAAAGATTGCCATCTCTTTCTCAGATTGGAGATCTTTATTAAATATCACATGTTTGAAGTCAACTATGTTCTGCGTGATATTCAATATGGTCATGACACATAACCCTAATTGTACAAAGGGACCTTAATAGTAAAGTGCATTCACATTCTTTCGTTTATTTCATTTGAGATGGACATGGTAAAACAATACCTTTTATTGTATTAATGGTTCACCGATGATTACAAGTCCAACATCCCCATAAATGTTTTCTGAGTAAACTATTTACTAGGGTCTTCCGATCAAGCTCAAAGTTTTTGTATGAGTATAAATGTAAATCGCTAGTGTTTTCACCTTTGTAATCATAAACTTCACCTTTAACTCTTTGTTATTTTCTTCCAATGTCAGATCAATGGAATGAGTAGCACACAAAGTCCACCATATTTGCGGATATTTTGTGAGTAATAATTTTCTCATTGGCTTTGCTACATATACCAAAGCATTATTCGCCACAATCTGAACGTCGTCTTCTTGATGTAAACGAGGATTTTCAACAATGATAAAAATAATGTTTTGACGTGGAAGGAATTTAGAGGCTAGAAGAAGGGAAGATTCATCAGATGCGAGTGATTTGGGGGAGAAGAATCGCGAAGAACACATGGAGGGAGAAGGGAGATAAATATGATAAATATCTACTTAAATTCAACTTTGAACTGATCAAAACATTAGACTACCATCTTCTTTAATTCAAACCTAAAAGTAGTTTTGTTTGTAGCGTATTCTCATATTTTTTTGATACTAACCCAATGTCCTTGAAATATGGCATTGGAAACTCATGAGGCTAATAGTTGCTTGGGCTTTCTCCTTCCAACTGGATGGCGACGACGATCTCGTCCCCGATAGGAACAATGACTTTGACTCCAATGGTGGCACCGATTTGTAGTCACACAACAACAGTGGTTGCTTGTCCTCTCATCCATTGTTGCCTCGTGTTCCATCGGGGGCGAAAGTGACGAGAGAGGGTTTCATCGAGGAACGCTAAGTAGAATAGGTCATTTTCCTGAAGCCCCAATTGTCTTTAAAAAAATACAATTCTCTTTTAAGGACCCAATAGGGCTACGCTGGAGAAAAGGAGAGAGATAAGAGAAAAAGGTGGCCCAAGTGGGCCGAAAGCTTTCTTTTAAATGAATGGGAAAAAAAAAGAGCCATCAGTTAAAAAAAGAGAGAGGAAAATGCTGTTTTATAGAATAACGAGGAAGAGTAAAAATAGGAGAAGATGAAAGCCGAAAAAAATGAATGGCGGAAAAAAAGAGGCTACGTACAAAAATGTGGAGATGAAAGAATGAATTATATTATTGAGAGGTCCTAGGCTTTTCTTATATAGGAGAGAAAGTTGTTTGGCAAATTACGAGAAGAAGACAAAGAAAATAGAAATACATAAACAATATAAAAGATAACCAATTTCTCAACACTCCCCCTCAAGCTGAAGCATAGATATCAATATGCTTAGCTTGGAGCAGCATCTTTGGTAAGGCTCTATGGCTAAGGCCTTAGTAAGAACATCTGTCGTTTGGTCTCCAAAGCTGACGTGAGTGGCGGCGATGAGACTCTTCTGTATCATGTCACGAGTATAGGGACAATCCACCTCTATGTGCTTGGTCCTCTCATAGAAGGCAGGATTATTTACAATGAAAAAAGCAGTCTGGTTGTCGCATTGGAGGTGCATGGGGAGAGGCACCTCGATAGTCAGGTCAGTAAGGACATATCTGAGCTACATCATCTCTCTGCTAGCCAATGCCATGGTCCTGTATTCTGACTCAGCACTAGATCTGGCAACCACAATATGCTTCTTCCTCTTTCATGACTCCAGGGAATTTGTATCATCCGGATTCACACGAACTCGAACCCGACTAGGGTCCAATTAACCTAATAATGTTGTTGGTCAATGCCAAACAACCTAAATTGATCAATTGATCGCGAATTAAAAGTCATTCGGGCAAAATAGACCAAAAATCCGTTGCATCGTAATGCGTGCTCGAAAAAGCCGTGATGCAAATTCAGAATCCACAAAAATGAACCGAGACCGTCTTAGATCTGATTCGGCGAAACAAGACCAACCGAATCGACCGTTCGTCAATCAGAGGTCGTTAAGCATTTTAAATTCGTAAATTTTAGACCTAAACCCAAACGTTATTTCGAAAATTTCGGGAATCCAAACCCGAACTAAAGTATATCAATATTATACTCATATTGATCGTTGTTCAGAGACGATCAAATCGAGATATTATGCGTTAAAATCCGACACTCGAGGCGTAAGTACGGGCATATTTAAACATCTTAAAAATAATAATAATATTGTTTTACTGTAGCAACAGTAGTAGACTGCTGCTGTTGGCTTCCAGGACAACCCATTTGGTTTTAGATTTTTCTCCATTTCACTTGGCCTTTCTTCCATTCCATTTGGCATTTTAAAAACCTCCACTTGGCATCCTTGAGACTCCATTTGGAAATCAATTAGACTTCACGTACTTCCTATAAATATCAGCCCAAATTCCAACTGTGACTACTCCTCTTTTCCCTGTTTCTAGGGATGAAAACGGTCGGATACGGATACGAATATAGGTATAATCATATCCTTATTCATTTTAAAATACGAATACGGATGCGGATATGAATACTGACGAATAATAGAAATGTGTTATCATATCCTTAAAAATGAATACGAATATAAAACGAATACGAATGAGATACGAATAATAACAAAAAATTTAATAGATTAACTAAAATATACATGTTTATGATGGTTTACACGTAAAATGGATATACAAGATATAGTAATTCTATAACAATTATTTCAATAATGGTGAATGCATTGATAAAATATTGTTACACACAATTATAAATAAATCTATTACAATATTCATGTACGAAAACGAATATACCAAAACGAATGCGAATATTAGAGAATGTAAAAGTGATATCTATATCCGCATCCATTTTAAAAAGAATACGAATATTAGAGAATGTAAAAGTGATATCTATATCCGCATCCATTTTAAAAAGAATACGAATACGAGTGTCAAAATATGTATAAAATGAATACGATAGTGGATCGGATACGAATATATTCACATTCGTTTTCATCCCTACTGTTTTCCCCCATTTCACTCCTAGATTTCCAATCAAAATTTCCCAACTGTAAGAAAGAGCTCCCTTTTTTTATTTGCTTCTCTGCAACAACGGCTGGAGTTGTTAGCTTTGGTTGTTGATCCAACATTTGTTGAAGCCCCGATTCCTGCTGCATGCTTTAAAAAAAGGTACCACCTCTATCAGCCTCTTTGCTGCCAATCATGTGCTAATGACCCCATCATTATCTACTGCTTACCTAAATAATATATGTTCTAAAAATAAACTTGATTTTTTTTAAAAAATATCTTACATGGTTCTGGATTTTAGTTTGGTGGGGTTTTCACAATATATGTATATATATATCATGACCTGTAAAAGCTGAAATATACCTTTTGAAAAAGTAAATTTTGAAAAATTAATTTTCTCATTCATTGTCTGAGTAGATGCATCATCTGTTAAGAATGTCATTGAATTAAAGCAATCCTTCTTTGATTTCAAAATATCTTACATGCAATAGGAGTTCGATCAGGGGGTAATCAAATCCATCTTCTCATAGAAATTTCCAGCAATTTGAAAAAAACCATTTCAATGCCTTTGTTGAGATTCCAAGCATTATATCCCTAAGGTATAAGATAACCATCATGATCTCAAGACCTCTGAATTATAACTGTCACTTTCATTTGAACTTATCCATATCTATCATTGGTTAGACTTAACCACATTTATAGTTTTTCATGATCTCATTTCTTTTTAGACAAGCATTTTATCTTGTTAATGTTGACATTAGTATCACAATAAAGTGATTGATAAGCCCCATTATAGATCAATATTAATTTCTTGTATTTCTCCAATTATTTATATCACTAAAAAGTAGTGGTGACAAATATCTAGGTCTACAGTCATCTATAAAAGGTCCGAGTAACCAATGAAAGAAAGAAAATGGAGAATCAATAATGACTAATGATTAATTAGGCTGGTCATGGTGTCCCTTACACCTGACCATGCGAGGGCGCGGTGACCCTCAACTGGGCGGGAGAATAGGAAGCTCAGGTAGGGCAGCAGCCGCCAAGTGCGCGGGTCTATGATCCCAATCCTTTTTCGGTTTTTACGCGAGCTCGCAGTGTTTTTACGCCTTGTTGGGATCCCGACTTTTGACCAGTTCCGCTGACCCTTTTGTTTTAGGATACCCATGCGGGGGATCCTTGGTTTTCAATTTTACATACGAGCTCGTTTGCCCATACTAGTCGGGTCGTTTTTCTAGAGTGACTTTTCCGGAGAGTCTCTCACCTGTCTCAATGGCGTAGTTTTGGAATAGACCTATCCCTCTATTGGACCACACTTCCAATTAGAGGGCGAGACGGAAGAACCATTTATAGGTTACCTCACCGCTTGAGCTTTTCTTTCGCCAACAGACTTGGCATTTTATATCTAAATCATTCATATCTACATCTAAGTTATCTAAAATTGCATCTGAAACAGTTGAAGTTGAGATTCAGGAAAGTTACAATCAAAAGTTGTGTTGGTAGGAAATGACTATACATTAAACTTGAGAATCGAGTAAATCTATAAATATTTCCAATCCCATCTTTTATATCGTCAAATCCATAGATATAATATCTGGTCAATATGATAATATATATATACACACACTCATACAATTATGAACATTTGATTACAAAATAAATATGTTATAAATGAAAAATGTTGGAATAATGGGTGCTTATGGGAGATGCTTACAAGAGACTTGAAAACCTTTTTACTTACGCAAGTAGATGTAAACTTTACTTGTTCCTGCCTTTCTACTTACTTGTTTTTGAACATATTAAATGCCTATTTATTTTTATAAGTTTTTGAGAGGTACCAGCGCCCGCTGACGCCTCTTCTTTCCTAACATGTTTTGGTGGCAAAAGGCCTGCTGCTCAGTAGCTATTGATGATTCCAGGCGATAGGGTATATATCAGACGGTATGTTCTTTTTTGTTTCAGTTTTTGGTTCTCTTCTGTGTATATATATTTTGGGACACATGTATGAACGAACTGTCAACTCCTGATGTACGTGTATTGATAAAATGAGTGGAATAAATTTTTGGTGACATGTCTTTGTTGAATAATGTGATTTGGAATAACATGTGCAAATATTGCAGCGCGAAAAATTTTCCTTTAAATTCATACATTTAATGCGATGCCAACGAATGTAATATTACGAATGCGGCGTAAACGGACACCCAGATCCTAAGGGGTTCACAGAATTCCCTATGAACACTATGAAGTATGAAGTAGACTTTCTATCCTTGGGACACTCAACATAATCTGCATTTGCACATGTTGTAATTGAAAGGGGTGTTCTCTGCTGAATAGAAGTCCAATACCAAGTGATGCCTTAAAATACCTCAGAATCATATGGACTGCATCCATATGTGCATGTCTAGGCTGCTCCATAAACAGACTCACTTTGCTCATGGCAAAGGATATATCTGGCTTGTTAATGGTCACATACAGGAGCTTGCCAACAAGCTCCCCGTACATTCTCTTGTTGACCTCCTTGGTGTCATCATCGTCGAGCTTCATGCTTGGGTCCATAGGAGTAGTGACATGTTTGCAATCTGCCATGCCTATCTGAAAGGAGATATGTAACATACTTCCTCTAGTTCATCACAAGACCTCGCTGGTTCTTGACAAACTCCAATCCAAGGAAGTAACGTAAACTACCAAGGTACTTGGTCACAAACCGCTGACCTAGGAAATCCTTGGTAACATGAGTGTCTTGTTCGTCATCCCCTGTAATTAATAATATCATCAACATAGATAAGAATGACAGATGTACCTCTCTGAATCTTGTGTACAAATAGAGAGTGATTGGCAATCGATCGTATTGGTGGAAAAGAGTTATCTGTTTATTCTATAGAACCCTAGGCTCTCTTATATAGAGAGAGAACCCAAGGGTAAATTACATAAGAGGTTAACAAGAAAATAAAAATAGCATAAACGATACACTTACTGCATAATTATCTCTACGCTCCTTCTCAAGATGGAGCATAGATATCAATCATGCTCAGCTTGGAAGAACATTTCTGGAACGGTCCTCTGAGCAATGGCTTGGTGAAGATGTCGGCAGTCTGCTCCCCTGAACTAACATGTGAAGTAGAATCCAGGCCCTTCTGGATCATATCTCTAGTGTAGTGCCAGTCTACCTCAATATGTTTTGTTCTTTCATGAACGACATGATTATTGGCAATGAACAAAGCAGCTTGATTATCACACTGCAGCTACATGGGTTGTTATTGCTGGACTTCTTCTACTGCAACTCTTCTCCAAACACGACAGAGTTACGTTCCGGTGACCTGGTATTGCAACGACTCTACATGCATAGCAAAGATAGATTCCGATGATCTGAAAGTCACATACACATTCTCGAGCGAGGCCTTCTACCAGTAACGGATATATATATTCTTCTTGTGACGTATCATGTGTAGATGTGTTGTATACTTTTTCTTTTTGTGCAAGCTGCAGCTTTCTCAGCTCTAGCTTGATGGGGAGTATTAAAAAATGTAATGGAGTGATAATTGGATCTCTCCAGGTTCCAATTAACACCCACTCATGTTTAGTCCTACATCTACTATCTGTGGAACTCTGGTCTGTCTGTGGGGCTATATACAAAGCTCCACACCCCCTGTACTCGATGAGACTAATAGAAAGATCCAGTCCTTTGTGTCATGTGGTTTCATCCTGCTCCTTCGGGAGTAGAGTTCCACAAAATCCTTCGTGTTCTTTATATTTTATTGCTCTGTTTATCGATTCACTTCTGTAATCCAAATTTCAATAAGAGTTGTATCGAACACGGGAAGAGGAGTGCGAACATGAAGGCCCAAGGCGAAGATGGTCGTTTGAAGTCACTTGCTGGTCGGCAGTCGGATGGGGCTCATCCAACCACATGGAAGCATTCCCATAGCAAGGGTGACAAAATTTGGAATGGAAGGTGGTTTTTGAAAGGAGAGTATTGAGGGTGGTGGCGATGGGTTCAACTATGGCAATGAGTAGCCATGTTACTATGATGTTCAATCAATGGAGGCGAGCAAGAGGTTAGAGTTATGGCATATGGTTGTTGAATTGGTTTATAGGATATGGTTGGAGATTATAGTGTGCAATTCTGTATTCACATGAGCTGAAGCATATGGAGAGAGAAATCTTGCAGTTGGTGCACCATGGAAGGTTCCATTGCTGGTAGTTTTGCCAGTGAACGGGCAACAAGATTGAATTAAAGGGCCAATAGTGGTGTTCATGAGTGGTGGTTTTGATCCGCATAGACAAGAGTCAAAAGGTCTTGTTGCCATAGAAGAATCTAAGGGCTTGTGCATTGATTCTTATGACAATCTTATTGATGGTATACGGGCCTTGATGATTGAACTTTTGTAATATTGGACTGTCTTTCTAGATCAATATATCCAACCACTATTGTGCCTTTAAACGTAGAGGTAAATTCCTTAGTAATACTCAGGGACTACATAGGTCCTTGAGCAGTACGAAATGTTTTTTTCCCTCTCGACCACTATCAATATCACATTTCCCATGCGATATCTTCGGTTTGTACTTAAAAAAAAGAAATAGATGTTGCATGTCCAAAATGCGACATCCACTCCAAATTTTTTTAAAGGATGTAGCATTGGAACATGCGACATCCACTTCAAAAAATAATTAAAATGGATGTCGCATGTCCCAAATGCAGCACCCACTTCAAAAAAATAATAAAAAATGGATGTTGCATATCCCAAATGCGACATCTAGTAAAAAAAAATTAGAAAATGGATGTCACGTTTGGGACACACGTTTCATCTATTTTTATAGTTATTAAGTCCAAGATAAAAAATCTATTAGAGACGTCACATTTTCGAATGCAATATTAATGTCACATTTAGGAAATGCAATATTACTGTAGTAGTCAAGTAAAAAAAACATTTCGCACTACTTAGGGACCTATGTAGTCCTTGAGTATTACTAAGGAATTTCTCTCCTTAAACGTAACTTGTTGATTTTTCAATCTCTGTTACCTCAAATATGAATTGTGATCTAGATGACGGCTTCAAGCTACTCTCACTAGTATTCAACATGATCATGGAATCTTGGATACAATTCAAATGTCATGTGATGATAGTAATTGGTCCAAAATAAAAATACGTTAAAAAGGGCGGGAGGAAGAAAGTGGTAAGCTTGTAAATGTTAGAGTAGTGAGACCAATTTTTCTGGTGGAGAAGCTTGTAAATGTAAGAGTAGTGAGATATTTTTTTAAGATACAGATATCAGAGTTTAAATAATATAACATTCTAGTGCTGCATATTTGTTTTTGTTTTTTTGTAGTAGATAGTACTTTAGACGAATACAAAGAAAAGAAGTAGAGGAGGCTTTGAAGGTTATGAGACCTGGGAAAGGTGTTGGACCGGATGACATCCCTGTAGAAGTATGGAAAGTTTTAGGTGAGCGTGGTTTGACTTGGCTTACAAACCTATTCAATGTTATTTGGCGAAGCAAGAAAATGCCTGAAGATTGGAGGAGGAGTATCGTGGTGCCTCTGTATAAGAACAAAGGAGACATTCAAAATTGTTCAAATTACAGAGGTATTAAGCTGATGAGTCACACTATGAAAATTTGGGAACGTGTGATCGAAAGAAGGTTGAGGCAAGTTTCCCAAGTAAAAGAAAACCAATTCGGATTCATGCCAGGTCGCTCAACTATTGAAGCCATCCATTTGCTGAGGAGAACAATGGAGATTTATAGAGCTAAAAGGAAGAATCTCCATATGATCTTTATTGATTTGGAGAAGGCTTATGATTCCGTCCCACGAGAGATACTGTGGAGAGTTTTGGAGAAGAGACAAGTACCTGTCCTATACATTAATCTCATAAAGGATATGTATGATAGGGCTTTATCTTGTGTAAGGACCCCGACAGGGAAGACTGACTATTTTGATATCAACATTGGTTTACATCAAGGTTCAGCTTTGAGTCCATTTCTTTTTAGTTTGATTATGGACGAGTTGACAAGTCACGTTCAGGATGAGTTACCTTGGTGTATGTTATTTGCTGATGATATTGTGTTGATTGACGAGACTAGAGATGGAGTAAATGAGAAGCTTGAGGTTTGGAGACATGCATTGGAGACTAAAGGTTTTCGTATAAGTAGGGCTAAGACGGAATATATGGAATGCACCTTTGATGGAAGCAATGGTGAAGGAATCGAGGTGAAGATTGGTGACGATAACATTCAGAAGAGAGATTCTTTTAGATATCTGGGATCTATTTTGCAACATGATGGGGAAATTGATGGAGATGTTACTAATAGAATAAATGCAGGCTGGCTAAAGTGGAGAGGAGCCTCCGCTGTTCTCTGTGATAAGAAAATTCCTTTAAAAATTAAAGGAAAGTTTTACAAAGCAGCCGTGAGACCTGCTATGCTTTATGGTTCTGAATGTTGGCCTGTGAACCATAGACATGTGCAGAGAATGGCTGTAGCAGAAATGAAAATGCTAAGATGGATGTGTGGACATACACGTAAAGATCGGATTCGAAATGATGCAATCAGAAAGAAAGTTGGTGTAGCTCCGATCGAGGATAAGATGCGAGAAAACCGCTTAAGATGGTTTGGTCATTTGCAAAGAAGGTCAACTGATGCATCGGTTAGGAGATGCGAGTGTTGGGATGTTGAGCCGGCTAAGAGAGGGCGAGGACGGCCCAAGAAGTGTTGGAAAGAGACTATACGAAGGGATCTTAGTTTTTTGGATATAAGACCGAGATTGACCCAAGATAGATCTGAATGGAGGCGAAGAATCCATGTAGCCGACCCTACTTAATTGTGGGAAAAGGCTTTGTTGTTGTTGTTGTAGATAGTACTTTAGTAGTGTAGTAGATTGATATCTATAGTAGGTGGTGAGTTGCGCATAAATTCAGGTGGTGGGGTTCCCCCCATTTGTTTCACAGTGAAGTTATCTTTGTGGAATGTGGGAGGCTCGAGGCAACCAGAGAAGGGGGTAATGATCGGGGCTTTATTACGTCTTGGCATGTAGGCATTGCTTGTTTGTAGGAGATAAAAATTGGGTGCTATGACGTCGTGAAGAGGAAATCGAGTGGTAATGTGGTGGCTTGAAACGAGGATATGCTCAGGTCAGTGGAGGAATTGACCATTGATCATTCGGTGTATGCGGTGCAAGATTATAGGAGGGATAGTTCAAGATTGATGCTATCGTCAGTGAACGGGCTCTCATGTACATCACTCAATGTTGAGTGGTGAGGGAGCATATGAGAAGCTTGGCGCAGGAGGAGGTGGTGCATTTTGATTTGTTACAAGATGAGCATGAGTTTAATGAGTTTGCTTAACATGGGAGCAATGGTAAAGATTATGGAGGAGGAAGACTGAAAGGGGATGGAGTGGAGGTAGAGGTTGCATTAGAAGTGGTTAAATGGAGGCGACACTAATATGTGATCTTTCCTTGCGGTAACTAGTTGTAGACATTTGTGAAGTTTCATACAATCCACTGCAGTTGGGAGGTGGTTTTTCACAGTAGTAGTTATTGCAATCACTTAATCGTTTTAAGAACATGAGTCAACGTTTATCCCCTCACCGATCCCAGTGGCTTGGTATGGGTATTTCTTAAGTGTCTTGTGAAGAGGTCAGGGATTGTTCAAGGAATTCGAGCTGATGGAGATCTAGAAGGCGATCTTCGAGGTGAACGCTAATGGGAGCCCGAGTCTCGATGTGTTCCCTATGTTCTTCTGGGGGACGTGACAGTAAGGGTGGATGACTTTTGCTTTATTGTGTTGTCCAATGTTGTCTACTTATTGTTGCGAAGCTTTTGGCAATCAGATTGTGAGGGGTGCTAGGTCGTATTATTTTTTTTGTGCAGGATGTTTTATTGTTGAGCAAATTGATGACAAATAGCGTTGTGATGGCATCGGAGATTGTTTCTGATTGGAAGAGACAATACAAAGGCTTATGATTGCATTGACTGGCATTTCTTCTTGTCATTGTTGCATTGCAAGGGTTCTTGAATGCTTGGATAACTTGGTAAAGCGTTGTGTTACGACTGCATCTTCTGTGTTTTAGCAATTGCTTTCTTCAGGGAGGTCTTTTATTGGGAGCGGGGTCGATATGGCTGTCCTTTGCGCCCTCTTGTCTTCATCCTGGTTGATAATGTTCCAACGGTTATGGTGGAGTGTATTGCTGTAGGTGGTTTCTTCTTTAAATACTCAAGGGGAGGGGTTGTCTATTACAATTATGCAATATGGTGATTGTTGAGATATTTACTATCTTTTTTACCGTTCTTTTATTATCTATTTATTTTGTTATCTTTATGTAATTTGCCCAATTGATTTCTCTCTTATATAAGAGAACCGAAGGCTTCTCGTAAATGCAATTCATTCTTTCTCCTTCTACATGGTATCAGAGTGGCAGTCTTAGACCGGAGTTCCCTTGCACAACCAGGCCCTTTCGGCCGCCTCCCTGGCTGCCCAGGCCCCCTACGCCCTCCCAGGCTACTGTCGGCTCTCTCGTGCATCTCCGCGGACCCCTATGACTCCATCTGCAGTTTGATTCGATCTGATTTTTAACCGGAGAATGTGATTTCAGATCTATAATTCATGTTTTTCGGTCCTAGAGAGCAACGAAGATTGATGAGGATAGTTGTATGAGTCTACACGTACAACCAATCCTTCGTATGATCGTGTAGACTTGTTCATATCGGTCTACTCCCCAGTTGAGTTCCGTTCAACGTTTGTCCGTCATGTCAGAGAACAAAAGTGATATTTTTTCGTTCGGAGCCTTCGAGGGCCCGACTCCCATCGTTAAGATGGATGGGACCAACTATGACTTGTGATCCATGCAATTTCTCACCCTCATGCAGTGCAACAACAAGGATCACATCCTGATAGATCCCGAGCCAACGAATAAGACTGGGGCAAATACTTATTGGAAGCAAGATGACACGTATGCGTGTGTTTGGCTTTGTGGGAGCCTCGCTACAGAAATAGCCATTGATATTTTGAATCAGCCCACTGCCAAGGCGATGTGGTATATTTTGGCATCCACCTATGCTCAAGTGAAGAATGATGCCAAAATTCTTTAGTTATAGTTCGATATCTACAATGCCAAGTAGAATGGACGTCATCTGTACGTGTACCACTCTTCGCTCCGTGGCTTGTTCGAGAAGCTTCATAGCTACATGCTTATTACGACATCTACTTAGCAGCAGAAGATGTATAGGAACTCCACGATGGTTGGAGCCTTCATGGATGGACTTAATGCAAAGTATGATGCTGCACGTACTTAGCTTCTTAGCAGAGCTACTATACCTCTTATAGAGGAGGCCTATAGCCGTCTCGACTAGATTATCATGCCTTCTATAACCACCCTCTTCAACGACGGTTGCTTTTCGTAGCCAAGGAAAGATCCAGTCTAGAGGAAACACCCCTCGTGGCAGTGGTGGTGGACGCTAGCGTGGCCCTTGCACTTACTATCGTAAGCCTGAACATGCAGAGGATACATGTTACCAGAAGCATGGATATCCTGCTTCTGGTCGAGTAGCAGAACATATTGTCTTCGGAGGCTCCAGCTTCCCAGGCCGATCATTGCTTCGATGATGTTGTCTCTCGTATTCAAGAGATCATGACCCCTACTGTTGGCACCACTATTATAGATACACTCTTAGCCAGAGCCTCTTCGAGCTCCTCAAGTATCACATATGCTTTAACTGGTAGTACTGGTGCAGGCATGACAGAGTGGATTATGGATTCTGGTGCTTCTCACCACTTGTGTGGAGATAGATCGCAGCTGAGGTCCTATAGGACCATACCACCTAGCAGATGGGTTGTCATTGCTAATGGCGACCACTTACACATTACAAGACATGGGGAGGTGCATTTGATACCATCCATATGGCTTCAAAATGTTTATATGCTCCTGACTTTCAGATGAATTTACTTTCCGTTAGTCAGATTACTAAAGATATGCATTGTCATGCCATTTTTTATCCTTTGTCTCTTGTTTTTCGAGACATACTTATGGGCAGGGTGATCGGATGTGATCGTGAGCAGCGGGGACTCTACAGACTGGTCCAACCTCCTCATTCTAGTGTTTCTACTATACCTACTAAACCGGTCTCTCCATATCTGTGGCACCTTCATTTTGGCCATTTTCCTCTGCAGAAGTTGTGTCATGTTCTCCCTCATATTTGTACGAGATCCTCCTTTCAGTGTGAGACATGCCAACTTGGGAAACACCACCATTCCTCTCCATCCCGTCATAGTCGGAGCAGTTCTCAGTTATTTGAGCTCCTTCATTTAGACATTTGGGGTTCAAGTCGTGTTCCTGTTCACTGGGGCACCATTTTTATCTAGTTGTGGTTTATGATTTTTCTAGACTTTCCTGGGTATTTTTATTGAAGAATAAATTTGAGATTGGATCTGTGATAAAAAATTTTATTACTGAGATAAAGAATATCTTTTCTGCCATTGTCAAACATCTTCGTTCTGATAATGCCTTAAAATTCTGCACCTTACAACTCTCTATATTTCTTAGATCTCTTGGCATTGTTCACCAGACCTCTTGTGCTTATACTTCCCAGCAGAACGATGTTACCGAGCATAAATACCGTCTCTTGTTGTGACCAGAACCTTGTTGATACAAAGTCGTGCTTCTCACTCTTACTTGGGCGATGCTGTCCTTACTACTTGCTATCTGGTGAACCGCATGCCCTCGTCTATGTTAGGAGAGAAGATTCCTTTCTCGATTGTGTTTCCCAAGAATGATCTTTTCTCCTTACACCTCGTGTGTTCAGATCTGTTGCTTTTGTTCATGATATCTCTCCAAGATGTGACAAGCTCTCTCCCAGAGCTTACAAGTACGTTTTTGTCGGCTACTCTCGTACCTAGAAGAGGTATCGTTGCTTTGATCTGCTAAGGCGGAAATACCTTGTCAGTGATGACGTTACTTTCTTTGAGTCTAGTATGTATTTTCTCCTACAGGTGACAGACTAGCCCCATCTGACTTTGGCGATGAGATCTACATGCTTCCACCTCTTACTACCGTTCCACCACCTCCTTCTACTCCTGTTCTACCACCGCTTACTCAGCCACCACCATCACCACCACCTTCACCATCTACTCCTATCTTTACACCTGCTCCCATGGTTCCACCTCCTACTGTGACTCAGTTGTTGCCACATGTTTTTACTCGCAAGCCTCGTTTGGTTCCCCTGCTCACAATCTTGCCCATCATCCAACATGCCTCAGGTATGTAATGAGCACATTGTTTCTATTGATGACACTACTGAGTTATCTGTGCAGCAGAATTCCATACAGGATGACCATGTGCCCTCTCCAGAAGGGAACTTACAGGCTCAAGACTTGTCAGATGATCTTGATGTGTCGATTGCTTTGCGAAATCAGAAACGTACATGTGCTACTTATCCTCTTGCAACCCAGGTTTCCTTGAGCAGTCTGTCATAGGATTTCAGGAGGTTTACCTTGGCACTATCAGCCATGGAGATAACACATACATATTAGGATGCTCTTCAGGACAGTCGGTGGAGGTTGGCCATGGAGGAGGAGATGACCATGCTACAGTCACATGGTACATGGAGTCTTGTTTTTGCTCCAGTTGATGCACCCGTTTTGGGATGCAAATGGGTGTTCACTGTGAAACACCGTACAAATGGCAATGTGGATCACTATAAGGCGAGACTTGTGGCACGTGGGATATTTTCTCTCCAGTTGCCAGACATTCTACCCTGTGTATTCTACTTTCTACTAATGTGATACGAGATTGTCCCATTTACTAGCTTGATGTGAACAATGTCTTCCTATATGGTGATCTATAGGATGAGGTTTACATGCGGTAACTACGTGGGTTTGCTGCTGAGGGGGAGTGTCAGAAGGTTTGCAGTCTTCATAAGGCTATGTATAGCCTTAAGAAAAGTCCAAGAGCATGGTTCTAGAAGCTCTCGAACTTGATAGAGCAACATGGATTTGTGAGATCGATTGCCGATCACTCTTTATTTGTGCACATGACCCATAGAGATACTATCGTCATTCTTGTTTATATTGATGACATTATTGTTATAGGGGATGACGAGTAGGACATTCAAGGTGCCAATTACTTCCTAGGTTAGCAGTTTGTGATCTAGGGACCTTGGTAATTTACGTTACTTGGACTGAAATTTGCCAGGAACCATCGAGGTCTTGTGATGACCCAGAGGAAGTATGTTATAGATTTTTTTTCAGAGACATGCATGGCAGATTACAGACCTGCGACTACTCCTATTGACCTGAGCATAAATCTCTATGATGATGACATTAAGGAGGTCGACAAGAGGAGGTACATGGAGCTTGTTGGCAAGCTATTATATGTGACTATTACCAGGCCTGACATATCCTTTACCGTGAGCAAAGTGAATCAGTTTATGGAGCAACCCAGACATGCACATATGGATGCAGTCCATATGATTCTAAGGCATCTGAAGACATCACCAGGTACGTGACTTTTTTTCAGTAGAGGCACATCTCTCTCAGTTACAGAAGCAACCGTGGTTGCCAGATCGAGTGCAGAGTCAGAATACAGGGTCGTGACACATGCTAGCACATGGATGATGTGGGTCAGATATGTTCTTACCGACCTAACTATAGACGTGTCTCTTCCCATGCACCTCCAATGTGATAATCAGGTTGCTCTTTCCCTTGCCAACAACCTAGTTTTTCATGAGAGGACTAAGCACATAGAGGTGGACTGTGACTACACTCATGACATGATACATAATGGTCTTTATCGCCACTAGGCATGTCGGCTCTGGAGACCAGACAACATATATTCTTACTAAGGCCCTAGCCAGAGGGCCTTATCAGAGATGTTGTTCCACGATGAGTCTAATCGATATCTACGCTCCAGCTTGGGGGGGGGGGAGTGTTGAGATATTTGCTATCTTTCTTATCGTTCTCTTATTATCTATTTATTTTATCCTCTTTATGTAATTTGCGCAATTGGTTCCTCTCCTACATAAGAGAACCCAAGGGCCTCTCATAAATGCAATTCATTTTTTCTCCTTCTACAGTGATGATTCAATCTTATTTGTTGAGAGGGATGCAGAGAACTACAAAAGAATTTCGATGGTGTTTAATTTGTTCGGTGAGGTTTGTGGCATGAAGATTAACATGGCTAGATATGCTTTTGTTCTATTATTTAATCGAGGATGAGGTTGCATGCTTTGGGGCCTCAATGAGCCCCCCCTGGGTGTGTTTGTTATTGCATTAAGTGGGCCTTGCGCTTGTGGTTGGGTGGTTACGATAGGCAGTGTGGTTACCCATGGATGAGAAAGTTTTCTTGGTTCATAGGAAGGCTTGAGTCTAACATGATGCATTTCTTTTGGTCCACCTCTGACGAATCCTCCGATATAAACCTGGTGGACCGAAGGACGGTCAGTCCTCACATGTTCTAAGGATGACGGCTAACTTGATCTTTCACAGTTTGAAAGAAGTCAACAAGGCACTGTTAGCGAAGTGCATCATTTGCATTTGGTGGCGGTAGCAATGACTTGTTATGCATTTTGTTATGTTGGACCTATGGGGTCTCTTTCCATTTCCCAAGCTCCGGCGAGGGAGTGGGCTCACCGTCAGCATTTTGGAGGGGGTGTGGTACTGCCAGAGGTTAGGCAGAAGTTGCAACAAGTTCTGGGAGATGGAAATGACTTTCATATATGGCGTGATGACTGGACGGAGGGAGGGATTCTTATCGAGAAATTCCCTCACTTGTTTGATGTGGCTTCTAGTCGTGATGCCACCATGGTCGAAATTAAGTCGTCCACTTTTTAGGTTTGAAAGATCGAGGGGTGTTTGAGAGAGGATCATGTGCTGGTGCGGAAATCGACTCATCCACTTTTTGTCATCCACTTTTTGGTGGTCTTTTGGCTTGAATTTGCATTGTTATGTGGAGAATAGAACAAAGATGGTGGTCGTGGTTTTGGCTCTTTGGCTGGCTAGAAATGGAGCGGTTTTCTGTTAGGATAGGTTTTTTATAGAGAATATTGTTGAACACCTTAAAAAGTTGGTTCAAGCCTTGTCTTTGTAATTTTGTAGATTTCTAGCCTTGGGCCCTAGAATATGCGAATTATTAATGAAGTTTTTTCGGCGAGCGCTTTAGTGGTGTTCTGTCCTTTTTACTTTCAAAAAGAAGAGTTGGAGCTCATGCTAAGAATGTATCTCATATTGTTTCTTGGTCTAGTGGTTGAAAGACAACTCGACATTAAGATTTAAAAAACCAAGATTGTTTGAAGTCAAAGGACACAAAGACATGGACAAAATGCAACCTCCATGAAAGCAAGTACATGGTTGCAGTTTGACAAAACAAAGATGAACGTGACGCTGTAAAATCAAAACATTCTTCGAGTCCAAAAAGCTGAACCTAGAGTCATTTAGTTGATCGACCTTAATTTTTAGGCGATAAAGTTTTGTTTTTTTAATCGACTAATGATATACTTCGAATTAATAACCAATCACATTCCTTCCTTCTCACAGTTGATTAACCTTTCATCTAATCGACCGATACCTTGAAGTCAACTATTTCTCTCCTTGGTCAATTTCCTTTATGCTTCAACAGTAGGATATAGCCGGTTCCTACTAACCAACTTAAAGAATTGCAAAAAATAAGGCTTTTCTCGACTGGAGTGGGATAGAGGCTCGATGCTTATGTCTTATAGCCAAGCTAGTGCTCATACACGGGCTTTTATAAATATGGATCCATTTCCTGTAAATAAATCTAATTTGAATCAAAATTGGACTTGCTTTTAAATAGACTATGTTTATTAATAATATCCTTGCAATATTTCTTTCAATAAATGCCCCTATTTATTAAATGGGGGTGTGGTGGATGAAGTGGAGAGGGACTTCAGGTGTTCTTCGTGATTCGAAGACAACTTTGAATTCTAACAGCAGGGCAGTAAGATCCGCAATGCTTTATGATACCGAGAATTAGTGTTGGGCAGTAAACCATGGATATGTGAAGATATTATCTGCAGTGGTGAATGTTACAACTTGGATTTGGAGTATTTGACCTTTTTTTTATATCCATTGCTTTGACGCTAATAGTTTCCTTTGACATGGTAAACTGCTTTAAAATTATCATGTTAAAAATGACAGCTAATTAATGTGAATTACGGATCGTAGCGGAGCTACTTAATGGCAATGGCAATCATAAGAGCCAAGATTCAGGAGGACTCGACTTGTCTCATTATGTACTTTGCATGGGTTGTCCTGAGATTCTGCTTGTTAGACAAGTCTCGAACAAGTATGTGCTATTTATTTCTTTTACGGAAGATTCTTATTGCTCTACTTATATCAGATTTGGTGGCCTCACATGAAGATTTGAGGGGGAAGACTCGGGAGGAGACATTTCGGTCAATCGTTATCTCGTTGGAGTATATCAAATGTCGATGGATGGCAACTCCGCCTACACTTGAAGAGGAATCTTGCTATGTTGAAATTCGTAATGTCTTTAATGACAAATACCATTCTTCCCTTCTAAAATGTAAGGGATTATATCTAGCTTCACTTATTTGGCACATCTTTGCTATATTTAGTGGTTCCACCATCACGCCATCCGTTTTCTTGTGTAATTTATGTATTCATTTTCTCATCTTCCTGGTGGGCTCCTTGTTTTGTTTTTAATTGTTGCAGCTGATTTAGGGGTTGCACCGTTGCCTAAAGAAGAGACAGTACATGGAGTCCGACGGTTCCTTGATGAGACACTGAAATTCTTAAGGTTTGCTCATCGCGAGCTACAGTTGGACGAGGAAGCTGTGACAGGTTGTAAGAAAGATTTGGTCACGATGTCGGTGGGTGTCGCCGGTGGGTTGCAAGATGCAATGGCGAGAATAGACCGTGCAGCTGTTATGATGTTTAAAAGACGATCAGTGGCCGAGCAGATAGCAAGTGATCTATCCGAAATTTTATTCAACCTCTGGAATGATCTATTAGATCAGAGGTCTGACGATGTTTCGGAGCAAGCTGCAATCTTTTGGAGAGCTTCCCGTTAGCGGAAAACTCAATGGTTTGATTTCATGCAAATGCTTTTGATAAATCGCATATGGCTTTGCGGGACATGATATATATGGCATGCAGACTTGGGTGGTACAGCAGATGTAAGCTATCATAATTTTATCTGTTGGTGGATGTAAGCTATACAGCGGATGTAAGCTATCATAATTTTATCTGTTGGTGGATGTAAGCTATCGTATTTATCTGATGGTCATCTACACCTTTAAGTACCTATTTTCATTGCATGTTGATCTTTTCTATTGGTGGTATTTTAAGGTAAAGCCTGGGCGAAGTCAATACCATAATCCTTCAATGTTATTTTGTATTCCCATTGTTCTCTCCTTTTTGGTCCAGGAAAGCTAATATTTGACGTACAACTCCTCATCGTGGGGAACTTTCTCACAGTTTTAAACGCTCGGCAAGTGTTGCTTAATGTTTGCCTTTTATTTTCCACCTGGGATCAATGATGATTGGAACGACTGGTTGATTGATAAGGAAAGTTTGTTTGTCGATCAACTAATGATAGTTTAGGATGATTGAACTTATAATCGATCACTGAAAAGCTGTTGATCGATCAATGTTGTCGATCATGCAGCGAGGTTGGTCAATTAATGGTTGAGTTTGTAACCTACATTGATTTGGAAAGTTTTGAAGGTATAGATGAGGTTACAAATTTCTAAAATACAATATAAAAAGTAACACTACAACTTTTAATCGACGACTATGAGATTTTACAACCAGTCACCTGAAGTTTACTTTGTAATAGCATCTTTGTTGAGTTGTCCTGCAGTTCTGTAAATAAGTACACAAGAGAGCAACTTCAATAAATGTGGCATCTTTAAAATCAACTTGGAGATATACAAAGAACTAACAACTTTATGATGATAAAACATTTAAAAGCTCAAAATTATGTAACATTATAAGCACAGACCATGTAAATGAGCAGAGATAAAAGTTTCGAGTCAAGTTTTTAATATCTAAATTTTAATTTATCTCCCTTAAAGAATCATAAAACTATTTTTATTCTTCAATTATACGATCTTAGCAGTAAAATAAAACTTATTATAATTTAATTCTCCTCCTAAATCCAATAATTTGACTAATCATAATTTTATTTTTTATCCCCTTTTTGTAATGTATTAAGAATATCATCAAGAGAAATATAAAAAAAAATGAAACTTCCGTTAATTAAAGATGGAGTTGATATAAAATGTTTGTAGCAAAAACAATATCACAATAGATAGATACTTGGAAAAATAAAGAACAATAGGAAAGAGAAAAGGGAATGCTAGGATGAGATCTAATCACTAAGGGTTACTCAGTATCATCTCTAAGATGTGTCGACAAGACTAATAAGATTAACATAAATAAGAGAGTTTATGATCTTAATTTCACTTATAGTCATACCTTTGTGGTTGTTGAACGTAATTGTTCCCTTGATATTAAGGAAGAGGCATTTGTCTCTCGTCATATGCTTTGATTATCCATTATTTATGATCCATTTGTCATGTCTTTCGTGTTTGATATCCTATGCAAAATACAAATGGTCATAAATTGAGGCCCACGATATCCCTAGTTGTAAGATATCTTCAATTCTTCAAAATAGCTGCTTGAACTGTTTGGTACCCATTGCTTTTGGGTCCTTAGATGTTAAGAATGGTATTATGATTTCTCCTTGATTCTAATACCTTACTAGTTTTGACTTGGCCAGAGATAATCTTAGCAAATTTAACAGGTTTAGAGTTTTTTCTATTCTAACAGATTTATATCCGCTTCCTATGGAGGGCTCAAAACCAATCTCAAATTTGATTTTTATCTGATAATTAAATCCTAATAGACTATCTATTTTTTCCTTCTCCTAAGTGAAATATTCTAGATCATTTACTAGAGTGTGCGTTTTCTTTATTTCAGCAACAATGTTCATTAGATAATCTATATTATTATTGAGAGCTGTAATTTCATTTTCATGGTGTTGTTGAAGGAAGTTTATAAGTTTGTATCATGAAAACGTGGAAAGAACAACATACAGATTGCAAACAAGTGAAGTTCATCGTATGAGCTCTGATACAAGCATAATAAAAATTAATTGCCAAACCACATGATGTGGGAAATAATTTCCAAACCGTTTTGCAAATCCACAAGAGTATTAGGGTTACCTTTGAAGCATGAGTCTCTAAAGGAAGAGACCTCCTGAATTGATTTCGATCTGACGACTCTTCTCTCGCATGCATAAATATGACTCGCGTAACTTCCAGTGAACTTCGCTATCAACTTCTTGTCGAAGTTTTCCATATCAAGAAGAGATCAAAGTAATATATGACTCCTGATTTATTGCAAGAAGTGATGTCCTTCACTTATAAGAAGCACAGAGAAGAAGGAATTCTTCTCTCATGAAGGGATGAACCAATGTGTATATAGTTGAGGCAATATGGTGGGCGTGTAGGGTTATGTATGGAAGAGAGAGGGAATAGAAAAGAGAGAAGTCTCAACTATCTCTTCTCTTTCTCTCTAATCTTCCAAGGTAATGAGGAATGGGTTGAATGAATCTTGCTCTCAAGAGAGAGACCAAGCCCTCTCTTATATACCAGAGGGGGATGTCCCTAGGAGTCCTACTCCTAAAGGGGGCATCCACCATGTGAGCCCTTATATGATGATTCAAAGTCAAGGATTTAATTCTTCACCTTTAAGTAATAGGAGTTACGTTTGTCCTATTAATTACCATCCAAAATAAATCAAGAGATAACAAAAAAATTATGAGGCTCTTAATTAAATTAGGACTCCGTGGTGGATGTCCATGTATAGCCTACATGGGATATCCACCTTGTCCTTGTCCTGTTTTTTATTTCAACCTATAAAATATTATTTCATTATATGATTTAGTTACAAAAATTATAATTCTATATTTTATAAGCTACCTCATAAATTATGAATATCATACCAAAAATAAAATGTAAATCCAATTTACATTTAATTTCCAATGTGAATCATATCCACATTTATGCCTTGAAATATATCTGAATCATATATATATATATTGAAGAAAGTAAATAAATCCTTTTGTGATTAACTTTGCATCACGGAATCACGGGAAAGATAGCAAACAATTTACATATTCGAAGTGTTCATCGTATGAATGCTAGTTTTAGTATAATAAGAATTTTATGCAAAGAGAAATCATATACTCAAGGAAACAAATTCCAAACATGGTTTCAAATATTCTTATGAATATTAGAAATATATCATGTGATAATTCCATGATTTATCATCTTAATTTATATTTATTATCCCACTAGCTTAAACAAATCCAACTAATTAACCCTTAATTAACTCTATAATAATTAAAACCTTGTAAATAAATAACTTTAATGATTGGTTTTAAATAATTTGTCTCTATATTGTTTATATTCTTCTATGTTGTGCTATTATTTTATGTATTTTTATTCTCATTAAAAATCCTTAAAAAATAACATAGCATTTTAAATAATAATATGTATATTATTATTATTCAAAATATCCCAAAAATAACAAAAGAATTAAAATACGTATTTTTAAACATATTAATGTATATGTGAATTGCACTCTTTCTACATTAAGGTACACTAAGGATGTGATTTAATTATCATGAATTGCACTCTTTCTACATTAAGGTACACATATACCTTAATGTAGAAAGAGTGCCCAACTGTATATGTGAATTGCACTCTTTCTACATTAAGGTACCTTAATGCAACAGTTATATGTGAATTTCACTCTTTCTACATTAAGGTACACATATACCTTAATGCAGAAAGAGTGCAAGCATCGAGAAAATGGATAATTAAATATGATTTAATTATCATGAATAATATGAATTTGATTCATATTATAAGAAGAGATATCTAAGATAGTTAAATGTGATTTACTTATCAAAGATATGAATAACGTGAATGTGATTCATGTTATTTGGGCACATGAGAAAAGAGATCCAAGATGATAAAATGTGATTTAATTATCTTGGATATGAATAATGTGGATAGCACTATCCATATTAATCATATATATTATAAATATGATTTATAATATATAAGAGAGAAAGAAATATTGTAAATAGCATTTGTTAATTATTAATATGTGAATTGGATTCACATTAAGTAATTAATTGGAAATGTAATTTACAAATTAGTTTGGGATGTGAATATGATTCACATTTTCTTCAATGGCAAGACTGAAATATTCACAAATTAATTTGGAATTAATTTGGTGGATATTATTGCAATAATAGTTATTGCAATTAATTAATAAATAATAAGATAAATAAAGAGACAAAAATCACCACCAAAAACAAAGGTGGCGTCACCCATGACTTGGTCATAGGTGACGCCTCCTATGTTTTAGGAGGTTTGTTGTCTTCTCTTTCTTGTTATAATATTATCTCTTAATAAATTAATTTATGTTAATTAAATTGTGTTGATAATAATTCAACACATATTTAATTTAATATAAATTAATGTTGTTGGTTTTAAGCCAACAACAATCATAGCCATTGATTTTACATAGACCAAACATGGTCGTTGGATCTATGTATCCCGTGGATTGAGATCCATTGGATCCTAAAATAATATAAAAGGAGGGCTAGGCTAGCCTTTCTTGGAACACACACAAGGAAGAGTTGTACACGCCTACAACTCTCTCTCTCTCTCTCTCATTCTCGCCACTCTCTCTCCCTCTCCATGCAAAGGCGGCCGACCATCTTGTGTATTGAGGAGAAGGGTCTCTCGCCTTCGCCTTCGACGACTCGGGGATCTCCTTCTTCTTTGGGGCTGCTTGCTCTAAAGGAAGACGATGGATTTTGTTCGACGAAATCAGGGGATCCATTGCTTGGATCTTCATCGAGGATTGCGGGAGGAACACGTCTCATCATCGCGCCCACAAGTGCGTTCTTCATGGATCGGACTTAAGACAGGAGGATCTCTTGTTTGGGATCTCACGATTACAACCACGCTTCAAGAGGTATTCCTTATACTTTACGGTTTGATGAAACAGTCCAAGAAGTATTCTCGTGATCATGTGGTTTCATCTTTAGTTTTAAAAATTTTAATTTCCACCTCATCTAGCGACTAGTGCAACTCGTCGCGCCGATCGTATACGATGCGATCGACACGCTTTCGTGATGTGCTTGAGGATTCTCAATATCCTTCACCCTTCTCGACCACTTTGAGTTGGGCACTCTACGACAGAGCATGACAGTCCTTCAGTTTGCTGATCGATCTGTCAAGAGGCTGAAATGGTTGCTGAAGGACGTTATCGTCACGATTCAGGGTCTGAAATTCCCCGTGGACTTCGTTGTGTTGGACATGGAGAACCATGAGTCTGTGACTGATACCCCCATCATTTTAGGACGCCCGTTCTTGGCCACAACCAAGGCAGTGTCCGACCATGATAGCAGGAAAGGTGTACTTTCGCATCGAGGGCGAGAGTATACAAATAGAGACGGTCAAGGACACTAGAGCCAGAGATGCAGCTTGCTCAGAGCCGACTTCCGATTCAGAGCAGATGAAAGAGGCAGTGCGAGACATCCACCAGGACTGCGATTTTGTGATCACAGATGACGAGGCAGTTTGGGCAGATCCAGTCGCACATGCCATCCTCTCACCTTCAGAGTTCGCTGATGCAGAGACGCCAACAGAGGAGAGCTTGGAGAGCGCATTCCTGGTCCAGGATACATTTCATGTAGCAGATCCAGTTCTTGACCGCAAGACAGATTTTTGTGAGTCTGATACAGATCCCTCGGAGTCAGATATTGATTGGGCAGAGTTTGATGATTTAATACAATATCTGACTTCTAATGAGCCTACAGCTAGGAAGGAGGTTGATACCGAGCAGAGCAGAGACAGTCCAGCAGAGCAGCCTTCTCCAGATACAGATTGTGAGCGAGAGTTTCCGTTCTCTCATGCAGATTTGGCAGCATTCACTCAGACCTTTCAGAGGCCAGATCCGTCAGCACCTACTTGTCCAGAGCTGAAGCCACTACCGTCATCACTGAAGTATAGGTTCCTTGAGGGCAAACAGTGAGATGTACCCAGTCATTATCTCGGCAGATTTGACTGGAGAGCAAGAATCTCATCTGATGGGGGTTCTCGAAAAGAACCGCAAGGCGATTGAATGGAGCGTAGCCGATCTCCAGGGGATACGTCCGGCCCTGTGCTCCCACCATATCTATCTCGAAGAGGACGCGAAGCCGTCGCGTGAGTTCTAGCAGCGGCTGAACCCGAACCTTCGAGATGTTGTCATGAAGGAGATCTCGAAATGGTGGAGCACCGATTTTATCTACCCCATCTCCGACTCCAAGTGGGTCAGTCCGTTGCATGTGGTGCCCAAGAAGACGGGCATCACTACAGTTGTCAACGAGTCTGGAGAGGAGATCGCTACCCGGGTACCCACTTCTTGGCGGGTCTGCGTCAATTACAGAAGACTCAACCAGGCCACCAAGAAGGATCACTTCCCCCTGCCCTTTATTGATCAGATCATTGAGAGACTGGCAGGGAAGAGCCATTATTGCTTCTTAGAGGGGTACTCCGGCTAAATCAGGTGGCCATTGTGCCCGAGGACCAGGACAAGACCACCTTCACCTGTCCCTTCGGGACATATGCTTTCAGATGCATGCCATTTGGGTTGTGCAACGCTCCGATGACATTTCAGAGATGCATGATGTCTATCTTTTCGGACATGGTGGGGGAGTGCTTGGAGGTCTTCATGGATGATTTCTCGGTCTACGGCGACGGATTCGACTCCTGTCTTGACTGCCTAGACCGAGTCCTTCAGTGATGCATTGAGGTTAACCTTGTGTTGTCTTGGGAGAAGAGTCACTTCATGGTGACTCAAGGGACGGTGCTTGGCCATATCATCTCCAACAGGGGCATGGAGGTTGATCCGGCCAAGGCGGATGTCATTAGAAAACTCAATCCACCGTCCAACTTGCGGCAACTACGATCTTTTCTAGGGCACGTCAGTTTCTACCGACGCTTCATTCGTGATTTCAGCAAGATTGCCCGACCGTTGACTGATCTGCTGACGAAAGACATTGAGTTCCTTATCGATGACAAGTGTCTATCGTCGTTTGAGACTCTCAAGAGTTGTGTTGTAAAGGCTCCTGTTCTCCAGCCACCTGATTGGTCTCTCCCATTCGAGATCTTGACGGATGCCTCCGATTTTGCCGTAGGGGCCGTGCTAGGACAAAGGAGGGATGGAGTCCCATTTTCTATTCACTACGATAGTCATACATTGGATGCCGCCCAGCAGAACTACACCGTCACTGAGAAGGATATGCTAGCCGTAGTTTTCGCCCTAGATAAGTTCAGATCTTACATCATTAGACCTAGAGTGACCATCTACACTGATCATACCGCCATCAGGTACCTCATGGGAAAGAAGGATGCCAAAGCTAGATTGACCAGATGGATCCTTCTACTCTAGGAGTTTGATATTATGATTAAGGATAAGCCTGGAGTCAGGAATGTGGTGGCGGATCATCTCTTCCGATTAGAGCATCTTGAGGATTCTGAGCAGACCGAGCCTATTTGTTAGACCTTCCCAGATGAGGCGATCCTTGCTATCACCTCTCTCCCGTGGTATGCCGATATTGTGAACTTTCTTGTTGCCAAGTAAGTCCCACAGGATTGGTCAGGCAAAGACTTGAGACCTTCCTCGCGAAGGCCAAGTTCTACCACTGGGAGGATCCCATCCTTTACCATGAAGGAGGGGATAGCGTCTGGCGTCGGTGTATTCCTCAGGAGGAGCATCACAGCGTCCTTACTTACTGCCACAAGCTGGAGGCAGGATGACATCACTCTGGGAGGAGAACGGCACAGAAAGTGCTCCAATCCGGCCTATGGTGGCCTACTCTCTTCAAGGACTCCGATGAGTTCGTGAAGAGGTGTACTGACTGTCAGAGGATGGGCACTTGTGGACAACGTGATATGATGCCGATGTAGTCCATTCACTTCTGTGAGGTTTTTGATGCATGGGGCATCGATTTCATGGGTCCATTCCCTAGGAGTCAGGGATTTGAGTACATTCTGTTGGCCGTGGATTATGTGAGTCGTTGGGTTGAGGCCATCCCCGCCCGAACCGCAAATGCTAGGACTGTTTGCCGATTTTTGAGGAAGCATATCATTTCACGGTTCGGGGTACCTCGAATGTTGATATCTGACGGGGGGTCTCATTTTGTCAACAACAAGGTAAAGGCCCTTGCTAGCGAGTTCAGCACAGACCATCGAGTTGCCACTCCATATCACCCTCAAACGAATGGTCTTGCTGAAATGTCGAACATGGAGATCAAGACTATATTGCAGAAAGTCATCCAACCTGACCGAAAGGATTGGTCACAGCTTTTGGACTCGATCTTGTGGGAATAGCGGATGTCTTTCAAGACTCCTTTGGATACAACTCCCTTTCGCCTCGTTTATGGCAAGCCCTGCCATTTACCTGTTGAGCTGAGACATAGGTCACTTTGGGCTGTTACTGATATACTTTTGGATCCAGAGCATGTAGGAGATCAGAGGAGGGTAGAGTTAGCAGCCCTGGAGGAGCTTCGTGATACAACCTTTTTGAGCAGCCTACAGTACAAGGAGAGAATGAAAGAGTGGCATGATTCTCATATCAGCCACAAGCAATTTGAGCCAGGACAACGAGTATGGTTGTTCGATGCCAGGTTGAGATTATTCCCAGGGAAGCTACAGAGCAAATGGAAGGGACCTTACTTGGTTAGAAAGGTACACAACAACGGGAGTATCGATATATCTGAGTTGTCTTCTGAGAGTACCTTTCATGTTAACGATCAACCACTCAAGCCATATCTAGATCATGAGTCGCGGGTCGTTGACGTTGCCCCGATTCACTTTGTGTGAGATGTGGTCTCTTGACTCACATCTATTGCATCTCATGCCTGATTATCATTGTTCTTCCGACTTGTATAGATCCAGTTGTCCATATCACACATTCTTCAGTCCAACACCCCATTTACATCTTCGACGTTGCTATACTTAGGGTGCACTTTACCCTAAGTATAGGGGGGTGTGAGACTTTTGAGTTTCTTTTGATTCATTTTTACCTCTGTTTTGTTGTCTATACTTAGGGATATTTTACCCTAAGTATTGGGGAGGTAGACCCTGTACATTCTCACTCGGCTTTCCCTTTGTGTACAGCCTGCTATACTTAGGATTATTTAATCCTAAGTATAAGGGGAAATCCCGAGATCCTCTTGTATTTCTATTCTTTCATTCGTCTTTGTATAACCCTATACTCAACATGAGTTATGTCTTCTTCATCGCTCTTGACTCTGAGGACATCGTTCGAGCTAAGTATAGGGGGGGTGTATATATTTCATATATACTCTAGCCATAACTCGTACTTTGTGTGAGTGTGTTAATAACTAAAAATGGCTAAAACCTAAAACTCCATAAAAATTAAAAAATTTTCCTTATAAATAAGAATTCTTTTATTGCACATACATAGCTAGTGTACAAATTATTTTTGTAAAAATGTTTGTAAAAACTTTTTGTGTAAATAGTTTGTAAATATTTCCATATCAAAATTATGTATATAGTACAAAATTTTTATAAAATGTTTTGAAAATTAAAAGTTTGCAAAAACTTTGTGTAAATTTGTGTAAATATTTTGCAAAACTTGCATTCACGCATACATCCATGTTTTCAAAACCGTTTTCAAAAATTTTGCACATGTGTAAATAGTTTGTAAATAGCATATTTGTAAGTACTTGTATAGTTTTTCCTGGATTATAGTTGACATTTAAACTAGCCTGGAATTAAATTGGAAAATGGAGCTTGGTTAAGATCTTAATCCACCTAATTATAAGAGGAACCTTATAGGGCTTAGGGTTGAGACTTTTCAGGTCCATCGTGACTTAATTCTTTGAGTCCACTAGGCTATGATCATATGTCATCTCGATGAGCCTAAGTAGAGCACTTAACAACACACACATGACTCATATAGACAATGGCTTGACTTGGATCCACACTTTACACCGAGCTCTCCACGGATGAGGTGGTGAGGAGGCAGTCTTCCTTGACTTGGGGTAGCATATGAGGGTAGTACTTCTAGGCGGAACCTCTCTTCTTCTTATAGTGAAGGAAGCGCGTCTCAACTTGGTCTGGTTGCCATGAGGTCTAACGACAGGAGTTGTGGGTTGCAATAATGCTTCAAAAGAGGGATAGTCTACTGGCTCAAGAGGAAAAACTCCTTATGTACATATGCTGCACTTTGTAGATATGTTGTACAGATACACAAAAAAAAATGCAAAAAGAAAATAACTCCAAAAAAGTGGTGGGTCTGAGAGAAAATGATAATCCCACCAGAGTGTATATAGTGCAATAAGCAAAGCTTGAGACTCATGTTCCATCTTATGTAGCTTGTAGCAGGGAGACTTAGCTACACTGGTTGAGCTCCCAAGGATACATGATTACACTGGTCATGGTCCATTCTCTTCTTCCCCCTCTTCTTGAGCCGGTTGAACTTGAACTTAGAAGGGAATACCCCGCTCCTCGAGGAAAGAGTGGCCAGACAAGGTCAGAGTTACCTTGTTGGGGAGGGTTGTCATTTTGCTACTTTTGAGGTGGAGAGCTATACCTCACTTACACTGTACAAGGAAAGATTCATGGTCTTCAGGGTTTGTGTATGTAGACTTTTTCTGATCTGGATTATTGAGGAGTCTTGACTATAGATTAGTGGATCTTAGAGGTTGTTAAGTTTTAAACCTAAGTCCAAATAAGGTTCCGACACATTAATAATCCAAAGATCTGATCGAGCTCCATATTTCAAATTAATGAAGGCAATTTTAATAATCAGCATTGATCCTTGCATTCCCTCTCTTTTTCTTTTTCTTTTCTTTTTCACTTCTTTTCCAAATACGTGTTTGCTAAGGGACTAGCAAAGTTAAGTATAGGAGGGTGATGAATACCCATTCGTCACTCTTTATTCTTTTATTTTAGCTACAAAACCCTTGCAAAACACCATGTAGATATGTGTAAATATCATAAATTGTCAAAATGCATGCATTGTGTAAATAGCTATAATTAGCATGTTTTTGTGCATAAATAAAAGAATAAAGAAATAAAAGAAAAAGAGGAAATATTTAGAATAAATATTGAGTGACCTAATCCCAAGGGAGGGCTCAGCATGGGTCTGACCGCAAAAGAAGTCAAGTAGAGGGAGATAGGGTCAATCACACTTGTATATATACCTATGTATATAAATAAATTTATTCTCCTCAAAATAAAAATAAAAAGTGTTTCTCATATTTTGTACATACTTATAAAAATAAAATAAAAATCAGAAAAATAAAAATAAAAATAAAAAAAATAAATTTTCTACCTTGTACATATACCATATAAATATGTATATAAACCTATTTATTTACTAATGTAAATAAATAATAAAAATAAAATAAAGATACATTTTTATTACAAATTTGATGTTATAAATAAATAAATTATAAAATTGGAATAATTGTATAAAAATAAATACTTAAAAATAAAAAACACATATATGTATATACCTATATATAATAATAATATAATGTAAATACATAAATTATTTTTCAAAAAAATAATTAAAAATCACTGAAAATAATTTGAAAAATAATAAACATTTTTCATGTTTTAACTTTTTTGAAATAAAATCATTTAATAATTTTAATTGAATTTCCAAATATTTAATAATTGGAGCATTCTGATTGGTCCACATGGGATTGTTGACCCCCTGTCAACTCTCCCCCGCGGACCCTCTTCCAGGCGGATCAGGTTTTGACTCGACTTCTCCGATTTATCCTAACTCGATCCGACCTCCATTTATCCGAACCCCAGGTGCCATTTAATCCTTGTTGATACGAGATCTTCGCCCGATCAGTTGCCTAGGGGTCCGTGCTTCACCGAGCACGCCCGACTCCCATCTTCCCGGACCCCGGGCACTATTTAGCTCCACCTCCGCTGCACTTTTCACGCCTTCTTTGGCTCTACCCTTCCATCCCAGGACCTCCACTACCTTCCCTAGAGTGACAGCTAGCCGAGCGTGGTGTCGCAGTGAGGAGGAGGTGCCTCCAGCCACTGATCCGGCGAGTCCATCGCCGTGCGCCGCCGCGAGGTGCGCCTAGCCTCGGACCCCGACGTTTCCTTGAGGCAAAGAACCCCAGAGCTCCGCCAGCTCATCCACAGTCGATATCCTCCATCAGGTAGCTTCAATACCCTCTATCTTCGCTTAATTTTCCATTACTCCCAAATCGCACCGCCGGCCTCCGCCGACCGATTCCCCTCGCTACGCTCACCCATTCGACCAGCGGACACCTGAATCATCTTCACGATACTCCTCCCCACATTCTCCGCACCTCCATTCTCCTTGGTTCGCCTCGAACCAAGAATTGAGTCTCCTCCGCCGTCGCTTCGCCGGAGACCTCGCTCCGCCCCCCTTCCGATCATCTATTTCACCCCTAACCGGGTCGAGGCAATTTGCCCTCGAGCCAGTAGTCTTCCTGTGCTATTTTGCAGGTCAAAGGGACCCATCTGAGGGTCTGAACACTCAAGCACAGGAGGGTAGCTCCACCATCATCGCCAGAGCTCCTCGGAGCTTCCCGGCCTCATCGGAGGAGCTCATCAGCTGCGGAAGAGTCCGAGCTTCACGTTCCCTATCCTAGCAGCGTCGAAGGTCGTTCCTATAGTGCATATCGGCCGCGCGAAGTTCACCGGCGGCCAGTTCTTCAAGGACCTCTGTCTATCGTTCGATCAACCTCCGTCGTCCAGTTATGATCGTGATCGTCCATCCGCGAGACATGTATACCGTCCGATCCATTAGGGGTTCGATCTGAACCGTCGGTCATAGCAGAGAGGCGTGCACACACCTCAGCCGTCGGATCTTCCACATGGCGCATCTCCAGCCATCGACCGTTAATAATAGGGGTAATTTGCACTTAGGCCCCTCTGTTTATTGTATTTATAGAATAGCCTTGTAAATATTTTCGTACGTTGTTTTTAATTAGGTTAAATTTCACTTTGAACCTCTATGTTTCCTATATTTGCATTTTAGTCCTTGTCTATGTGAGCCACGTGCATCATCACGTGAGGATTTGGGTTATTTGCAGTTTAAGTCCTGTATTTCCTAGGTGTTATTGATTGAATCTTTTTAAATAGGATTTGCATTTATGCCCCTCCGTGTCTGATTCACGTGCATTGCACGTGATTTTGTGGACTTTTTGCACAAGGGCCCCTGGACTTTCTGATTTTGTTACCGTTTGGCCCTGGAAATACTTTTCTTTGCATTTAGGTCCCTGTGAAGCTGTGTGTCTTGTTTTAATTGAATAAAATATCAAATTAAATCCAAATTAGGTGAAATTTAGACACATGGGCTCCTGCCACTGTGTAAAAATTTCCCTAAAATTTTGAGACATTTTCGAGGCTTTTTGATATTTTTAAAAATTAAAAAACATTGATTTTTGTTACTGTCTAAATTGAAAAATCAAAGAAAAATATTAAAACTTCTTTAAAAATTCTGAAAAAATAGTGATAGTTAATTTTAGTGTTTTCTAGCTTCTATCAAATTTTTGGCTTATTTGGATTTATAAAAACCAAAAAAATTAAAAAAACATTAAAAACCTTATAAAAATTCTAAAAAATTCTATAAAAATCAAAAAATTGCAAAGTCTTTTTCAGTATTCTAGTTTTTGTTTATATTTTTCATAAAAGCCTCCAGACTTTTATAGATCAATTTTATATTTTTAATTGATCTTTCAAGTCTGGCTGTACAGTGACTCCCTGTTTTCCTTTTTTTTTATTTTTTATAAAATCATATAAAATTTAGACAATTCTGAAAAATTCACCAAAAACACTTAAAAACTTAAAAAATATAAAAAAATTTTTATTAGAATTTTCTGTGTACTTTTGAGTGTTTTTAATAATTGTTGAAGTTGCTTTTTTTACATTTCCTTATAAAATCAAAAACACAAAAACATTTAAAAATCATTAAAATCCACCAAAAAATATTTTATTCTTTATTTCGACATTGACTACTTCATAGGCCGCAAGGCCAACTCGTGCTCCCTGAGTCCGACCCTGGTCGCTATACCAGGTTAATAAAATTAGCGAGGACCGCTTCTTGTTTTGATTGATTTGTATCTCTGTTTGGTGGTTCCTTTATTTTTCTTGTTGAGTCCAATCCTCCGAGATCTGGGTCGCAATGGCCCGAGAGTGATTTTTACCTTACCCAGATTTAGGATATTAATTTTCGGCTCATCACTAGTGCACAACCCGAGGGTGATCGAGCAACTCCCCTGTATTACAACACCTGCTGTAACAACAGAGGTTCCACTCACAATTCTCAAGGTCTAACCGGACATCATCCTCTCCCCCATTTATAAAAATAGATGTTGGGTTGAAATGGGCATTTTGGACACCGTCCTCTCCCCCATTTATACTCGCCCCGGCTCCCACCCTTGGTCTTCCTTTTCCTTCTTACATCTTCTCCCATTTCTTCATCTCTCCCTTACTTCTTAATGTTATATTCAAACTTGGTGATGCACATTCTCATTGTATTTGTTGAAATATGAAATGAGGAAGCGAATCAAAGCAAGAACAAAATATTAGAGATACTTTATTATACGTGGAACCATACTCCACAGAAGAACCACCTCAAAGGGTTGATATTCTTTAAATCTTTCTCAACGTTTACGATGGATATGATGCTCTTTATATAGCCCACCAATGTGACCAAATATCACACCCCATGATGTGGGACTAAAATAACCTACAAAACTCATTCTTCAACTGTATCTGCTCAGCTATTTACTCACGTGTCATTTTCCAATGTTGGATCCCTTTAAATTCGATGTTATTAGAATAGGAATATTAATATTTACAAATGTTAATGATGATATTAACCATTTATGATTCATTATCAGCATTCTATATGTATTTTTTGCTTATGATATCAACATTTGCATCACTGCCTGGATGCAGTCCAAAATTTACATGAGTTCTCACATGATGGACACATGCGAGTAAAGAAGTTAATCCAAAAGCGGTTACAAAGAAAGTTGTAGATTGGTAGTTGGAATATTGACACTTTAACTGGAAAATTAATGGAGATAGTGGATATGATGGAAAAAGGAAGATTCATATACTATGTCTTCAAGAGACTAAATGGGTTGGAGAGAAAGCAGGGGAGATTAAGAAGACATGCTTTAAACTTTGATATTCAGATAAAAAAAAGAGCAGAAATGATGTCGGAGTGGTTATTCATAAGGATTTGAATGATTGCGTGGTTGAGGTGCAAAGATTCAGGGATCGGATTATTTTGCTAAAATTGGCCTTGAAGAAGAAATTATGAATATCATCTTAGTTTATGCACCACAAATTAGTTTAGATAAAAGGAATAACAAGTTTTTTGGAAGGATCTGGATAAGATTTTACAAGGAATTCCACAAAGAGAGATGATTTGCATAGGTGGAGATATTAATGGATATGTGGGAAAGGATGTTGCATGGTATGCTAATGTTCATGGAGGTCATGGTTTCGGGGATAGAAATAAAGAGGGAAAAGTCATTCTGGATTTTGTAATGGCATATGATCTATTCATAGCAAACGCTCTCTTCAGGAAGAGGGTGGAGCATTTAATTACTTATAAGAGTGGCCCAACTAAAACACATATAGATTACTATGTGTTGAGAAGAAGAGATCGGTTGTGTTGTAAAGACTGTAAAGTATACTAGGAGAGAGTTTGACAACGTAATTTAGCTTGCTAGTCATGGATGTGCAAATAAATGGGCTAGTAAAGAAAAGGAGGGTTCCCAAGATCACTAGAACTATATGGTGGAATCTTCAACTGAAGCAATCGAGCTTTGGGGAAAAGGTTTTAGAAGACTTATCTTGGGATTGTAGCGGAAGTGCAAATGATATGTGGGAGGCAGTAACATCTTGTATACGAAAGGTAGCAAAAGAGATGCTAAGCAAGTCAAAGGGAGGAGGTCCATATCAAAAAGAGGCTTGGTGGTGGATTGAAGGGGTGCAAGAGAAGTTAAAAATAAAAAGAATATGCTTTAAACCTATGTCTAAGGGTAGAACATAGAAAAATATCACAAGCTACAAAATAGCAAAGAAGGAAGCAAAGAAGTTTGTAAACTAAGCTATATGAAGTTTTGTATAAAAATCTCGACTCTAAGGAGGGCCAGAATGATATATTCAGGCTTCCCAAAGTGAGAGAAAGAAAGACTAAAGTCCTTACTCAAGTGAGATGCATTAAGGATGAGGAAGGTCACGTGTTTGTTCCTCAGAAGGATATATAGACTAGATGGGAGCAATATTTCCATACTTTTCATTAAGGAAGTAATAGAGAGATCACTTTGGGTGATCTAGCTAGTAGTGAAAGTTACTTGAATCGTGAAAGCTATAGACGAATACAAAGAAAGGAAGTAGAGGAGGTTTTGAAGGTTATGGGACCTGAGAATGGTGTAGGATCGGACGACATCCCTATAGAAGTATGGATAGTTTTAGGTGAGCATGATTTGACTTGGCTTACGAATCTATTCAATGTTATTTGGTGAAACAAGAAAATGCCTGAAGATTGGAGGAGGAGTATCGTGGTGACTCTTTATAAGAGCAAATGAGACATTTAAAATTGTTCAAATTACAGAGGTATCAAGCTGATGAGTCACACTATGAAAATTTGGGAACATGTGATCGGAAGAAGGTTGAGGCAAATTTCCAAAGTAAAAGAAAACCAATTTAGATCCATGCCAGGTCGCTCAACTATTAAAGCCATCCATTTGCTGAGGGGAACAATGGAGATTTATAGAGTTAAAGGGAAGAACCTCGTATGATTTTTATTGATCTAGAGAAGGCTTATGATTCTGTCCCACGAGAGATACTGTGGAGTGTTTTGGAGAAGAGACAAGTATATGTCCAATACATTAACCTCATAAAGGATATGTATGATAGGGCTTTATCTTGTGTAAGGATCCAGTCTGGGAAGACTGGCGATTTTGACATCAATATTGGTTTACATCAAGGTTCAGCTTTAAGTCCATTTCTTTTCACTTTGATTATGGACGAGTTGACAAGTCAAATTCATGATGAGATACCTTGGTATATGTTATTTGCTGATGATATAGTGTTGATTGACGAGACTAGAGATGGAGTAAATGAGAAGCTTGAGGCCTGGAGGCATGCATTGGAGACTAAAGGATTTCGTATAAGTAGGGCTAAGACTGAATATATGGAGTGTACCTTTGATGGAAGCAATGGTGGAGGAATCAAGGTGAAGATTGGTGAAGATACCATTCGGAAGAGAGATTCTTTTAGCTACATAAGATCTGTTTTGCAACATGATGGGGAAATTAATGGAGATGTTACAAATAGAATAAATGCAGTCTGGCTAAAGTGCAGAGGATCCTATGTTGTTCTCTGTTATAAGAAAATTCCTTTAAAAATCAAAGGAAAGTTTTACAAAGCAGTCGTGAGACCTGCTATGCTCTATGGATCTGATTGTTGACCTGTGAACCATAGACATGTGCAGAGAATGGATGTAGCATAAATGAAAATGCTAAGATGGATGTGTGGACACACACGTAAAGATCGGATTCGGAATGGTGCAATCAGAAAGAAAGTTAATATAGCTCCAACTGAGGATAAGATGCGACAAAACCATTTAACATGGTTTGGTCATTTGCAAAGAAGGTCAGCTGATGCACCAGTTAGGAGATGCGAGTTTTAGGATGTTGAGCCGGCTAAGAGAGGGCAAGGAGACTATACAAAGGGATCTTAGTTTTTTTGGATATAAGCCCGAGATTGACCCAAGATAGATCTAAATGAAGGCAAAGAATCTATGTAGCCGGCCCTACTTATGTGTGGGAAAAGGCGCTGTTGTTGTTGTTACGAATATCAACATTCCAAGATGTGGATTTCTTGTAATTTTAGTGTTTTCCTCTATGAATGTTAATAATTATATAAATTAATTTTTGATTGAGAATATCAATATTCTCATATATGTTTTTTTTTCATATGTGAATTTTAATACTAACAATTAATAATTTTATATGAATATCAATACTCCAACCTGCCATTTTTTCAAATGTGATTAATATTCCAACATGTTATTTTTCTTATTTGAATGTGCATGTCATTGTTAAAAAATGTGAGTTATTCATGAATGCTGTAGAATTTTGTAAAATGTGATTTGATCTTAGTGTTGATGGTGATGTTTCTTAAAAGTATTTTGTTGAGAAAAATCGGTGTGAAACATTTGATATGTATCACTAGATTTTATGATGTTGGTAATACGATGTCACCATGTTGGAAACTTATATAACATATTTTTACAGTTACCATCATTCAAATTCTAGGAGAACTTTTTTTATAATATATATATATATATATATTACGAAACCATGGAACATAAAATTATGTTAAGGAACCTAGATGAAAATCTTGTTAAGAAAACCATCATTTTGAACCTAGGAATATAATTATTGATATAGAGCACATAGTCATATATGAAAGTAGATGGAGTATGGTTACTGGTATTAAACAGGTTTAGTACCTATGGGGAGCTACTAGCTAAAGTCTATATATTAATGGCGTGCATAATTACTCGCCTCACGAGTATCAACCAAAGTTAATTTTAAGTGACCTGCACATGATGGAAGATATAACTCTGTGGATAATGAGAATAATGAGGGAGTACTTTTTACGTTGGGTCTTGCATCACATGGATATATTACTTAGCTACTAATAACTGGTAGAAAATAGAGGGTCGTACAGTTTCACAAGGCAAAACTGCAGTCGGTATGTTGACCATTATAAAGTCCATGATAAATCAATAAATAACCCACACAATGAATAAAATAAATGAAGTGCACAACGTGAGTTAAAATTTATTATTCTCTACTACAAGATGCATAGCGAGTAAGCAAGTAGAGGTCGAAGCACAGAAAGCAAAACATGTAGCCTATGGTTATTTATACACAACCAAGTCATTTATCATGTATATACATATATCTTTTTCTGGGTTTTTTACTTTTAAATTTAATTATTTTTTTAAATTTTTTGTGTTTTTAATTTTTTAATTTTATATTTCCTTTTTTATATTTTCAGATTTTTATATTTCTCTTTTTTATATGTATATATAAGGTTAATATAGCTATATAAGGGTATATATACAATATAGAGTAATATATTTATAAATATTAATAAATACAAATAAAATACAATTTTTTTGTCTTTATGATTTATAAATTTTTGTAACGTTTTTGTAATTTTTCTGAGATTTTTGCTAATTTTTATGTAATTTTAAAGTAAAAAAATATCCCAAATAAGGGATTAAATAAATAGGTCAGAATTAATTTGAGTATTAAAAAAAGTAAATAAGGTCCAAAATTACTCAAATCAATTTTAATATACAAATTTCTATATAAAGATAATATAAAATAGAAAAATATATTTTTGGATTTTTTAATGATTTTTTAGATTTTTATGAAAGATTTTGGGGTTTTTCCATTTTTGATCTTTTTCTTTTTTCCATTTTTAGTGATTTTGGTCAGGAATTAAAATATAGTAGAATAAAAAATATGTAATTTTTTGGGAATTTTTAAGGATTTTTTTATATTTTTGGTATTTATGAGTTAGACAGTATAAAATAAGCTCCTTTTAATTTTTAATAATTAGTTAAAAAGTTAAAAAATGCAAGATAAAATCATGGCTTGAAAGTACATGGCAAGAGGTATTTATCCCTATTTTTGCAAATTTTTAGGTGCATAAAAGCTATTTATAAAAAAATTAGAGGAAGTGTAGAAAAATACATGTCCTAGCAGGGGCATATTTGTAACAAAAATAAACTTCAGTGGTTTAAATGCAATTTACCAAAAATATACAACTTATTTTTAATTTTTATAGACTATTTTACAATTAGAAAAACACCTGGGACATACATGCAATATCACCTCCTCACGTGGGATGACACGTGAGGTGACGTGGAATGGACCCAAATACAACTAACAGAAGTATATAGGCCTATTTGCAAAATTTTCAATTTATTTTACACGTTATATTTTATTTACAGGACTAAATATTAAATATACAAAAAGGCAGGGTATGATATGAAATTTACCCCTTAAGAGGCGCGAGCCAACAACGGGATCTTGTTCACTTGCCACATGTCCCTCTCCCGTCGCACGATGACGGTTCGCGGTGGATGTCTGGGATTAGACCGTGTGGCGTGATCGAACGGTTGCGGCTCAACTCAATCTGATGTATGTTGTAGCATCTGGAGAACGGCTGATGATCGGACGGTTCTCGAGGTGAGTGGAAGAACGGGGAAGCAACTCACCCTGGGCGAGTTTCAATCGAATATTGCAACCTCCTCCAACTTCCTCGAGCGCCACCGGCTGGTTCTTCGCGTCCCCATAGGTCCGGTGAATTCCCAGGTGCATCAAAAGGATTAGGAGGTCATCGATGGACCCCTAGATTCTCAGAGAAGAAGAACTGCCTGGAGAGCTTCGGGTCGCATCAGTTTCAGCCTAGGAGGACTCCATTGGGTGCACAACCTGCACAAAAATGTACACAGGTTGAGGGCAAACTGCCTTGACCCGGTTAGGCATGGAATAGGTTGGGAGTGGAGCGAGTGGCGATGTGCTCCGGCGAAGGCGGCATAAGGAGCATGGCGAACCCGATCAGGAGTCGATCTAGGGTGAGTGATCGATGAAACATGGTGGAGAAGCGACAAGAACTGACATGGGAGTGATAGGATGGTCTGAAGCAGGTCGAGGTACAATCGAAACGTGGCTGAAGCCCGAGAGCTCTGGTGAGGCAACTTAAGAGAATCTACCTAATTAACCAACTAAAATACAAAATAAAATGCTCGAAATTAGACCTACGACTAATTCTAAGCTAAAGAGAAGTAAAAACACATCTCTTATACCTGGGGTCGGCCAGGGAGTAGGGCTGCCGGTGAGGTGGTTGTGGGTGCACCTCCATCCTCCTGGAGCTCCGTCCGATCGCGAGAAGGATCCTCCTGTCACAAATGTATATGATAGAACAAGGACAGGGCTCTTAGACTCGGATTAGTGACCAAAGAGGCGATTGAAGGCAGAGGGGTTTATTTATAAACAAGGGTGTGCACCCCTATTGACCAGATTATTGGAAGAGATCGACGCTATGTACAAGGATTCTAAAGGGCTGGCGTGGATGACAGTGGATCAATGATGAATTCGTGTGAAAGGTTCGATCGAGATAGATGGATGATTCGAGCGGGAAAATAGCGGAAAAGAGGGGATTCGACCGTTCTGACGGATCTGCACGACTGGAGGGCGAGTTGATCAGAGGTCAACAGACGACCTGACGTGATTGGTCCACGTCAGGTCGCTAGAGGACAAAGCTATCAAGAAATCGAAAATAATTTTTTTTAAAATAGTAATTGATTTTTATTAATTTTTGAGTAAAAAATAAAAAATGTTTATTATTTTATGTAGTATTTTACTATGATTTTTTATTTTTTTAGTGTTATTTATTAGTAGTTAATTATTAGGGGTATATTAATAGGTATATTCATCTAGGTTTTGACTATTTTATTTTTATTTTGCATATTTTATTTTATTATTTCATTCTCTTATTTTATATATTTATAACTTATTTTTCTGTATGTAAATATATTTTTATTATATTTTTATGATGTTATTAGTACACTTAAATAAATAGGTACATAAATTGTATAGGTATACTTATAAGTATTTTATCTATGAGTTATATATATTATTTTATTTTAAGGTATTTTCTTGGATTTTATTTTGGCTTTATATTTTTAATAGAATATAAATAATATTTATAAGAGCATAAAAATATAAAAGAATAAAGAATAAAAAAATAGGGTTCGCTTTTATTTATGTACAAGTGCTAACATATGTATTTTGCCTATGTATTTACATAGACTTATTTTATTTGGTGTTTCTTTTTGGTATTATTTTGGTTTTAATATGCACATAGGTTATAAATAGTATTTACAAAATTATAAAAATATAAAATTATAAAAGTAAAAAGGAATGAATAAATTGAATATTTTATTCGAGTATAATGTACAATGAGGGTCCAAAACCTAACTTTCATACATTAACTCTAAAAAAATATGAAACCACCTCCATTAAATAGCTTTGAAAAGTTATATAAAATTAGAGATGATTTGGATATATTTTGATTTTTATTTGGAAGATATGGGTCTGTGAAGTTGGGATTTTGGCTTTTTATTTTGTGCATAAAAAGTATAGTGTTTATTATTTTTGTACAAACTCAATTTTATATTTTTGTTTACATTATTATCTACACTTTCATGTATAAAGTTTCTTTATTTGATGTATAAATAATAAAGAATAAAATCTTGTTTGAATGAATGAATGTGATTTTTTTTGTATTTTTGGCCCTTATATCCTCTACTTTATTCCTTGTCAACCAACTCAATTCTTGACTTGGTCTCGAGGTTCAGGGTCATAAAATACCTTTGATATTTTATTCTTTTTCTTTTCTTCCCTTTATTCTATAATTTTGGAATTAAAAACAATATTATTTACACAATAAATACAATAAATTATGAATGCTATTTTGCACAAATTAATGCTATTTACATGCATTAGCTAGGGCTTTTTAGGCCAAAATGATAGAATAAAGGTGATGAAATGGAGATTCATCAGCTACTTGTAGAGACTATTGCTTCGTTGATGCATCCAATTCCTATCTGGGAAAGTTTCGGAAGAACTATGCCATGTCGTTCAACTTAAGTCCACGACATGTCTATGACGATTGGTTAATTTTGAAAAAGAATGTTTTAATGTTATCTCACAACGTATTTTTCTTTTAGGGTTCAAAAACCATAGCAGATTACTCTTTATTTTTATGTTTTTGTGTATTTTTATTTTTTGTAATTAGTTTAAACATGTTATGAAATAAAGAAATAAAAAGATATAAATCAAAAGGAGTTAAATATGTTCATGGAATAAAAAGTCAAAAATTAGTAAATATGTACAACATATTGTCCAGTCCCAAAATCCCAAGTTTCACATATGGATTCCGATTCTTTTGGATTTGGTCTTGATTTCTACATAATTAGGTTTTTACTAATTTAAAAGTGTGTAGAGTGAAATTGGACATTGTATGTGAGAGGTATCAAGTTTTATGTATTTTTGTCCTGCAATTAGAGCGTGGAGTTTATTTCACATATATAAGGTAGTATTTTATGGATTTTTCATTGATTAATATTAGTAATATGTACACAATGGAGTTGGTTTTATATAAATTAGAGTTATTGTGAATTAATTAAAACCGATTAAAAATAAACAAAAAGACAAGTCATGTGCAAGGTTCACGTGCAATATTTAAGGACTAAAATGCTACTATAGACTTAATTGTAATACTAAAAATAAAGGAAACGAAATATGAAATGTCAAAAAGAATGTGTGTGTAACTTGTGAGGGCGCTTGAGCGGTGGACGGTTGAGATGGGCCTCCTTTTGATCTGATCAAATGGGGGAACTTTAGGCACAAATGGATGATGTAGATTGGATATGGAGCGCCCCTTTGTTGATCAGAGGACAATGGAGTAGCCTGGAGGAACACCTTTGAAGGAGAGCTCCCTCAACTTTAATCTCTTTGATCTCCCTTGATTCAAATCAGATCTTTGCTGCAAATGGTCCAATATATTCCTATCACGATTCTGTGTCAATTAGAGTTGGTTCAATGTTCCAACTCTCGTTGATTGGATACCTGGAGTTGTTGTGACTCGATCGTGATCCGGAGTGCTCTAATGAGTTTTGATCCAAGCTCCATGTGATCATCCAAGTACCTGCAAGTTTATTGAAAAGACTCAAAGTTTCTCAAGCCTCGATCACACATTATTAATAAGCAAAGAATGGGGAAATATGGATTTGGATCTTCCAATAGAATCTACCAATCTGAGATGTTCAAGCCGTGAAAGGGAATCACGAAGAATTAGAGTGATTGTGAAATAAGATGGATTAAATCAAGGGTTTCAAATGAGGGTGAATGGCCTCTGATTTGAGATGATCAGAGGTCTGGAACTATGCTAATGATATGAATCTGAAATCAAATGAAAATTGAAATTAATTCGATTATAAAATGATCTAAGATTACTTGCCAGGGAATTGGAAAGATTCTCTCCTCGATGCAGCGATGGACAACTGCAGATGCTTCAACACAACGGAGCATGGGTCGTCGATGCCTGTATCATGCCGCTCGATCTATCTCATGCACTCATGATCGGAGGATCACTCCCTTGTTACTAGAGCTATCATACTCTCACTCATTCTTGGGGGTAATTGAAAGAAGATGGATCAAGAGATGAAGGAGGCACCTTGAAGGGGTTTTAAAGGCAGGGGAAGCTTCACGAGGGATCAAAATTTAAGTGTGAAACAAAAGCACGAATCGAGCGAGAAATTATCGGGAAAATGTCTTGAATCTTTGTCGAATCAGCTGAAGGTGGAATTAGTCGGAAGATAGTGTGATTTGGGTGAAAGAACTGGGACATGGAGTGTGTAGAGGCAAACTTAGTTGGATTTGATAAAGAATGGGGAGTTGACTGGAGGTCAATGAAATGGGTCTACGCCAATGGGAGCTGCCCACGAATAATGACGAAATAGGGAAAGGACAAATAATTATAAATGAATAGAAATAAAAAAAATAAATAGAAAATGGATTAAATTAAAAATGGTTGACATACAAAATGTTCTAATTTAATTTTATATTTCTTGATGAATATTGATAATTTAAATAGGTTTGTTTAAACAAATAAATAAATTATACACATGTATTTATAGATAAAGAATACTTATATACAAAATATACATATTTCTAATAATTTATGTTTACATATATACATATTATTTTATATTTTATTTATTTAAAGAATAATTTAAGGATTATATATACATTTTTTTATTAATTTATCTATTGGTATAAATAATTAATGATATTTACAATATAGGTACATTATATATACAAGGTATGGATATTTTTATTAGTTATTTTTATGTACATATCTTTATTTTTATATTTATTTATTTACAACATATTTTAAGCATTTTTAATACATGTTTTTTGTATTTTTACAACACTATTTACAAGGATAAATAAATAAGTCTTATTACATTATAAGTATTCTTTGTCTGTACAATAAATAAACACATTTATTTATTTATTTATATTTATTTTTGGGTTTTGTTACTTTATTATATTTTATAAATTGATATAAAATATGTACAATACATTAAAAATACAATATGCAAAAAATACATAGAATAAAATATATACATGTAAATACAATTGTACATGTATAGAGGTATCTTCAAAGTTGAATTTTACATATTAACTCCAATTTGTATGAAGCTACATCCATTTTAAAGATAATTTTATTCTGTGTACAATGAAAGTGAGTTTTGTTCTTGAGTTCATATGGAGTAAATATTGAGCTTTCAAGTTCTTATTTTATAGTTTTTTCTGAGTGGTGTACCTTTTATTATCTACATGATTTATTTTTGCAAATATTTTACTATTTAAAGAATATTTTTACGTACAAGATTGTAGAAGAAAATATTTTTCTTTGAGGTTGTTTTAATGATAAATAAAATAGTACACGATATGTGCATAATAGTATGATGAATATTTACAATGAGATGTTGGTTTTCTGATATTTTTACAAGTTACAGACTATATCTCTCTCTACTTTATTCTCGTCGATTAGGTCAATACTTGACCTACCCTCGGTATCAGGATCAACTCGTATCTATGGTACATATATTCAACCTTCAATTCTGTCTTTTTCTTTTCTTTATTCCTTTATTTTGGTTAAAATATGTGATAATAATACAATATTAACAGATGTTGTTAGTTTATTAAGAGATGAGAATTAATGATATTTACATGTATTTTATAAGGGATTTTAAGCCTAAATGAAAAAATAAAGATGATGAATTGCACATTCATCACCTACTCAAACACTTCTAGGGAGCCACTTCAAACTTTCAAAGGAAAAGAACATGCGACAATGGAGGAGCATGAATATAAGTCCAAGGTACCCTACCAGTTTGTTGTTGGTTGTTTGATGTACGCAATGGTTCGCACAAGACCAGACATCTCTCCTGTAGTGGGAGTTGTGAGAAGGTTCATGGAGAAGTCTAACAAGGAACATTGGGAATTTATGAAGTAGATTCTATGATATCTGAGAGGTAACTCTAACATGGCATTGTGTTATGGAAACACTAACATGTCTATTTGAGGTTTCATGGACATTGATTTTGCAGGAGATATCGATGGCAGGAAAAGAACACCAGAATAGGCATTACCTTGGGTAGTGGAGCCGTTAATTGGACCTTTAGGCTCCAAAAGATAGTGATCATCTCAACCATAGAAGCAGAATATGTGGGGCCAACAAAAGTTTGCAAAGAAATGATATGGCTAAAGGGTCTAATGAAAGGACTAACTAAAAAAGTAAAGATTGCCGCTTATTCGGTGACAATTAACGTGCAATTCATCTTGCAAATAATTATATCTTTCACTCGAGGACCCAACACATTGATGTGAAATACGACTTTATTCGGACGCGACTATAAGATGGACAATTTGAGTAGAAGATGATCTACACATTAGAAAATCTTGCTAATATGTTCACCAAGTCCATGACGGCGGAGAAACTGAAGACATATTCTACTTCTATTAGTCTTCAAGCATAGAAGACATGAGAAAGCTCACATCAAGACTATTAATGATGATTCAAGTATTGAAGTTGCATCATGTACCACAAATCAGCCTTCAACTGAGAGATTATTGAGATTTATCATGTGAAGGCTGATTGGTTCAGTACTAATGAAGAGGATTGATGATGTGGCTTATCTCTCTCCTGCCTTCTGATTGGCTTAAAGCTGATGACTGGTTTGCTAAGATGTATGATCTCCCTATTGCATTTTGATTGATAGAGAGTTGATGAGATGGATTACTGAGATAGTAAGATGCATGATCTCCCTCCTGTATCATGATTAGCTGAGAGCTCTTGGGCTGGCTTGTTGAGATGCATGATCCTTCTCATGCACCCTAATTTGGTTGAGAGCTTACGGTGAGGATTGCTAAATACAATTGGTATTCTTTTATTGCAGTGTAAAAGGGGCTCCAGGAGATCACATATTGTATCACAAAATCATTCAAGCAATAATAGAGAGAGTAATGTGTGAGCAAGTGGAGTAGGCACATTACTAATTCATTATAAGTCCCTATCTTGTGCGATTGTGCATGCTTTTTTCTCTGGCCGTGGTTCTATTTGTGTGATGCTAGATCGGATTTGTACCCAACAAATACATACTAAACTATTCTGGAGACGACCATGTGGAACTTTTTTGTTATGCTTGATTTTTAAAATGAGGAATGTCAAAGAAGAATAGAATTTGCAATGTCATGGATGCATGGTCATAATTAAACATGTCATGCATGTCATGGATGCATTATATGTCATCAAGTTGGTCACAATAGAGTCTCGTGTTTAAGAAAAATGTAAACTAATTTGGTAAATGCATTATATACGGGATTTATATTTTCTATGTATCTTCATATACCTTTAATGTTGGAATAGATGATAGGTTACTATTTACTTCTAGGACATGTTAATTAGACCATAGCTTCATGTTTAACCAGAAATGTACACTATGAATATTGTATGCTTCTTTTAAATGAGCATTCTTCCCTTGCTTAATTCATAATATTATAGATGGAAATCATATTTCTCATATATCTTCATGTACATTGAATGTTGAAATAGATGGTAAGTTACAGTTTAGTTCGAGGACCTGTTGATCGCGTTGTACTGTCTACACAAGGGAGAGAATAAATCCAACAGTCCTTTCACAACCCGTGTAAGCATAAACAAAACATCATTAATTTATTTTAGTATCCATTGAAACATTTTTTTATTCAATATACTGATTTATAGTGCAGTTAGTTACAATTTTCAGAATACATTACAAGTTGAAATGAACTTTTGAGGAATGGACGGATTGCAAGGCTCAGTGAACCACTTCACATAGCAGTATTTATATCTGTTCTGAACTGGAAAAGACATCATTTGGACAATGCCTTACTTACTACACTTCATGAATGATGGATGATAGAGATACATGTTTTTCATTTGACATATGGTGAAATAACCATTAAATTCAAGATGGAGCAGTCGCAGCAGGCTTTCGCATTGACGAGAGTCTGGTTACTAGACTTTTTGCACAGCAACATGAACTTGGGATGTAGTGTGTGAAGAGCATAACCTATATTGAGCAATAAAGAATGGGAACATAAAACTTTTGTGGTTACGTAGTTTTCTTCCAAATATCAGTGCGTATAGAGTCCTACTAAGGCATCAAAGAAATTTTTTTATTGAATACAACTGTGTTATGAATATGATCTGACAATTTTCGTTTCTTGCGATTACTCAGAGATATTTATTGCTCCTTGAAGATCTCTGTGATTATGATGACATAGCATGGAGTGATGCTGCATTATCTCATTTGTACTCTGAACTTGATACGGCTGTGGCATCCAATATCAACAAGTATATAGCTACCATTTATTACAACAAGATTGGTTAGAGGAACATACTAGGAGGTCCAATATGTAAGACCTTAAATTCAACCTCCTCGGATCCCATAGTGAATAACGATCATAGATTCGACCCAATGAGATGAAGCCAACGGAATTTATTTCATCGGAATCAGAGGTTGTTTTGAATTGTTATGAATTTTGAAAGCAAAAAAGTTGACGTCGTTAAGATGTCATTACTCTGTACTCATCATCATTAACACTAATTAATCATGATTAAAGAGATTAATGATGAGTAAATAATAACATGACTAGTAAACGTTAATTGTAGAATAATAGGTGTTAACCGCCATTAATATTAATTAGTCTCGATTACTAATTATACATCATCAACAAAACCATAGGCCTCGAGATGGCCATGAGCAAACCATAAGCTGGATAGCCCATGGGACTTGGCGATGATCAAGCAGTTGACTATGATCGTATTGCGCAGCAGGCAAATGACGATTCCTTGGTCATGACGATTGGGCGTTGACTAAGATGACACGTAGGTAGCCTAAAGGCTTATAACTTCATTATCTACATTTCCATTCCATCTACCACTACCCCGGGGATAAGGTTGTGAGGTTGAGAGAAGGGAAAGAAGCCACAGAAGAGGCACTAGCGAAATGTTGTCAAGAAGAAGAGGAGAAGGAAGACAGTGCACTCATCTCCTCGACAGCTTCAGGAAGGAGGTAAGTAGGTCTTTTAATTTACTTTTTGATCCATTCCTTCGAATACCCGTGCTTTCTTTCAAGTTTCTCTTAAGATAAGGGAGAAAACTCTATCGAATTTCCCTTGAAATATCAGCCAATATAAGGGGAAACTCTATCGGACTTTCAAGAGAATTCGTGTTCTTTGCATTTTTTGTTCGGTTTTTGTGTTCTTCGTGCTCCTCGTTCATTCTTCATGTTCAAGACTTGTAATTGGAATTTAATCATTTTAGGATCTTTTAAGCCACTAGTTGAACACGAGTCAAGGTAGATTGACATCATTGGGAAGTTGGCATGATCAGGTAATGAAAAATGGCCTCTTTGCTATTGAGCTTTCATTTTAAGTCAAAGAAACTTATTGATTTTATGTTCTTTATCGCAAAGAATGCCAACATGCTTATTTACAAATGTAGAGATGGATGATTCATGATTCCCACAAAACTTTTGATACAATTAAATCGGTGTGGTGATGCATACAAATAAATGTTATGATTTAAAAAATATGGTAATTTAAGTCTTCATGAGATATATATATATATTATATCTTAGTATTTATAACTACAACCAACTTGAGATAGAGAAAGCAAGCTAAAGATTTATGCATAAAATTATATCATGTAAAATTAACATGATTTAGTTAGCCAATGACATATTATTCTTACGCTCAAGATGACTTGGAGTAGAAACCACAAGTCGATCATTGATCGTTCGCAAACTGCCCTCTATAATTGGTGTGCATTAAGCATGCGAAAATAATGATGTGTCATTTGGTTGTAGGCGGGCAATTGGAATCAATTAAGAAATAATCTTAATTCAATTAATTCGAGTGATTTTATGTTTGTTTTACTTGGGCAAGTCCCAAGGTCAAACTCGAGAAGGCAAAGGAACAACCTATGTACACGTCTATCAAAGTTCGTGCGCGGTTTTCAAGGCAGAATATTTTTGTTATTTAAATGCAATTTTTGGATGCAAATGAAAATGCAGTACAATTTTAAGAACTAGAAAATCAATGGCAATCAAATGATGTCCAAAAATTACAAAACTTGGCCAAAAGGTTAATTATGGAGAATTAAATGCACTATATTTTTTTGAATTTTCTGATGCAATATGAATATTTTATGAATTAATGAATGCACACAGTGAGATTTTCAAAAATTAATTATAATTAATACTAAATCTATATATTTTCAGGAAATAAAATTATCTAAGATATATCCCTAGGTGATCTATCTCAGAAAAATCCTAAACCCTAAACTGAATTTAATATCTATTAAAAATTAATTGTTGAAATAACAAAATAATTTTTATAAGTTAAATGATGCTTGCAAATGCAATTCTTTTTAGATAAAATGTGAAATACAATTAATTATATGATCCGTGAATTTTTGACAATTTTTGGAGCTATGGTTAGTTGTATCCGAATTTCTAAGTAAGGAATGGGCAAAATATGGATTTTTTTTGCAAAAACGATTATTATTAATTAATCAAGAACATAAAAATATCACAAGCATTCCACAATGTAGAGAATTAAGTTAGAACAAAATACTATTTTTGTAAGAATAAAATGATGACATATAGAGGTTCAAATTACAAATAGAACATAGGGGTATCAATGCAATATTCAGAAAATAAGTGATAAAAAAATGCAGAAGAGGGATCTAAAGGAAATTACCGACCCAACTAGGGGGTTTGGCGCAAAATTTCGAAGGGAGCATGTGTTGCGCACATGCTCTTTGGTCGGCAGAGATGTTCTGGAGATTTGGAAAAACTATAGGGGGTGATTGCAAATTTCCTACCAAGGAGGGTGCGATGCACGTGTCCCACCACCTTGGTTCGTGTGTCCGGTCGTAGGACAACGGAGAGGGCGAACACGGACGGAGGAGCGAGGTGGGCGGAGGGGGAGTACTCGGCTGAGCTCTGGCTGCTGGGGCGGAGTTCTCTTTGATGTCATCAGTCGGAGTAGTAGCCGATGGAGATATGGATCCTTGTGACCGATTGAGGAAGGTGGAGCCCAGGCGGAGTGGAGGGGTTCCCCAAATTGTCAGCGAAGGGGCTCAAGGTGCTGGAGATTGCCTCCTGCGAATATGGGTCTGCGGTTGAAGGGTGGATGTGTAGTCGTGGTCGAAGAAGTATGGGCTACGTCGATGAAGGCGGAGCAAACGAAAACTCGATGGTGTGTGGGATCCTGGGCAGTGGACTGGCGGAGAAAGGATGGTGGCGAAAATGAAATGTGTTGGCTCAATGGCGTGAGGATGGCCAGAGCAAGGAGCAGTTGAAGAAGAAGCTGCGCTGCGATGAGGCACCGGGCCTCGGATATCACCGCTAGAGGATGGAGACCCGACTGTCACCATCGGAGTTCTCCCCTTTTGATGTGCAATCAACGGATGAAGCTTGAGGAGGGACAGCAACGCTCTTTTATAGGAGGGTGAAGGCGGTGGCGCATCAGCCTGATTGGGAAGGGGCAGCGTTGATGAGATGCGCGAGATGTTGAGAGGTGGATCTGATGAGGGAGAAAATCAGAAAGGCGATGGGAGACGGATGGTGGCGTCGGACGAAATCAATGGAGAGGCGGCGGCAAGGAATTGATTAGGGATTGACAAGGTTCACGAGATTAAAGGAGAGGTGGGTGACGAGGATTTGCGGAGAAGGCAGGCGGCGCCTGCCAAATCTGGAAAGGTAGAAGGAAGATGGAGGGCATGTGCAGGGTACGTGCGGTGGAGGCATGTGCGCAGCACGTGCGTGGTTTATTATTATTATTATTACTTGATAAAACAAAAGTAATAAAAAGCTCAAAAATGAGTGACATGTGGCGACACCAAGAGCTGCCACGTGTCAATTTTAGAAAATTCAAAAAATAAAATACAAAAATAAATTCAAAAGAAATAGCAAACAACCTCGGATAAAAAAAAATTCTTCACAAAAGTTTCTTGTCTTGATGAGACTACAACTTTCATGAAGAGATCAAAACCAAAATAGGTCATTTGCACAATGTGGTATTTTTGGAGGTACTCTACGCATATAGAACACCTTGAATTTTGGATTTTCTAATCTTTTTTGCGATTTTTAATTAAGATAAAAATCAGAAAAAATGTATAAAATCAAGGAAAATATTTACACATTAATATTTTTTTAGATTTTTAATAATTAAAAAAACTGAGAAATATAATAAAATACGATACAACGACTTTTGTACAGACTATCAACGAACACTCAAACTCGGTTAGTTTCTTTGATTCTGGTCTTATTTTAGATTTGGATTTTTACGTATTTTAATAAAACTTTTTTCAAAGAAAATAAATGAAAAAAATAAAAAAAGAGTTAAATATGTACATTATAATAGGTTAAAATCAAGTAAAATAACAATCTACAAAAGAGACCAAAACTCAACTTTTACATATGAGCTCTGATTCACTTGAACTTGGCTTGTTTTGAAGGTATTTGAATGTACATTAGTTCAAAAGTGAGTAGGATGAAATCAGACACTGTATGAAGAAGATATCAATGTTTTATCTGACGGATATGAAATTGAGGTTTGGGTTTATTTCTCAATTATTTCAGTTAGTGATTTTTTTATATTTTTCATTTATTTTTGTTATTAATATGTACACAATGGAGGTGGTTTTAGGTCATTTGGAGTTATAAGGAATTAATTAAAAATTAGGGAAGTTAGCTTATTTTACTGATCAATTGGGTTGGAATTCTTGGCTCCTAGTTTTATGCAATTATGCATGCTAAAATGCAATTATTATTTACATATGCATGAATGCTAATTATGCAATATAAATGAAGAAAAGTCAACGAATTTTGGGATCTGAGCTTAATTAATTATTTTAGAGTGATGAATCTGAGATTCATCAACACCCTATACAAACCATGCTCGTCTCCAAGCATCTAAAGAAGTGCAATGAGGTGAAATGAGATTGGGTTCCATACCAAGACCATGAGCAGAAGCTGTAAATGGAACTAGACCTGACCTTTGGATTATTAGTTTGGCGGAACTTCTGTGAGAATTAGGGTTTTAAAATCAACATCCTCCAAGTTCTACACATCATCACAATTTCAGCTCAGAAGTCATCTTAGATCAATCCCCATCCCAAAGCATACCCAATGAACATAGAACAATTATCTCATGTGTTTGAAAGGTTTTAGCTCTTCCCATCCAGAATGCTGGACTACCATGCAAACCTATCCTTCAATAACTCATCCTCGGGGAGTCAGGTATTTCCTTCTAAGGTCTGTTGCATTGTGTTCACAATCGGAAAGGGGAGAAATTAGAAGAAGTGAAAAGAACCGGAGGGTAGCCAATGTAGTCACATTTCCTTGTGAAGCCGGCCAGCTTAGCCAAGTCTCCACCAAGATCTGCAGTTTTTCTTGAAGCTTGGACCTTTTTGGTCAAATATTTATTTGGTAGTTGGATTCTGTTTATTTGGAAATTTGGTAGCTCTGCGTGGATCTTGTTATGCCCCTACGAATATAGAATCTTTTTTCCGTACATGTTTGGGGTCTTAGAAAAAATTGTGCCCAACCATCCATCCCTTTTCCGAAGCTTTATTTCAACTAGTACTCCGGTCTTTAGATGAACATGCTACCAGAAAAGAAACTCACATGATCTTCCAACACCCCATCTAAGTTTTGCTAAGTGCATAGTGCGAGATTACAAATTAATTCCCTATTCAAGAGTCGTACCCAGAATGAGGCGACTATCACTAAGAGCCAAAATCTACACATTGTCATGTGGAACTCAAAGAATTAAGTCAAAGACCTGATGTTTCTAAAATCCTTCTTCTTGGTGAAGTTCCTCTGAAAATTATATGGATTAAGGTCAAGTCTAGACCACTCTCATTTTCTACTCATAACTCAGTTCAGAACCCAAGGGCTTTTCACAAATTCAAATGCATGTAATGTTGGATGAAGTGTAGGTGCGGGAAATGCAAACACATTTTTTTTCTAAATTTTGTGTATTTTTGTATGTTTTAATGCAGAATTATTTTTTTGTTTGTTTTTAATGCAAAAATGAATAAGAAGCTAATTTCAAAATTTTGGTTACACAAAATTGGACACAGTAAATGTTAGTTGCAAAACTCTCTTTTTATGTGTTAGTTACCCACCCCGTAAATAAGAATATAGACTTACGCGAAAGTGCGAGCTATGGGTAAAATATATAGAGAGTATATACACACCACCCTATACTTAGCAAGTGTTATGTCCTCATAGCACAAGAAGCATAGAGAAGACATAGCTCGGGCTAAGCGTTATAGAGTGAAAAAGAAAAATAGAAATCGGCATGCCCCCCTGTACTTAGGCTGTGAACAGTCTAAGAATAGAAGAAGAACGGAGATGAGGCAGAAAATGGGAGAAGTGGATGAAGACAATATATATAGTGGGCATCGGGTCCCCTTATACATAGTCTATGGTTAGCCTAAGTACGGAAGAAGGGTGGAAATGGAGCGATAGAGAGAAAGATTGGATGAGGAGAAAGGTATATACATATGGCATCGGTCCCCCCTATACTTAGGCCTTGGCCTAAGTAGAGGAAGAAGATGTATAAGGGAACTGATGGGGCCAGGAGGGAGGGAGGTTTGCCGATGATTAAGGAGGTGTTCGGATCTTTTTGTGAGCCTATGGCAGGAGGTCATTATGATTGAAAGAAGATGAAGCAGATGAGTCCCAACTATTATCAGTGTTATCCTCAGACGAATCATGCTGGATAGTATTTTGATAGGAAGAAGATGAAACATATGAATCAGATGATTCTCAGCTGTCATCAGAGTTATTCTCAAAAGAATAATACTTGAAGGTGGAGGCACTCCAGATATTCTGGCTCTTAAGTTGATTTTATCAAGACGTGTTTAGTCTTGTTGTCAAGCGATTTATCCTCAAATGATGAATAATAATTCAGGTATATCTGATGAGACCAAGAGAATCGACTCTAAACGAATAATAGTGAGGAGAAGGAATAGTCCAACGGGGGTCGATATTTGACGGCTTGCCCATAAAGGGCTTTAGAGCTACCGAACTGAGTTCACTCATGTAGATTACCTTGTCCGACCTTTATGAGGAATTATCAGAATATTAATTTTCGGGAATGTCGAAGGCGACTTTCTTAGTTTTTTTATCAGGAAGGGTCAATTTGGTCCTTATTGTTTGTGATGTGTTGACAATCGGGTCCTCATTAGATGAATAACCATTGTAATGTTCTTCCCAGGTTAGCGGATGTCCTGCGTATGTGTTGTCAGTTGGTATGTCATTGGTGAGTTCCTGTTTCGGATTGAGTTGGTCAAGGATGTCAGAGAAGATCTTATTCGACTCAGGGTAAGCCCATGCTCGAGTTTCCTCATCATAATAATCAAGGTAAATATCCTGATTTGTCATGATAGTGGTTGAGGTCCAAGCAATGGGGAATGGGAGGACGGGATGAGTCTCTGAACCAATGGTCTTCTCAACAACCGTTATCTCAGGTGTATCAGTGGGGGTAGGGCTCGTCTATCACTTGAAGGTTATAGCTAAGTCGGCTTTTTGGCTACCTTATATCGTGTTTCCTCAAAGACTGGTTGACCTTGAAGTGCTCCTAATGTCGTGAAATTGATTTCCTGAGTCTCGCATTCATCAGTTGCCTTAGTCAAGGCTAAGAATGGCTTTCCGAGAATTATTAGAGACTGGGTGAATTCTCCTTGATGCTCAATATCAATGATCGTGAAGTCCACCTTGAGCGGAGTACCTTGGAATGTCATGATGACTGAAATTGTTCCTCTCGATCGATTCATAGATCGATCAGCTAGCTAAACGATATCTCTTGATTTCCTTATTCGTCCAAGTTTGAGCTTCTCAAAGATGGAGGTCGGGAGGATGTTAATTGGTGAGTCGTCATCGATTCAGGCATGGGTGAATGTTGTGTCTTTGATTCCACAGTCAAATCAAGACAACCGCTTTATTTACTCTGCGGCTCTTGATCTTTCTTCTCATCATCAAAGAGGTGTCCATTGATAATATATGTCTTTCGGTCTTTGTTCTCTTCCTACCCAACTTTTTCGGCATTAATTTACTCTTTATAAATCTTTCCAGGTCAGGGAAGTGGTCAATGGTCTGATTTAAGGGAAGTTCAAAAATCGATCTCCTATCCAATGCTTCCCTCAGAGTAGGATCCAAAATTTTCAAATCTTCTTCAGTTTCAATTTTATGGGTTTTTTCCGTTTTTTCAATTTTTTGGGTGTTTTTGAATTTTTGGTTTTGTTGCTCTTTTTGGTGTGGTATGTAGATGAGTTGTTTTCCACAGATGAGGAGGGGTTTTGATTAGAGTCAGAGTCATCCCTAAGGGAGTCATATGCAGAGATGTCGTTGTCATAGTTGTCCCTAGGGTGTACATAAGTTGTGGGTTTCTGAGTACTCTCGGGGTTTTCAACTTGAGATCCAATCATTTTATCTTCCACTTCCATACCCGAACTAGCATAAGATGAAATTATTCGATCGGTGAAACTTCTAAATTTATCTTCAATTAACTCACATCTCTTAATTATTCTAGAAATGTCATCATCCAAAAACTTTTCATGATCAATCATGGGAGCGGTCTGTATGGATTCCTGAGTGTTCTCTCATTTTTCAACTTGAGGTCCCATCATTTCTTCTTCCATTTTCATGTAGGAGCTGGGAGAAGATCCTCTCAGAATATTCAGTATATTATCGTTATCTTCTGAAATTTTCTCCTGAAAAATCATGGAAGGGGTATGCTCAGTGGGAGGATTCTGCGAGAATCTGTAGGTCTCATACTCAGCATACCGTGACTCAGGCATGCAATGCTGAGTTGAGTAGAGTCCACTTCAATGGCCGTGATTGATTGTATCCTCAAACAACAGAATAATATAGGGTTCGTGTGTGTTGATATCATCAATCTGGTCCTCTATATGTGCAGGTTGTCTGAAGAAGTGGTATACGGGTTGGTCGATAGAGATTTGGTCATTGTGGTTAATTCAGTATGGATGATTGTCAGGTGCAGGTCGCTCTATTTGGTTTGGTCGGTTCACCATGTTATTCTCTAAGGTCCAATCCAGATGTGTCGTTGTGAATCATTGACCTACCTCAACAAAATTGTGACAAGAAAATGAAATCGGTTTGGGTTGATATCTCGACCAGTCATTTGCCTCAGAAGTGGTTTGATCTTTGAAAGGTTCATGAGGTCCAGTGAGAAATCAGGAATAAGGTGGGTCAACCTAGGATGGAAGTTGATCATATGTGGTCACAGGTGGTGGAGGTGGGAAATTTGAAGTTGTGTTGAATTCGATCGGATGATCTGAGTAGAATGGATTGGAATTCATCGAGTGGGCTGGATTCATCCGAGGGTGAGAGTCTCTCGCAAATGTTGAAGGATATCTGGAGGAAGAGGGTTTAGATGATTTAGTTTTGATCGAGAAGAATTCATTTTCAAAGTACCGATCTGGTGGGTACTCGGACCAATGTCCCGTCATTTTCAAAGGAGGTTGATCAATTGACATAATGGATCTTGTCTAAAGATGTTTTAAGTTCACAGGATACTCAACAGAAGAAACCCTATTTTTTTAAAATCAAGGAAGGTGATGGCACAAGTGTGTAGCTTTATAAATTCGAACTCAATTCATGCACATCAATGCAAACACAATACAAACCCCAAGTTCACCAACTGACACAGTGGAAGCCACAAGAGTTCGACCAATTACCTTTTCAATTTTAGTTGGTGATAAATCAATATTGGACAATAATTATCAAGCTATTAGGTGCTGAAAATTTTCTTAAAGACTGGCCCGAATTCTTACGACTAGTGGCACCTACTTTCAGTCAGTATGGGTGTAAGTATGGAGCGAAAAATGGCTACATGTTACTTAAGGACGTAGCCTTATACAATGTCCTTTAAAACACCCACTCTACGAAGGAAAGATGTACTAGAAACGGATACCCATGTTTCCTCACTGAGAAGTAGCTAATCATTTTATAGAATCAGTAGTTTGAATGAAGATTCAGGAGCTAGGTTCTAGCCTTAGGTGTCATCTCTTACTCACTCAAACCGATAAATTAGTCCAAGGACAGGGTTGTTCTCCCGTAAAAGTTCTCAATTTTGTGGTTTAATTTAGTCGACCTTATTTAACAGTGCCAATTTTAGTTAGATGATCACTGAAAAATTAGATGAGCAGAAATGCAAGTCTACCATCTAGTCCCAATTTCCTTTTAAATTTTAAGTGACAAAACAAGAGGAAGAAATTCAAGGAAAGACGATGCATGCGGAAAACGATGATATATGCTCAGTTAGAAGACTTATAGTAATTCCTCCAATCTCTATGTGGATGCAATACAAGAATTGAAAATTATTCTATATGATATGCAAGCTGACAAAAACCGCACCTATCAGAAAGTTCTACTAGCCGAGAAGAATTGATTTGAATTTTGACTAGGTTGAACGATCTAAAATGTGTCTCAATTAAGTGCAGTGTGGTTCTAGGTTTTACGAGCATAATCAAAAAATTTCTAGAAGTTCTAATAGCCATATGTGCAGGTCTAATCCTACGAACCACTCATGTCTGGCCCCGCCATTACGGAGAGTGAAACAGGTCACGACACACCACCAAAAAAGTATTTTAGGTCTTGTTACACACATGAGAGTCCAAACAAATACTGCTATAAATGAGAGATTAATTACAATCATTAAAATTACAGAAAATAAATCCTAGACTCTACGTTCTCTCACAGCTCAACTCAATCTTAATTTTATGCAGCTTGGTGGTGGTGAGAAGTGTCAGTTTTGGGAAAACTACTTCGCGTATGTCGGGTATCTCGCACGAAAAATAAGAGAGAGAGAGTGTAAGAGAGTGACACAAAAATAATCAAAAATAAAATAAAACAATGCTGAAAATAAAGATAAAAAATAAATAAATGTAGGAAAAAATATTGAAATTGTACAGTGATGAGGTTCGGGGGTCAGACTAACTGAAAATGTGGAAAACCTAGCACTAATTTTCTAGTCAAAAACCTAAGTCGTTTGCCTCCCTAGCAAAGATGCCAACTGATCGTTCGTGAACTACCCTCTTTAATTGGAGTGAATTATGCATGCGAAAATAATGATGTGTCATTTCGTTGTAGGCTGGTAATCGGAATCAATCAAGAAATAATCACATAAATATTTAATAACTAATTCGAGTAATTTTATGCTTGTTTTACTTGGGCAAGTCCCAAGGTCGACTCGAGGAGGCAAAGGAACAATCTAGGTGAATGTTTATCAAAGTTCGTATGTGGTTTTCGAGGTGGAATATTTTTGGTATTTTTAATGCAATTTTTGGATGCAAATGAAAATGCAGGCCAATTTTAAGGACTAGAAAATCAATAGCAATCAAACGATGTCCAAAATTTACAAAACTTTGCCTAAATGTTAATTATGGAGAAATATATGCACTATAATTTTTTGGAATTTTTTGATGCAATATGAATATTTTATGAATTAATGAATGTGGATAGTGAGATTTTAATAATTAATTATAATAATATTAAATCTATATATTTTCAGGAAATAAATATATCTAAGATATATCGCTAGGTGATGTATCTCAGAAAAATCCTAAACCCTAAAAATGTTGAATTTAATATATATATATATATATATTAAAAAATAATTATTCAAATACACAAAATGATTTTTATAGGGCAAATGATGCATGCAAATGCAATTCTTTTTAGGAAAAATGTAAAATACAAGTAATTCTATAATCCATGAATTTTTAACACTTTTTGGAGCTATGGTTTGTTGTATATGAATTTCTAAGTAAGGAATGGGCAAAATATGCAATTTTTTGCAAGAACAATTATTATTAATTACTCATAGAACTTAAAAATATCACAAGCATGCCACAATGTAGAGAATTACGTGTAGAACAAAATGCTATTTTGTAAGAATAAAATGATGATATATAGAGGTTGAAATTACAAATAGAACATAGAGGTATCAATGCAATATTCAGAAAATAAGTGAAATACAAAAAAATGTATAAAAGGGAACTAAAGGGAATTACCGATCCCACTGGGGGGTTTGGCGCAAAATTTCCAAGGGAGTACGTGCTCATGGCGGGGTTATTTTGGAAATTGGGAAAAACTACGGGGGGGATTGTAAATTTCCTACCGAGGAGGGTGTGATGCATGTGACCCACCCCCTTGGTTCTTGCGTCCGATTGTAGGATGGTAGAGAGGGTGAACATGGGCGGAGGAGCGAGGCTAGCGAAGGTGGAGTACTCGGTTGAGCTCTGGCTACATTGGTGGAGTTCTCTTCGATGTCGTCGGTCGGAGAAGTGGCCTATGGAAATGTAGAGCCTTGTGACTGGCTGCGGAAGGCGGAGCCCTGGTAGAGTGGAGGGGCTCCCTCAGTTATCGACGAAGGGGCTCAAGGTGCTGGAGATTGCCTCCTATGAAGCTGGGCCCGCGGTTGAAGGGCGGAGGTGCAGTCGTGGTCGAAGAAGCGTGGGCTGCGTCAATAAAGGCAGAGAAGAAGAGAAGTCGATGGTGTGTGGGCTCCTGGGCAGTGGATTGGCGGATCAAGGTCGGTGGTGAAGATGCAATGCATTGGCTCGACGATGCAAGGATGGACAGAGAAAGGAGTAGTCGGAGAAGAAGTCGTGTTGCGACGAGGCACCAGGCCTCGGATCTCGCTGTTAAAGGATGGAGACCGGGTTGTCACCATAGGAGTTTTCTCCTTTTGATGTGTAATCGATGGATGAAGCTTGAGGAGGGGTGACAGTGCTTTTTTATAGGAGGGTGAAGGCAGTGGCACGTCGGCCTAATTGGGAAGGGGCAGCGTTGATGAGATGTGCGAGATGCTGAGAGGTGGATTTGATGAGAGAGCAAATCGGGAAGGTGATCGGAGATAGGCGGTGGTGCCAGGTGAAATCAAAGGAGAGGTGGTGATGAGGATTTGATTGGGGTTTGACAAGGTTCGAGAGATTGAGGGAGAGGCGGTGACGAGGATTTGCGGAGGAGGGCAGGCGACGCGCGCCAGATCTGGAAGGGGGGAAGGAAGATGAAGGGCACGTGCACAACACGTGCATGGTTTATTATTATTATTAATATTATGATAAAAGTAAAGTAATAAAAAAGCTCAAATGAGTGACACGTGGCAGCTCCAGGAGCTGCGACGTGTCAATTCCAGAAAATTCAGAAAAGAAAATACAAAAATAAATTTGAAGAAATAGAAAACAAGATCGGATTAAAAAATTTTCTTCACGGAAGTTGCTTGTCTCGATGAGATCTACAACTTTTGTGAGACCAAAACCAAAATAAGACATTTGTACAATGTGATATTTTTGAGGGTACTCTATGTATATAGAACATCTTGAATTTTGGGGTTTGTAATCTTTTTGTGATTTTTTATTAAGACAAAAAACGAAAAATGCGATAAAATCAAGGAAAATATTTACACATTAATCTATTTTTTGTATTTTTAATAATTAAGAAATCTGAGAAATAAAATAAAATACGATACATATTACTTTTGTACAGACTATCAATAAACACTCAGACTCAGTTAGTTTCTTTGATTTTGGTCCTATTTTAGATTTGAATTTTTGCACATTTTAATAAATCTTTTGTCAAAGAAAATAAATGAAAAATAAATAAAATAAAAAGAGTTAAATATGTACATAAAATATCAGGTCAAAATCGAGTAAAATACACAATGTACAAAAGAGGCCCAAAACCCAACTTTTACATATGAGCTCCAATTCACTTGAACTTGGTATTGTTTGTAAGGTATTTGAATGTACATTCGTTCAAAAGTGAGTAGGATCAAATCAGACAATGTATGAGGAAGATATCAATGTCTTAGTCCGACAGATCTGAAATTAAGGTTTGGATTTATTTCTTAATTATTTCAGTTAGTGATTTTTATGTCTTTTTCATTTTTTCTTATTGGATATACACAATGGAGTGCTTTCAAGTCATTTGAAGTTAGAATGAATTAATTACAAATGAGGGAAGTTAGCTTATTTTATAGATCAATTGGGCTGGTATTCTTGGCTCCTCGTTTTATGCAATTATACATGCTAAAATGCAATTATTGTTTAAATATGCATGAATGCTAATTATGTAATATAAATGAAGAAATGCCAATGAATTTTGGGGATCTGAGCGTAATTAATTACTTTTAGCGTGCTGAACATGAGATTTGTCAATCATACAATCTATAGGCTTGTCAGAAGAGCATTCACATGGCATGCCAAACATAGGTCGTACACGGTTGCTCGGATATGTTAAGCGCATAGTAAATTATTTACGACACATGGTACTTGGTTGGTTAGATGGATTGATCGACTGAAGATGTGGTCGTTGATGAATCCCTGATCATCGCTCTTTATTCTTTCATTTTAGCTAATTATCTTGGCAAAGCATCATGTAAATAGATGTAAATACAATAAGTTAGCAATATGCATGCATGTGTTAATGCTACATAATTAGCATGTATTTCTACAAAATAAAAGAATAAAGGAAAAGAAAAAGGAAGGAGGTATTTAGAATAAATACAGAGTGACCCGATCCCCAAGAGAAGGCCAAGCATTGGCCTGATCGCCAAATAAAATATGTAGAGAGAGAGATAGGGCCTACTATATATTGTATATACCATGAGTGCAAATAAATAATTATTTTTGCCAAAATAAAAATAAAATATTCTTTTTACCTCCTTTTCTATATTTTTAAAAATAAAAACAAAAATTAGAAAAATAAAATTAAAAATAAAATAAAATTCTCTCTACCTTGTACATAATACATGTATATATGATTCCTTCTCTACTTATTATACACCTATAAATAAATAATAAAAATAAAATAAAAATTATTTTATACTCCAAAAATTATGTGTAAATAAATAAAATATAAATTCGGGGTATTTTTATAAAAAAATAATAAATAAAAAATAATTGTACAAATTACATAGGTATACTTGTATATAATACTCTATACTGTAAATAGACTAATTTATTTTTCCAAAAAATAAATAAAAATTACAGAACAATTCCTTGAAAAATAATAAACATTTTCATTGTATTCATTTTTAAATTTAAATTTAAATTCATTTGTTATTTTTAATTTATTTATCTTTTATTTTCCCTGTTATTTTGTCTTGTAGTCTATTTTGTCTTTTTCCCTGACGCTTGTGATTGGTCCACGCCAGATCGTTGACCCAGGTCAACCCTGTCTTCCTAGTGCTTGACCTGACCCGACTGCTTCACCGGACCTTCTTCTCCAAATTTTCTAGGGTGGATCACATGTGCCCTTGCCCCGATTCCTCGCCCGCATCTTCCCCGTGGATCCAAGACCCTCGCGGATCCATAGGAAGGCACTGATCTTCTTCAGTTTGTGTGCCCTCGCCCGTTTCTTCTGACCTCCTTGGATATATAGAAAACCTCTCATCCGCTCCCCCAGGACGGTAGCTCGTGCCTCGCTCCCATTTCTTGCCCTAGCCATCTCCAGCTGAGTGACAGCTGCCTGGAGCGCCGCTTGGCGGTCGATTTGGTGCAGCAAAGCCGAAGCTCCCCCTTCATGGTCGGAGTCGTGAGTAGCCTCCCCCGACTTCCGCATCGAGATCGAGGTCATCACCCCTGTCGACCACCCTTGCCTGGAGCTCAGGAACACTCCTAGACCTTCAGGTATCCATTTCATCCTTCTCCTTTTCCGTTTTGATCAGATCTTCCCATTTATCGCCACCACACCTTCGCCTGCTCCGACCAACTGGTCGGAGCCTCATCACCCACTCCCAACCGCTTAGATTGAACCGCACACTCACCCTACATCTCGCTCCGCAGTCTGATCACCCTGAGCTTCGACCTTCCGGTCGAGATTAGGATTTAGGTCTCCTCTATCGCCTTCACCGGAGATTGACTCCCGCCTCCCATCGCTTCTTTGACTTTGAGTCCCAATAACACGGACCGGAGCATCGCTCCGAGTCCCAGCTACCCTTTGTAGGTAGTTGCACGTGCTGAGGGCCCCCGACTTCACCCATCTAAGGTTCGTCGGAGTCGCTACATGCTCCCATCGTCGTCACGCTCATCCGGTCGGCGGAGCCTCCATCGGACCCGCTCGGTCGACGCAGAACTGTCCCCTGATCACGCCAGTACCTTCCGATCAGCCATCGGAGTTGAGGATCATATCCTTGGCTCTAGTGAAGTTCGACAGACGTTGTTCTTCCAAACGCACTCCGCACCCTTGGATCGGCCAGCCTCACCAGTTCGCATCTGAGTCGTCCACTGCTGCAGCTATCAGATCGTTGGATGTCAGATCTGACGTCCACCTGAGCCCCACATCCCTGACCATTTTGGGGCATCAGATCTGACACATACTGTGATCAGAGCTGCGCCTCACGTGCTGCGAGGGTATATTTCCCTTTTTACCCTGCATTTGTTTATGTTTATGTTTTAGTCTGTAAAATAAAAGTTGTAGTTGAACTTATTTGCATTCCAGTCCCTATAGTTTCTGGTATTTGCTATATTAGTCCTCCCTATCTGGAGGCACGTATGTTGTGACGTGAACGGTGGTGTTTTTGCATTATTAGCCCTGAACATTATCTATGTTAATGTTTGAATGAATGTTTTCTGAAATTACTTTTATGCCCCTATGAACGTTGAATTTACGTATGTGCTGGATTTAGTTGTAAGACCTCCCTAGAATTTTTGTGGTTGTTATAGTTTAATACAGAAACTTCAAATAATTGCATTTAAGTCCCTACAACCTGTGTGTTTTATTTTAAATTAATTAAATATTAAAACTACTCCAAAAATTCCCAAAAACAATACCAGTAGCTCCTGCTACTATGTAATATTTTTGATAATTTTTGTGACACATTTTGAGTTTATTTGTTATTTTCAAAAATTCAAAAACCCTAAAAATTTGTGTTTGTCTAATTTAGAAAATACATAAAAATATAAAAATCACTTTAAAAATTCTATAAAAATTATCTAAAACTTTCTGAGTGTGTTCTTTGCTTTGTTTTAATTTCTGTAGCTTTTGTGTTTCATTATCTTTTAAACAATACCTAAAAATCTCAAAAGACCTAAAAGATTATAAAAATCATTATAAATTCCAAAAAAATAAAAAAAATGTATTTTCAAGTTCTACAGTTAGATTTATTTGCTATTTTGACATAAAATTACAACCAGGAATTTAGAGACACTTTAAATATTTAAAGTTGCATTTTCCCCTGGTTGTACACTTTTTCGCATTTTTCCTTTCTTTTATTTTTAGAAAATTATATAAAAATTTGAAAAGTTCCATAAAATGGCCGAAAACACTTACATAGTTTAAAAATATAAAATTATTTTTATTTTAAATTTTTGAGCATTTTAGACCTTAATAAAAATTATTTTAGTGTGATTGATTTGATTTTCTTTATTCATTTTCTTATTAGAAAATATGAAAAATGCATATTAAAAACCACCAAAAAAACTTTTATTTCTTCTTTGATTTCTCGAATACTTTGTAGTCTTAGCTCGTGCTCCTTGTGTTCACCCCTGGTTGTTATACCAGGTTAAATAACTAGCAAGACCGCTCGTGTTTTGATTTTCATGCTTGATTGATTTTATTGGTGGTCTGATATTTTTCTTGTTGAGTTCGGCTTGGGTGATTGAGGTCGCAACAACCTTTGAGATTACTTAGCCTCTGTCGCTCGATCGCTCATGAGAATGGCGTCGTTGCCAGGGAGCATGACTTAGTAGTCGGTTTTAAGATTTATGTTTTTCTTTTTCTTTTTATTTTTCCTTTTCTTTATTTGCTTGATTTGTATTTCTCCTTCTTTATTTGTTTCTAGTTTTATTTTTCATAAGTGTGATCTGACATATCTTTTGTTTCTCTATTTCTTACGAGGGCCCGACGAGCGAGGGCGGCATTCCTAGGAGAGCCGGTGCATCTGAGCGAAGTGGAGGCGGTTCGTTTCTTCATCGAGCAGCAGGAGAGCGTAGGAGGAGCAGAAGATTTGGAAGACCCTTTGAGGGATTTTTAGCATTGTTATTCTATTATTATTGTAATAATACAGGACCAGAGACACTTGGACACTTGGCTTGTCGGGGTTTGTTTCACCGAGCACCGGTGTGCTCAGTGGACATCACCACGATTTTCGCCAGTTTTGTTTTCTCGATTTTTCCTTTATTTGTGATTCTCGAAGAATTTGGCCCATATACTTAGGATTTTCTCTCTAATTGTGATGTAATTAATTAAGGTCTCAGCCCTAATTATCTTCCTGCACCTATAGATAGTAATTGGACTTAATTAATTAAATCATAAAGAAAAAGCTAATTTGGTCACTTGAGAGGTCACGTGCCGCTAGAGGCTGTATACAACGCATGTAGGATCTGTTGTAGCAGACAGCGATTAGCATCAGAGATCGGACTCCGACCTCTCTCGTTGACCTATTAGCTATTGTTCTTCACGTGTAGAAATTTTTCATCTAAGGCCGTTTACTTCGTGCATCATACAGATAGTTTAATTTCTGTATTTTAATTTATGCACGGATCACCCTGCATATAGAGTGTTGGCGACAGGTACGCATCTCTGACTTTTCATGCATCATTGTGTTTGACCGCGCATCGGCTTTTTTCGACTTCTCCCCTAATTTTTGGACTTAAAAATAACCAGGAGATCGAAAAATTCATTAGGCGTTTGTTTGTTATTGAAAAATACATAAAAAGAGAAAATCATAAAATTGGGACTGCTAAACATGCTTGATCCTAAAAGACACTCACCCTAAAAACCGGGTCTTGGGAGAGCAATCCCCTCCTTGTTTGGTTTGCATGAGCAAGAGAGTGACCCGCACACTAGGCTAGAGCCATACCCGACCTTTCATCAGACTAATGATTTCAAGACTAATTGTTCTCCAGTGAGGATCGCTCCGGTTTTTGGTAAAGTGGGCCGCGATATCCTTTATAGATCGAGTTGATCGGGTAGCCGGTAAACGGTCCGCAACTTGTACTGGCTGGGAAAGATCTAGCTTCGGGATCGGGCCAGTCTCCTGAGAGCGGTGGGTTCCTACCAGCTCATTTAATCGCTCTGCTAGACTGACTTATCACCTAAATAAAATCGACAAGATAAAAGACCGAACCTTTACGGTCATCAGCTCAGTGTTGAGTAGGTGAATTGGGGATTTGTTTTCCTGATCTTGTTTGTTTCCAGATCCCATCCGCATTTCATCTCCATATCACGATGATGGGTCGGAGGTCCCTTAGGCATCCCCTGGTTGTGCCGCTTTCGAGCACTCCACGCCATTCATCTAGGTTGGTCGTGAGAGCCCAGACCCGCTCTCCGAACCCGAGTTCGACTCCACCCTGTTCCCCCTCGACCACTCTTCTTCCAGTCCCGAGGTGCTTGAGCAGAGACCAGAGCAGATATATATTCATTTGAGGGCACCTAAGTTCAAGTCTTTTTCCTTTGCAGTGTGACAGTTCGCTAAATATAATGTTTAAATTGGGGTACGTTGTAGTACGTGTACTTAGCGATTCGATCAGAACCGAGATAAGATCTCCGTGAAGAGTGTCTCAGTTTTAATTTATATCCCGGGCAAGTCCGAGGTCGAACTTAGGGAGGTAAAGGAACAACTCTGGGGTTAATTCGAAAATTTAGATCTAGGTTTTCAGTACGGGGTTTTTTTATTTATATTTTTTATGCAAAAACAAATGCCAATGCAAAATGCGGGTGAATTAAGTTACTAAACAACCACACAACTTAGCCAAATTAATTTTAATTAGAAATTAATCCAATTTAGACAAATTATATATTTCCAGTAAACTTAATCCAATGATGAATGCAACATATATTTTTTTGTATAATTTTCAGGGATAAAATGCAATAATTAAAAATGCACACTTTTTATGGGTTTTTTCACAATTTTTCACACAAACAGTAAGTAAAAATTATGAAAATATTATTGGAACGAAAACATGATGCAACAAAGCTATAGTAATATTTTTGGAATTTCTTTACAAAATATGAATTTTTATAGACTTTTTTAGTGAAAACAGAGTGACAGTGAGTAAATAATTTCTAATAAATCGACAATTGCAAATTATCCAGAGAGCAATATATCTCATATAGGTATTTTCATATGGCATCAAGGAGACTTGAGATTTTGTGAGAAGGATTATGTGGAATTAATTAAAAATCAAATACAAAAATCACTCTATGATTTATTTCAGGCACAAGACAACTCCACTTTCTATGAAATTTAGGTAGTATTTAAAGCACACTTCATGACATCATTTCAAATTTTTCAAGAATTTTTAGAGCAACCGTGAGTTAGATACCAAATTAAGAGTCCAGATTGGGTAAAATATGAATAATTTCAATTACCCATAACTCAAAAAAATACAAATAAATATTCAGATGGTAGAAAATGAGTTGCTCAACATAATGATATTTTTCATTGAATAAAACAATTAAAATTGATGTCCAAATTAAGAGCCAAACACAGGGGTATGCTTACAATTTCAGAAAACACAATATATTAGAAAACTAAGCACATGGGCTTTTGTAATTACAAGAACTATGTGGGCAAATTATACAATTTGTACAATAAAAAATTTAGAAAAATGACCTTCTTTTCTTCTTCTTCTTCCTGACGGAAACAACGGAGATGAACCCAATGTTGGCGGGTGGCGGAGGCTAGCGCCGGCAGTGGGGGAGGTCGCGCAACCGTGCAGGCGCGTGGAGGGCGGGCTCGCGCGGCCTGGCGGTGTGGGCAGGAGGGCGATGAGGGGGCGCGGTGGCTGAAGGGGGGCCGCGCGAGGCTGTGGCTGGAAGCGTCGGTGGCGCGGTCGCATGCTGTTGTGCGGAGGAGGCGGCGAGGAAAACGATAGAGGCAGAGGGGCGGTAAGGCAGTGCGACTGCGCTGGTGCGCGTTGGACGGCGAAGTGGGTTGTCGGTGGCGGTGCCACCCGTGGAGGAAGGGGGGGCAGCGGACGGCCTCCCTTCATTTTTTTATCCTTTTTTTTGTTTTTTTACTTCTGTGAAAGTTTTTTAATTTATATATTTTTTGATTTTTTTGTCTTGTTAATCAGGGGATGCAAATGGATAAGTGGGAGTGATGAAAATAAAAATAAGAGAGATGGTGGTGGTGGTGATGGAATGATGTGATATATAAAAAATAAGGAAACAAAATATTAGATAAAATAAAATAACAAGAGAAATGAGAAGAGATACTTACCTGAATCTTTGCCGGATTGGCGGAGCAGTTATGTTGGACTCCTATCATCGCCTCGATCCAATTGGCAAAATAAAAATCGGAGAAGCTGAGCGAGCTCGATGGGGAAATCGTGACGCGGCAATGGTGGTCGTCGCGGATCTCGCCTGAAGGAGGTCGTCGCTAAAGGAAGATGATAAGCTGCTGTCACTGACACCATGTTCCAAGCTCTCTCCTTTTACTATAAGAATGGCGGATGCGAAAAAATGGGGATGAATGGAAGAATAAAAAGAGAAGAAGATTGGGAGTTAGAGAGATGGTGGAAAGGTGGAGTTTGAATGGGAGGTTAAGAGAAATGGTGGAGTGGAATGGAGGTTGGATGAAGACTTGGTGGTTAATGGAGGAAAATGAAAGATATTGTAGAGAATGGAAAATTAATAAATAAATAAATAAGTAAAATAGGCTACTTTAAATACAATAACATAAAAATAAAAGAGAAATAGTGGAGAATTTACAAAAGAAGACAAACACCATGTACATTTTTTGTTTACTATTCTAATTTATTGTTTTTATATTTTTAATAAAAGATATTTACAACAGAAAAATACAATAAAATACTAGAAATAAAATATAACACAAAATTGATTTTTTTTGGATTTTTAATTATTAAGAATAAATAAATAAATAAATAAATGGGAAAACAAAAAATATGTACAATATATACAATGTACACCGAGGTCCCAAAATCCAACTTTTGCAAATGAGCTCCGATTTTAATGAAACCCCTTCCGTTGGATAGATAATTTTCTAACTTGAATTTTAAAAGTGAGTTTGGTAAATTTGGAGTTCATACGGAGCAGGAATTTGGGTTGGAAGTTGGACTTTACGGCTTTTTATCTCTGAGATCTAGGATCATTTATTTGAGGTAAATTTATTTCATAATTTTGTATTTTTATATACATTTTATTGAACAAGCCAGAGAAAGAATTAGCCAAAAAGGAGTTGAATGAAATTATTAAAAATAAATGAAGTTTTGGTCTATTTACAGGTGAAAAACTCCTTTAATTTTGTGGCTTTTTATTGTTAATTTATTTTGTACAACATAATCTATACTAATTAATGTGTTTTATTTACAAGAGTCATTTTGTTAATTTGTTGATTTTATATACATTTATTTGAGAATTTACTTGGGGATTTTGCTAAGATCAAGATATTGAGATGATGAATCGTGGATTCATCACCCCCCTATACTTAAACTTTGCTAGTCCTCGAGCAAATAATGAATGAATAAGTTAGAATAACCCCTGACTGTGCATGTGAATACAAGACTTGATCCGTTCAAGAACTCTCGGTTTTAGAGATCCTAAAATTCTAAGCTGAACCAAGCTCTAGTCAAAAGGTATCCAATTTCCCTAATCATCAGACTCCCTCTATATACATATATATATAAGGGATATGACTTTAAGTGTGGTGCAGTTACAAGAGTAGAGTCGCAACGTCACCCAAGGTTCCAGTCCAATAGACTCTCCTAAGGACCCAATCCTCTACACTAGGGAATAAACCATTTCTTGCATCCAATCCACCGTCTCTTAGTTGTCAGACTTGAAAGTGTAGATGGAAGGCCAGTTGACGGAGGGCATAGGATTGTGTCATTTCTTCTCTCCCTCTCATTGGGAACAAGGATTCTCTCAAGTGTCTTGATACTCAACGCATTTTTTTTGATGTTGATCAGTGCGTCCATCAAAAGAAGTTGGAGTCGTCTGCAATTTTTTTCTTGGGAGTACACTGGGGTGTGCCTTTTTTGAGTACCTATCGTACCTTCTACAGCCAGACTTGTAGCATTTATGATGCAGAGACCTTTTTTGGTGCAAGCCCGACTCCTGGTCCTAATAGCGGTGGTCCAAGTGGACACTTTGAAATGGTTGGGAGCTCTCGCCTTTAGTGGAAGCTCTTTGATATTTGACTTTGTGGAATGAGAGCTTTTCTTTGACATTTCATTGCTTTGTAGTATTTTTGGCTAGCTCCATTGCTTTTACCAAGAGTTGGCGCACACTGATCAACAATAATTTTATTTTATCATACCCTGGCACATAGGAAATGTCAAGAGATAGTACAAGAACCATGTTCTCATACTGGCTAAAGATGTTGACACTCAGCTTTCATGAAGCCTTCATTGATTTTATCCCATCTTCGAGCATCATCAAATCAAGTCCAAACTCAAACCCCACATCCCAGTTCCTCAAGTGAAATTTCAACTCATCTCATCATAACTGCGGTCGTGTATGTGAGGTGCTGATCATATTCTTAAGGTAGAGACTAAGCATGCAATATAGCACACAAATCTTTCAAACTATGGAAATGTGAATAATTAAGTCAAGGACCCTTATGACTAAGGATGGTTAACTCAAAATCTCGAGACCTCATAAACCAAGTGTTCTTGAACATCACTAGTCTTGTGTGAAAGTGAATTGTGTCAGGGATTAAACCAACTTATTAGTTAGTTCTTTTTGTGATTTGATTTTTTTGTTTTGTTTTTAAAAAAAAACAAAGGAAAAGAAGAAAGTTTTTCTTGTTAGAAAAAGTTTTGCTTGCTTTTTTTAAGAGCTTTTTTTAAAAGGTTTTTTTTGAAAAGATAGGTAAATAAGAAAGGACACATTTTTTGAAAAAGTTTTTTAAAAGCAAATAAGTGTTTTTTAAAAAATATTTTTCCAATTTTACCCACCCCATAAATATTATATAATATATATAAAAATACATGAAAGTACGAGATATGGGTAAAGTATATATGTAATATAAACACACCCCCTATACTTAGCATGTGTTATGTTCTCATGGCACTAGGTGACAAAAAGCCATAGCTTGTACTAAGTATAAGTGGGTGAAAAGAATAGAAGTGAAAAAGAAAATAACAGTGTGGATAATACACAATGGGCATCGGCCCCCCTATACATAGGCTCTGGTCAGCCTAAGTATTGGAAAGAACACAAGAATGGGGGACTGATGAGAATGTGAAAGAATATACAAAAATAAAAAGAAGAGACGTAGGAAATTGGGTCACTTACCCCACTATACTTAGGATCTAGTCATCCTAAGTATAGCCACAAAATGAAAATGATACGGTACTGGGGCGAGTGATGCGAATCACGGCGGAGTGATGAATATCCATTCATCACTCTTTATTCTTTTATTTTAGCTACAAAACCTATGAAAAACACATGTATATTCATGTAAATAGCATAAATTGTCAATAAGCATACATCTTGTAAATATGCATAATTAGCATATTTTTGTGCATAAATAAAAGAATAAAGAAATAAAAGAAAAAGAGGGAGATATTTAGAATAAATATGGAGCGACCTAATCCCAAGGGAGGGCTCAGCATGGGCCTGACCGCAAAAGAATTCAAGTAGAGAGAGATAGGGAAGCTCAATTATGTGTACATGTACCTATGTATATAAATAAAAATTATTTTCCTATTATTCAAAATAAAAATGTGTGCTTGTTTATTTGTATATATATATGTAAATATAAAATTAAAATAAAAATAGAGAAAATAAAAGAAAAATAAAAATAAATAAAATTCCTTCATCATTGTTTATATATCATGTATATAGAACCACACATCTAGTTATTTTCTCCTTGTAAATAAATAATAAAAATCTAATAAAAATATTTTCAAATTCCACATTTCATGATGTAAATAAATAAAATAAAAATCATAAAAATAAAGATAAAATCAAAAGAACTAAAATAAAATCAAATTCCCACCTTGTATATATACCATGTAAATATGTATATAAAGCTATTTATTTACTCTATGTAAATAAATAATAAAAATAAAATAAATATACTCTTTTATTCCAAATTTTATTCTATAAATAAATAAAATATAAAATTGGAATAAATATATAAAAATAAACAATAAAAAATTAAAATTAAAAATAAATACATGTATATACTTATATATAATAATAATATAATGTAAATACATAATTTTTATTTCAAAAAAAATAAATAAAAATCATTAAAAATAATTAAAAAATAAATTAACATTTTCATGTTTTACATTTTTCTAAAATAAGTCATTTATTATTTTTAAATGAATTTCCAAATATTTATTGATTGGCAGCCTGTGATTGGTGCATGGGGGATTGTTGATCCCCAGTCAACTCTCCCCCTGGACCAGTCAACTCGGATATGTGTGCGCAACCTGACTTCAATTAATTTTCTAAACAAGATCCGAGCTCCATTTTCCCAAACCCCAGGTCCTAATTGATCCCCACTAATATGAGATCCACGCTAGAGCATCCGCCTAGGGATCTGTGCTTCACGGAACCCTACCCGACCTCTTCTTCTCGGACCTGAGCTGGTATTTAGTTGAACCTCCGCTGCACTTTTCACGCCATCTTTGGCGCTGCTCCTTCGTCCCAGGATCTCCACCTTATTCCTGAGAGTGACAGCTTTGCGAGGGAGGTGTCGAAGAGAGGAGAGGACGTCGTTAGATACTGATCCGGCAACTTCTGCCGCCGTGCGCCGCCGTGAGGTGCGCCCGAGCCTCGTGCCCTGATGACCCTTCGAGGCTACGACCCAGAGCTCGTCGAGCTCGTCCCCAGTCGACTACATCTGCCAGGTAGACCCGATTCTCCTTAGTTTAGTCTAATTTCATATTTCGCCCAAATCGACCCATCATCGTCGCCGACTGATTCCATCCGCTCCGATCATCATTCCGCTCATCCGACCTGACCATCGTCTCCGTGAGACCTCTCTCCACCTTCTGCACCCACGCACCCACCTTGGTTCGCCCAGGAACCAAGGCTCGACCTCCACCGTCGTCGCCTCGCCGGAGGTCTCCTATCTCGACTCACCCGACCTCCATTCCACCTCTAACCGGGTCGAGGCAGTTTGCCCTCGACCCAGGAAGCTTCCTAGGCTATTTTGCAGGTGAATGCGGCCCATCTGAGGGTCGAGACGCTTCAGCCCAGGAGCTTCCTCCCTCCGTCGTCGCCGGACCACTCCGGTGGTCTCTAGCGTCATCGGAGGATCTCATTAGATGCGGAGCACCTTGGCGATCATGTTCCACCTTCCAACAGCTCCAGAGGAGGCCTCCACCGCGCGTACGGAGCTGGCGAAGCTCGCCGGCGAGCAGTTCTTGGAGGACCCTCCTCCGCCGTCCGTTCTACCTCGAAGCTCCAGATTTCATCCAGGCCATTTATTTGAGGAGCAGTCGCCCACCGTCAGATCCGTCTGAGGTTGATCATGACCGTTCACTTCAACAAAGGGGTGCCCTTGCCTTACAGTCGTTGATCATCCATGTGGCATCCCCTCATCCGTCCGATAATAAGAGGGGTAATTTACTCTTAGGCCCCTCCTTTTTTGCATTTCATACTTTGTCCTGTAAATATTTTACTTAGTTGTTTTTATTTTGGTAATTTTGCATTGAGGACCTTTATGTTTCAGACATTTGCATTTTAGTCCTGTTATATGTGGTCCACGTGCATTGACACGTGAGGTTCTGGTTGAATTGCATTTTATACCCTATGCTTTCTGTGTGTTATGGTTTGAATGTTTTAAAATAGGAATGACACATATGCCCCTCCATGCCTGACCCACGTGCGCTGCGCGTGATTTCTTGGGATTTTTGCATAAGGGGCCCTGCAGTTTCTTATTTTGTTATGGTTTAGCCCTAGAAATAGTTTTCATTGCATTTAGGTCCTTGTGCACTGTGAGCCTTATTTCTATTTAAATAAAATAGCAAATTAAGTCCAAATTGCGTGAAATTTGGACACGTGGCTCCTGCCACTGTGTAAAAATTTCACTAAAAATTTGGTACATTTTTTAGGCTTTTTAGTATTTTTAAAAAATTCAAAAATAGTAGTTTTTGCTTCTGTCCAGTTTAGAAAATCATAAAAAATATAAAACCTACTCTAAAAATTCTAAAAAAAAGGTTTTGTTCATTTTGTTGTGTTTTATTTTCTATGCAAGTTTGGCTATTTTTGTAAAAACTTATAAAAATTATAGAAAATTATAGAAAACTCAAAAAATTGTAAACTCTTTTTCTGAATTTTCCTTGTTGTTTCTATTTCTCATAAAAAATTACGTCCAGCCTGTGAAAGATCCATTTGATATTTTTCATGGGACTTTGAAGTCTGGCTGGACAGATTTCTCTTATTTTTGCCTTCTTTGATTTTTAAGAAATTGTATAAAAATTAGAAAAATATGAAAAATTCACCAAAAACAGTAAAAAATTTAAAAACATAAAAATATTTTTGTTTGAATTTTTGGAGCATATTTGGGTGTTTAAATAATTTGTTGATTTGTGCTTGATTTGCCTTTTTCTATTTTCCTTTATTATTAAAAATCTAAAAAAATATTAAATAATTAAAATCCACCAAAAATACTTGTTTTTATTTTCTCTTGTTTTTAGACTACTACATAGGCCGCGAGGCCAACTCGTGCTCCCTGAGTCCGACCCTGGGTGCTACACCAGGCTAATCTCATAGCCAGGACTGTTATTTTTGATTTTATTGATTTATCTTTTTGTTTAGTGGTCTGCTCTTATTTTTCTTGATCGAGCTGATTCTCCGAGTGACTGAGGTCGCAACGACCTTAGCTATCTGATTTACCTTAGTTACTTCGGGGATATTCGACAGCATCAGAATGGCGCCGTTGCCGGGGAGCACGGCTTAGTAGTTGATTTTTGTTTTCTTTTTGTTTTGTTTGATTTTCGCGGTTTTTCATGGCTTTTTGTTTTTCCGCGGCTTTTCACGGCTTTTTGTTTTTCTTTTATTTTCATTTTCATATATTTTCTTTTACTTTGTTTTTGGTTGTTTTGAGTGTTTATTTTTATTCGCATTTTTGTGCATATACCCTGTTATAGCTATTCGCTTTGTTTATCTGGTATGTGACATTTTACTTGTTTACTTGCGAAGGCCCGAGGACCGAGGAAGCTCCTCTCGAGGAGCCGACACAACCGGGGAATCAGAGGCGGCTCCCTTCTGCACGGAGCCGCAGGAGAGCGCGAGGGGACAACAAGAGTGCGGGAGTAGTTAGCTTAGCATAGTTTTCTTTCAGCACATTTGAATTGTTGTAATAATACAGGGACTAGAGACATGACTTGGACACTTAGACTCTCGGGGTCTATTTCTCCTAGTACCGGTGTGCTCGGGGGACCCCATCGGACTTTCGCGGCTTTTTCGCGGTTTTGTTTTTATCATTTATTTACTGCCTATTCGGTTTTCACGGTTTTGGACTTAGCTTAGGATTTTATCTGATTGCGTTGTAATCACTAGGGTCCACACACCTAATAACTTGCCTGTTCCTATAGACTGTAATTGGACCAACAATAAAAATTAATAAAAAAGATTATTTGGTCACTTGAGGGGTCCCGCGTCGCTAGAGGTCGTATACAGCGCTGGCAGGACCCGTTGTGGCGGGCACCGATCGGCATCCGAGACCGGACACCGACCCCTTCTATTGACCACTTAGCCATTGGTGCTTTCGTGTAGAACTGCTCTGCTTAAGGCTGATTCTCTTGCATCATATAGGTAGCTTCCTTTCTGTCTTTAAATTATGCGCAGATCATATTACATGTAGACTGCTAGAGTCAGGTACGCCTTCTATCTCGTGCATGCATCATTGATTTCCCGTGCATCAGCTTTTTCGACCTCTCCCCTTGTTTTTGGACTTAAAATAACCAGGAGAATCGAAAAATCGCTAGGCGATTCTTTGTTATTGAAAAATACCTAAAAAACTATAAAATTGGGACTGTTAACTAAACTTGACCCTAAAAGACATTCACCTGAAAAATTTTTCTTGGGGAGAGAAACCCCCTCATTGTCTGGTTTGCATGTGCGAGAGAGTGACCCACACCCTAGGATAGAGCCATATCTGAACCTCCTTCAGACTACTGCTTCTGGGCTAGTCGTTCTCCAGTGAGGATCGCTCCGATCTCCGGTAAAGCGGGTCGCGATATCCTTAACAGAGCGAGCCTATCGGGTAGCCGGTAAACGGTCCGCGGCTTGTACTGGCTGGGAAAGATCTAGTTCAGGATCAGGACAGTCTCCTGGGGGAATCGGATTCCCAATAGGTCACGTAACCACTCTGCTATCTTGACTTGATCACCTAATAAAACTGACAAGATAATTGACCGAACTCTTACGGTCTTCAGCTCGTGTTGAGTAGGTGAATCCGGGGTTTGTTTGCTCATCATAGTTGTTTCCAGATCCTATCCGCCTGACTCGCCAGATCAAGATGATGGGCAGGAAGTCCCTTAGGCAGCCTCTGGCTGCACCACTTTTCAGCACTCCCGCCCGTTCATCTAGGTTGGTTCGCGAGAGCTGAGACCTGCTCTCCGAACCTGAGTTCGATTCCGCCATGTTCCCCCTCTACCACCCTTCTTCTGTTTCTGAGATGCCAGTTCCAGATGAGAGACTGCAGACTGGTTTATCGGCACCTGAGTTTGGGTCTTTTACCATTGCAGAGACCATGGCCGGCAGCAGTGACGATCGCACCGGAGGTCCCCAAGCCGAGCAGACATTTATCATGGACCAGGGTGCGATCAACACCACCCTGATCGCCTCCCTTGAGACAGTGCAACGGCAGCTGAGGGATCAGGGTGCCTTCATGATTGAGATGAGGAGAGAGATGGAGCAGCTGAGAGCCGACTGCGATCAGCGCGGGCTCAGAGATGGACCGAGGAGACCCGACGATGCAGCAGCAGCAGCCGCAGCAGTCGCAGCAGCCGTAGCGCCAGACCAGCCAAGACCGATGCGGGAGTTGCACAATCTCGGGTCGACTTTGACGCACCGTTGGGTGGTACTACCATCCATCATGGGGGACTTCAAGTTCCCCCCGAACACCCTTCAGCTCCTCCCCCGGTTCCATGGGCTCACCACTGAGGAGCCACATCTTCATCTCCAGGAGTTTCTGATGATCTACAGCACCGTCCACGACCGTCAGGTAAACGGGGATACTATCATGATGATTGCCTTCCCCTTTTCACTGGCAGATAGAGAAGCCACCTGGCTGAAGCACTTGGGGAAGTTCGTGTACACCTGGGAGTAGCTCCACACCGAGTACTTAAACAAGTACTATCCACTCGGGCGGACGAACGCAGTGAGGGCCCTGATCAGCAACTTCTCCATGCTCCCCAACGAGCAGTTTCACGAGGCATGGGAGAGGTTCTGTGAGCTTACCGACAGATGCCCACACCACGAGATTTCGAAGCCGAACCTAGTTCAGAGCTTCTTCTGCGGGTTGACACCAGAGCTGCAGGGTCTGGTGAATGCTTCATGTGGTGGGTCCTACTTCGCCAAGGACGAGGATCAGGTCTGGGCCATCTACGAGGAGATGGTCGAGAACTATACAGTGATGTCCCAGACCCGACTCTACACTTAGGGACGCCCCCAGCCACAGACCGTGCAGTACCAGAGGATCACACGGGTCGACGCTGGTCCTTCCACTTCGTCAACGGCAGCCGCACAGGCTGAGTCCACAGCCGCCTACATGGGCATTATTAGCGAGAAGCTGGACCGGATGGAGCTGATCGAGAAGAAGCAATGCCAGAGCATATCACAGATGGAGCAGATGGCACAGTTGTTGAGTGACCTGAAGACACATGTCATGTGTCTCCAGGAGGCACAGACGGCTTCTCAACCCCGTCTTTAGTCACGAGGAGATCCAAGCAGCAGTGAAAGTTCGTCCCAGCGCTCCACGTAGCCTAGACAGGTTCACCTTGTATAGGCGAAGCTGTACCTGCAGCCGCAGCCATCCTACCAGACACCACCATCCCCAGACACTCAGATGGTGGTATACCAGCCGGATCAGCCTTTGGCAGTACTCCCGCCTCCCCCTTACGAGCCAGAGCCGTTGATGGATGTCAACGGGATTTGGTACGACCGACCCCAGCCCGGTATCCGACGAGACCGTCCCGGATTCTGTTGGTCGGCCGGAGGTGCTAGTTCCCAGCAGCAGCCTCCAGTTCAGGGTGGCCAGTACGGCCATCAGCGAGATCACCAGCAACAGCAGCCCCTAGTGTACCAGCAGCAGCAGCAGTCATCCCAGTTTGGTCCTCGTCCCTATCAGCAGGGACATTCTTGGAGGCGTGATCAGCCTCAGGAGCAGCATTAGCAGTACCCCTCTCATCCGCACCAGCCACAACAATAGCCTCACTACCAGAGAGGCCACCCGTCAGGTTCTCATGGGCAGACCTATGAGAACCCCGCCTTAGACGATCTAGCCCACCTCTTGACTGACCAACAGGCTACATTTAGATGGGAGATGGATGAGTTCCGCCAGGAGATGCGGGAGATCGTGAGAGGGAAGGCCGCCATACCTGCCCAGAGTGAGCCCAACCCGAACAACCTCAAGAGGAAGTCTGAGCAGGTAGATTTCACAGAGTATGTCACTCTGAGTGATTCTTTTGGTGTTATGTCTGCATATCTATTTGATACTGACTTTGTCACACTTAGGAGCGGTAGGATTCCAGCAGACGGTGCCTCACCTGCGCGACACCCCCAGGCCACTTCCAGAGCGCCAGGCGAGGAGGAGCGCGGTGCTGATACCATGAGAGATGATGACGGTGATGCTGATACCACCATGGATGCTGATCCCACCGACTGGTACTGATGTCGTCGCTTCATCAGATGGAGGAGGTGGTACTGACGCCACCATTGTTGTCGAGCTAAAGCACGGTGCTGATGCCGCGAGTCGACTGCTGAGGGTGGTGTTGATGCCACCGTTTCTACTTCTGCTAGTCCTGTAGTCTTTCCATCTGTTCATGTATCTCAGGACTTATCTAGCAATAAAGGAAATGGTTTATTTTATTCTGATCCACCTGTGGTGCATGATGTATGTGTGATTCTGCCGTGCTTGAGCAGCCTAGACCCTCTACTAGTCCTTTATCTGAGAAGGACCATGTAGTCCCCTTCCCTAGAGCACTCCATTTGGGTAAGGGTTAGAAAAAAGAAAATCCGAAAAAGAATCAGCAGGTAGAGTTCAGCCAGCAGATGATCGATCGATTTCATATTCAGTTGACTCTCCAGGAGGCCTTGGAGCACATCCCTCTACTCCAGAGATCGCTCAGAGATAGGACCACAGTTAGGAGGAAGAGGAGGAACCATCAGTCCGAGATCCATGTGCTTACCCGAGCCACGTGTTTCACAATTCAGAACCCTCTACCGGACAAGAGGCCAGATTCAGGAGCCCTTATGTCAAATGTCATATCTGTGAGCAGAGGTTCGACCGCACTCTATTAGACAGCGGTTCTTCGATCAACCTACTTCCGACAGCCCTTATCGACCGCTTCGAGTTGGGCACTCTACGACAGAGCAGGACAGTCCTTCAGTTTGCTGATCGATCTGTCAAGAGGCCGAAGGGGTTGCTGAGGGACGTTGTCGTCATGATTCAGGGCCTGCAATTCTCAGTGGACTTCATTGTGTTGGACATGGAGATCCCTGAGTCTGTGACCGATACCCCCATCATTGTAGGTCGCCCGTTCTTGGCCACAGCCAAGGCAGTGACCGACCATGATAGCGGGAAGGTATACTTTCGCGTCGAGGGTGAGAGTGTAAAAATAGAGACGGTCGAGGACATCAGAGCCAGAGAGTCAGATTGCTCAGAGCAGATCACAGATTCAGAGCAGATAACAGAGTTAGGGGAGACATCCACCAGGACTTTGATTTTGTGATCACAGATGACGAGGCAGTTTGGCATATCCAGTTGCACAGGCCATCCTCTCACTTCAGAGTTCGCTGATGCAGAGATGCCAGCAGAGGAGAGCTTGGAGAGCGCATTCCTGGTCCAGGATACTTTTCAGTCGGTAGAGCCGGTTCTTGACCGTGAGACAGAGTTTTTCTGTGAGTCTGATACAGATCCCTCGGAGTCAGATCTTGATTGGGCAGAGTTTGATGATCTTATTCCATGTCTGATGTCCACTGAGCCTGCAGCTAGGGAGGAGGTTGATGCCATGCAAAGCAGAGACAGTCCAGTAGAGCATCCTTCTCCAGATACTGATTGTGAGCGAGAGTTTCCGTTCTCCCATGCATATTTGGCAGCATTCACTCAGAGCTTTCAGAGGCCAGATCTGCCAGCACCTACTTGTCCAGAGCTGAAGCCACTTCCTGCGTCGCTGAAGTATAGGTTCCTTGCGGGTGAGCATGAGATGTACCCAGTCATTATCTCCGCCTATTTGATTGGAGAGCAGGAATCCCGTCTGATGGGGGTTCTTGAAAAGAACCGCAAGGCGATAGGATGGAGCGTAGCTGATCTCCAGGGGATAAGTCCGGCCCTATGCTCCCACCATATCTATCTCGAGGAGGAGGGGAAACCGTCACGTGAGTTCCAGCGGCGACTGAACCCAAATCTGAGAGAGGTTGTCATGAAGGAGATCTCAAAATGGTGGAGCGCCGATTTTATCTACCCCATCTCCGACTCCAAGTGGGTCAGTCCGTTGCATGTGGTGCCCAAGTAGACGGGCATCACTATAGTTGTCAGCGAGTCTGGAGAGGAGATCGCTACCCGGGTACCCACTTCTTGGCGGGTCTACGTGGATTATAGACGACTCAACAAGGTCACCAAGAAGGATCATTTCCCCATGCCCTTTATTGATCAGATCATTGAGAAACTGAGAGGGAAGAGCCACTACAACTTCTTGGATGGGTACTCCGGCTACAATCAGGTGGCCATCGTGCCCGAGGACCAAGACAAGATCACCTTCACCTGTCCCTTCGGCACATATGCCTTCAGACGCATGCCATTTGGCTATGCAACGCCCCTGCGATTTTTCAGAGATGCATGTTGTCTATCTTTTCGGACATGATGGGGGTGTTCTTGGAGGTCTTAATGGATGACTTCTCGGTCTACAGCGACAGATTCGACTCCTATCTTGACTGCCTAGACCGAGTCCTTCAGCGATGCATTTAGGTTCACCTAGTGTTTTCTTGGGAGAAGAGTCACTTCATGGTGACTCAAGGGACAGTGCTTGGCCATATCATCTCCAACAGGGGCATGGAGGTTGATCCGGCCAAGGTAGATGTCATTAGAAAACTCGCACCACCGTCCAACCTGCGGCAGTTACGGTCTTTTCTGGGGCACGTCGATTTCTACCGGCGCTTCATTCATGATTTCAGTAGGATTGCCGACCGTTGATGGATCTGCTGACGAAAGACATTGAGTTCCTTGTCGATGACAAGTGTCTTTCGTCGTTTGAGACTCTCAAGAGATGTGTTGTAGAGGCTCCTGTTCTCCAGCCGCCTGATTGATCTCTCCCATTCGAGATCATGACGGATGCCTCCGATTTTGCCGTAGGGGCCATGCTAGGACAGAGGAGGGATGGAGTCCTATTTTCTATTCACTACGCTAGCCGTACATTGGATGCCGCGCAGCGAAACTACACAGTCAGTGAGAAGGAGATGCTAGCCGTAGTCTTTGCCCTAGATAAGTTCAGATCTTACATTATCGGATCTAGAGTGACCATTTACACTGATCATACCGCCATCAGGTACCTCATGGCAAAGAAGGATGCCAAAGCTAGATTGACCAGATGGATCCTTCTACTCCAGGAGTTTGACATAGAGATTAAGGATAAGCCTGTAGTCAAGAATGTGGTGGCGGATCATCTCTCCTAATTAGAGCATCTTGAGGATTCTGAGCAGATTGAGCCTATTTGTGAGACCTTCCCAGATGAGGCGATCCTTGTTATCGCCTCTCTCTCGTGGTACGCTGATATTGTGAACTTTCTTGTTGCTAAGAAAGTTCCACAAGATTGGCCCAGGCAGAGACTTGAGACCTTCCTCAAGAAGGCCAAGTCCTACCATTGGGAGGATCCCATCCTTTACCATGAAGGAGGGGATAGCGTCTGGCATAGGTGCATTCCTCAGGAGGAGCACCATAGCATCCTCACTTACTGCCACAAGCTTGAGGCAGGGGGACATCACTCTGGGAGGAGAACGACACAGAAAGTGCTCCAATCCGGCCTATGGTGGCCTACCCTCTTCAAGGACTCTGATGAGTTCATGAAGAGGTGTACTGATTGTCAGAGGATGGGAACTTGTGGACAACGTGATATGATGCCGATGCAACCCATTCACTTCTGTGAGGTTTTTGACGTATGAGGCATCGATTTCATGGGTCCATTCCCTAAGAGTCAGGGATTCGAGTACATTCTGTTGGCCGTGGATTATGTGAGTCATTGAGTTGAGGCCATCCCCACCTGAACCGCAGATGTTAGGACTGTTTGCAGATTTTTGAGGAAGCATATCATTTCACGGTTCGGGGTACCTCGAGTGTTGATATCTGACGGGGGGTCTCATTTCGTCAACGACAAGGTAAAGGCCCTTGCCAACGAGTTTGGCATAGACCATCAAGTTGCCACTCCATACCACCCTCAGACGAATGGTCTTGCCGAAGTGTCGAACAGGGAGATCAAGACTATATTGCAGAAAGTCATCCGCCCTGACCGAAAGGATTGGTCACAGCTTTTGGACTCGGTCTTGTGGGCATATAGGACGTCTTTCAAGACACCTTTGGGCACATCTCCCTTTCGCCTCGTTTATGGAAAGCCGTGCCATTTACCTGTTGAGCTGAGACATAGGTCACTTTGGGCTATCACTGATATACTTTTGGATCCATATAGTGTAGGAGATCAGAGGAGGGCAGAGTTAGCAGCCTTGTAGGAGCTTCGTGATACCTCCTTTTCAAATAGCCTACAGTACAAGGAGAGAGTGAAGGAGTGGCATGATTCTCATATCAGCCACAAGCATTTTGAGCCTGGACAGAGAGTATGGATGTTTGATGCTAGGCTTCGTCTATTTCCAGGGAAGCTACAGAGCAAGTGGAAGGGACCGTATTTGGTGAGAAAGGTACACGACAATGGGAGTATCGACATATCTGACTTGTCTTCTGAGAGTACCTTTCGAGTGAACGGCCAGCGGCTCAAGCCATATCTAGATCATGAGCCGCGGGTCGTTGATGTTGCCCCGATTTACTTTGCGTGAGATGTGGTATCTTGACTCACATCTATTGCATCTCACGCCTGATTATCACTGTTCTCCCGACTTGTATAGATCCAGATGTCCATATCACTCTATTCTTACTCCCACATCCCTTTTCTCATCTTATGATTATGTTATATTTAGGGTGTACTTTACCCTAAGTATAGGGGGGATGTAGGACTCTCGGGTATTCTTTTGATTCTTTCTACCTCTGTTTTGCTGCCTATACTTAGGGCTATTTTACCCTAAGTATAGGGGGGTAGACCATGTACATTCTTCACTCGGCTTTCCCTTCGTGTACAACCTACTATACTTAGGATTATTTGATCCTAAGTATAGGGGGAAAGGCCAAGATCCTCTTGCATTTCTGTTCTTTCATTTGTCTTTGTATATAGCCTTTCTTTTCACTTCCCTATACTAAGCACGAGTTATGTCTTCTTCATCGCTCTTGACTCTGAGGACATCGTTCGAGCTAAGTATAGGGGGGTGTATATATATTTCATATATACTTTAGCCATAACTCGTACTTTGTGTGAGTGTGTTAATAAATAAAAATGGCTAAAAACCTAAAAATCCATAAAAATTAAAAAATTTTCCTTATAAATAAACATTCTTTTATTGCACATACATAGTTATTGTACAAAATTATTTTTGTAAAAATGTTTATAAAAACTTTTTGTGTAAATAGTGTATAAATATGTGCATATCAAAATTATGTATATAGTACAAAATTTTTCCAAAATGTTTTGAAAATCAAAAGTTTGCAAAAACCTTGTGTAAATTTGTGTAAATATTTTGCAAAACTTGCATTCATGCATACATTCATGGTTTCAAAATATTTTTCAAAAATTTTGCATATGTGTAAATATTGCGTAAATAGCATCTTTGTATATATTTGTATAGTTTTTCCTGGATTATAGTTGACATTTAAACTAGCCTGGAATTAAATTGGAAAATGGAGCTTGATTAAGATCTTAATCCACCTAATTATAAGAGGAACCTTACAAGGCTTAGTGTTAAGGCTTTTCAGGTCCATGGTGACTTAATTCTTTGAGTCCACTAGGCTATGATCATATGTCATCTCAATGAGCCTAAGTAGAGCACTTAACAACACACACATGACTCATGTAGACAATGGCTTGACTTGGACACCGCACTTTACACCAAGCTCTCTACGGATGAGGTGGTGAGGAGGCAGTCTTCCTTGACTTGGGATAGCATATGAGGGTAGTACTACTAGGCAGAACCTCTCTTCTTCTTTTAGTGAAGGAAGTGCGTCTCAACTTGGTCTGGTTTCCATGAGGTCTAACGATAGGAGTTGTGGGTTGCAATAATGCTTCAAAAGAGGGATAGTCTACTGGCTCAAAAGGAAAAACTCCTTATGTACATATGCTGCACCTTGTAAATATGTTGTATAGATGCACTTGAAAAAAAATGCAGAAAGAAAATAACTCCAAAAAAGTGGTGGGTCTGATAGAAAATGATAATCCCACCTGAGTATGTATATAGTGCAATAAGCAAAGCTTGAGATTCATGTTCCATCTTATGTATCTTGCAGAAGGGAGACTTAGCTACACTGGTTAAGCTCTCAAGGATACATGGCTACACTGGCCATGGTCCATTCTCTTCTTCCCCCTCTTCTTGAGCCGGTTGAACTTGAACTTAGAAGGGAATACCCCGCTCCTCGAGGAAAGAGTGGCCAGACTAGGGTCATAGAGTTACCTTGTTGGGGGAAGGTTGTCAAGTTGCTACTTCTGAGGTGGAGAGCTAGACCTCACTTACATTGTACAAGGAAAGATTCATGGTCTTTAGGGTTTGTGTATGTAGACTTGTTCTGATCTGGATTATTGAGGACTCTTGACTATAGATTAGTGGATCTTAGAGGCTGTTAAGTTTTAAACCTAAGTCTAAATAAGGTTCTGACACATTAATAATCCAAAGATCTGATCGAGCTCCATATTTCAATTTAATGAAGGCAAGTTTAATAATCAGCATTGATCCATGCATTTTCTCCTCTTTTTCTTTTTCTTTTTCTTTTTCACTTCTTTTTCAAATAAGTGTTTGCGAAGGGACTAGCAAAGTTAAGTATAGGGGGGTGATGAATACCCATTCATCAATCTTTATTCTTTTATTTTAGCTACAAAACCTATGCAAAACACATGTATATTCATGTAAATAGCATAAATTGTCAATAAGCATGCATCTTGTAAATAAGCATAATTAGCATGTTTTTGTGCATAAATAAAAGAATAAAGAAATAAAAGAAAAAGAGGGAGATATTTAGAATAAATATGGAGCGACCTAATCCCAAGGGAGGGCTCAGCATGGGCCTGACCGCAAAAGAATTCAAGTAGAGAGAGATAGGGAAGCTCAATTATGTGTACATGTACCTATGTATATAAATAAAAATTATTTTCCTCTTATTCAAAATAAAAATGTGTGCTTATTTATTTGTATATATTTGTAAATATAAAATTAAAATAAAAATGGCGAAAATAAAAGAAAATAAAAAGAAATAAAATTCCTTCATCATTGTATATATACCATGTACATAGAACCACACATCTAGTTATTTTCTCCTTGTAAATAAATAATAAAAATCTAATAAAAATATTTTCAAATTCCACATTTCATGGTGTAAATAAATAAAACAAAATCATAAAAATAAAGATAAAATCAAAAGAAATAAAATCAAATCAAATTCCCACCTTGTATATATACCATGTAAATATTGTATATAAAGCTATTTATTTACTCTATGTAAATAAATAATAAAAATAAAATAAAAATACCCTTTTATTCTAAATTTTATTCTATAAAAAATAAAATATAAAATTGGAATAAATGTATAAAAAACAATTAAAAATTAAAATAAAAAATAAATACATGTATATACCTGTATATAATAATATAATGTAAATACATAATTGTTTTTCATAAAAATAAATAAAAATCAACTAAAAATAATTTGAAAATAAAATAAACATTTTTCATGTTTTAAGTTTTTCAAAAATAAGTCATTTTTTATTTTTAAATGAATTTCCAAATATTTATTGATTGGCATCCTGTGATTGGTCCACGGGGGATTGTTGACCCTCGGTCAACTCTCCCCCCTGGACCAGTCAACTCGGATCTGTGCACGCAACCCAACTTCACTTAATTTTCTAAACCAGATCCGAGCCCCATTTACCCAAACCCCAGGTCCTAATTGATCCCCACTGATCTGAGATCCACGCCAGAGCATCCGCCTAGGGATCCGTGCTTCACGGAACCCTGCCCGGCCTCTTCTTCTCGGACCTGAGCTGGTATTTAGCTGAACCTCCGCCGCACTTTTCACGCCATCTCTGGCGCTTCTCCTTCGTTCCAGGATCTCCACCTTCTTCCTGAGAGTGACAGCTTTGCGAGGGAGGTGTCGAAGAGAGGAGAGGACGCCTAAAGCCACCGATCCGGTGACTTCTGCCGCCGTGCGCCACCGCGAGGTGCGCCCGAGCCTCGGGCCCCGACGACCCTTCGAGGCTACGACCCAGAGCTCGCCGAGCTCGTCCCCAGTCGACTCCAGCCGCCAGGTAGACCCGATTCCCCTTAGTTTAGTCTAATTTCATCTTTCGCCCAAATCGACCCATCACCGTCGCCGACTGATTCCATCCGCTCCGATCATCTTTCTGCTCATCCGACCCGACCATCATCTCCGTGAGACCTCTCTCCACCTTCTGCACCCACACACCCACCTTGGTTCGCCCAGGAACCAAGGCTCGACCTCCACCGTCATTGCCTCGCCGGAGGTCGCCGATCTCGACTCGCCCGACCACCATTCCACCTCTAACCTGGTCGAGGCAGTTTGCCCTCGACCCAGGAAGCTTCCTAGGCTATTTTGCAGGTGAATGTGACCCATCTGAGGGTCAAGGCGCTTCAGCCTAGGAGCTTCCTCCCTCCGCCGTCGCCGGCTAAGTATATACAAAAATAAAAAGAAGAGACGGAGAAAATTGGGTCACTTGCCCCCTATACTTAGGATCTAGTCATCCTAAGTATAGCCACAAAATGAAAACAATACGGTACTGGGGCGAGTGATGCGAATCACGGGGGAGGGAGGGAAATAAAGGAAGGAAAATCTGTACAAGGAGGAGTGAGGATGTACAAGGATCAAGAAGGTTTGTGATGGACCTTCTTGCGTGAGAGAGGGGGAGGGTAGTATACATGTGTGTTGCTGTTAGAGTCGTCCACAGAGGAATAATAGTGAGATGTAGGAAATGTCCAACGAGGGTCGACACATGGCTGCTTGCTCAAATATGTCTTCAGAACAGCCGAACCGAGCTCACTCATATAGATCACCTAATCCGGACCTGATGAGGACTCCTCAGAAAGTTCCTTCTCTGGTAAGTCAAAGGCAACTTTCTTAGCCGATTTTCTAGAGCCTAAAGCATCAAGAGGAAGAGGGGATTGATACGTCTTAAGGAGTTCGGGGGAACACCTCAAGGAATCAATACCCGTTTTCTTCTTACCAGATGACTGACTAGAGGATGGAGCAACCGATTTATCCAGATTGGTCAATTTGGTCCCAGTTGTCTCTTTTGGTGTAGGTCTTGGATGTGGTGTGTGTGAGATACTGACCAGAGGTTCATCATCAGATGAGTCACCATATGCATTGTAATACTCCTACAGGGTCAGCACACGTCTCTGGTATGGCACAATGTTCTCAGTTGGCTTGGCATTGATTGGCTCATGCATCGGATCATCTAAAAAATCAAGGAAATCAGAAATGATCGTCTCCGACTCAGGGGCAGCTTCTGGTTGTGAGACCTCTCTAGAAGCTGTCACGGTGGTGGTGCAAGTAGTAGGCGGTGTGGGTTGTAGGGAGTCTCTGAACCAATGGTCGCCTGGACAGTCGGTATCACAGGTGTAGTAGAGAGACGGGACTCAACTATCTCTCGAAGGTCACGACTATCTGCGACTTTATGGGTTACCTTGGAATATCGTGTGTCCTCAAAGATCGGGTGAGGTCGGAGTGCTCCCAATGCAGAGAAATTGATCTCCCAAGTCTCACAATCTATAGTTGCCTTAGCCAAGGCTAAGAACGGCTTCCCAAGAATGATCGGAGACTGGGTGAACTCTCCTCGGTGCTCAATGTCAATGATCGTTAAGTCTATCTCCAATAAAGCACCTTGGAAAGTAATGATGATAGAAATGGTTCCTCTCAACCGTTTAATGGACTGATCTGCTAACTGAATGATCTCTCTTGACTTCTTGGCAGATCCGAGTTTAAGCTTGGCAAACACTGAGGTCGGGAGGATATTAATTGGTGAGTCATCATCGATTCTTGCATGGGTGAATGTGGCATCTTTGATTTCACAATCAAATCTAGGCAACCGCTTTATTCTGTGGCTCTTGGTTTTTCTCCCTATCATCAAAGATGTGGTCATAGACACTATATGTCTCTCAGTCCTTGTTCTCTTATTACCCGACCTTTTAGGCATCAATTTACTCTTATTACCCGACCTTTTAGGCATCAATTTACTTCTCACAAATCTTTTAAGGTCGGGAAAGTGTTCAATGGCCATTATCAAGGGAAGATCAAAAATCAACTTTCTATCCAATGCTTCCCTAAGTGCAGGATCCAATTTTTATAAGTCTTTTCCATTTTCAATTTTTATGATATTTTCTGGTTTTTCCATTTTTTTGGTCTTTTTGATAGGTGAAGGAATAGCAGAATGTACAGACCCAGGTTTGGAGGGAAAGTGGTTAGTAGAAGAGGGAGGTAGAAGGGACTCCATCTGTACATGACGTGTGGTCAATTCGGTGTCTTCCAAGTTTTCAAAATTCAATCCGCAAAATCCATGATCCACATTCCTACCTGGACTTTTGATCGGTCTACAAATGTCATCCTCCAATAAGTTCTCATGACACCTCATGAGAGAAGTCGACGCAATTGGAGGATACTGCTGAGAACTCAGGCACTTATACTCAACACACCTTGACTCAAGCGTGTAATACTTGGTTGAGTATGGCCCATCTATATGGCAGATATTGGTCGGAGCCTCATCGGATGGAGTTAGTAGACAGAGGGTCTGTAAATCAGTCGCATGAATCCAATCCCCTGTATATGTCGGCTCTCTGAATGGGTGATATGGAGGCTGGTCAATGTGGGCTTGATCACTCAAGTCAATCAAGTCAGGAAGATCGTATTGTGTAGGCCTCTCCATTCGATTTGTTTGGTCAACCTTGTTGTACCCTAAGGATAAGTCGGGATGTATATAGGTCAATGGTTGCCCGGTCCCAACTCGAGGTGACAATGAGGTATGTGGGGTCAACTGATTCTGCCAATCATTCATCAAAGCAGTGGCTTTCTCTTTGATTGGTTCCTTCATTCCAGTAAGCAGACAAGAATATGGTGAGTCAATACAGGGTGGTTGTGGTTCATGGGTGTAAGAATGTGGGGTAGGTGAGAAGGACGAAGAAGTGCGGAAGTCAATCGGAGTTCTGACTTCACGGTCGAGGTGTGGGTATGAGGAGGAATAAGAGGGTGGAGATGATCGAAATATGGTCGAAGAAGAATGACATGGATATGATGACCAATATTCTGACATCTTGGAGGGAAGATGGGAGAATGAAGCGGATCGAGGAAGAAAGCGTGCAAGTGCACCGAATAACACACAAAACAAACAAACACAAGAGCAAACCTTGAGTTCACCTACTCAACACAGTGATGGTCGCAAAAGTCCGACCGCTTTATCTTTTCAGTTTTAATTAGGTGACAAATCAAGATATAAGTCCAATTACACAAGGCTCCAAAATAGGTTTTGGGCACTATCCTAGGGATGCATCCTCACCTCTCAACAATCACAATAGCCAAGCATACAATGAGGGTTTTGCTCTCCCAAAACAAGTGTTAGTTTTAGTAATTTTTTTTGGTCAACTCTGATTAGCAGTCCCGATTTTAAGTTTGGTTATCACTTGATTAGTCCACCAAACAAAGCACGTCTAACGATCACTCCCAATTTCCTTTTAACCTAAGTTTCAAAAATAAAGGCGAGGGAGTCGAGAAAAATCAATGCAAGTAGCGAAATCAATGATGCATGCCCAGTTCAGGAGACTTATGGTGATCCTCACGCTCTACATGCAGGATGCAAGATAGAATTGAATTTTATGCTATATGAATGCAAACGAGAAAACCGTTCCTAGACATGCAGTTCTATTAGCGAGTGATGAACAAGTTAAATTTGACTTATAGCCCTGCGGTCTAAGTTCATCTCGTTAAATGCGATGTGTGGTCTTAAAAACTATGAGCACAAGCAATAAAGATATTCTAATAAAAATGCTCTAAGAGTCGCGAGTGCAAGTCCTATTCTACGTCAATCAACCACATGACCACGAGAGGGTCCAATGCCCAGTCCGGATACAAGCGCGAGCTCTCAAACAAGAGCCGCTATAAATGAGAAAACTACCTAAATAATTACAACACGATAATTACAAAAATTATAAAAATTCTCTCGAAAATAAATTAATTATCCTCGCTCTTCAGCAGTCGGCACACATCACGTCTGTCGACCTCCGATGCACTCCAAGTCCACCGGGCCCTCGTAAGGAAAATAAGATTTATATTAGAGAGATAAAAACAAAATATATATAAGATATGAAGATAAATGATTGAAAGAAAATGGATTAATTACAAGTGGCTCGGGGTTCAGACTACCCAAGTAGAGAAAATCTAAATCTAATTTTTCAATTAATCCCTAAGCCATTTGCCTCCCCGACAACACCGCCATCTGACGGGTTACTAAGCACGATGTTTAATTCAGATACGTTGTAGTACATGTACTTAGCAATTCGATCAGAACCGAGATAAGATCCCCGTGAAGAGTGTCTCGGCTTTAATTTATATCCTGGGGAAGTCCGGGGTCGAACTTAGGGAGGCAAAGGAACAACTCTGGGGTTAATTCGAAAATTTAGATCTAGGTTTTCAGTGCGGACTTTTTTTAATTTATATTTTTTATGCAAAAACAAATGCCAATGCAAAATTCAGGTGAATTAAGTTACTAAACAACCACACAACTTAGCTAAATTAATTTAATGAGGAATTAATCCAATTTAGCCAAATTATATTTTTCCAGTAATATTAATCCAAAGGTGAATGCAACATATATTTTTTTTATACTTTTCAGGGTTAAAATGCAACAATTAAAAATGCACACTTTTTATGGGTTTTTTCACAATTTTTCACACAAATAGTAAGAAAAATTATGAAAATTTTACTGGAATGAAAACATGATGCAAGAAAACTACAATAATATTTTTGGAATTTTTTGACAAAATATGATTTTTTTATAGATTTTTTAGTGAAAACAGAGCGATAGCGAGTAAATAATTTCTAATAAATCCACAATTGCGAATTAGCCAAAGAGCAAATTATCCCAAATAGGTATTTTCATATGGCATCCAAGAGACTTGAAATTTTGTGAGAAGGATGTATGTGGAAATAATTAAAAATCAAATATAAAAACCACTCTATGATTTTTTTCAGGCACAAGACAACTCCACTTTTTATGAAATTTGGATGATATTTAAAGCACACTTCAGGACACCATGTTAAATTTTTCAAGAATTTTTAGAGCAACCGCGAGTTAGATAGCAAATTAAGAGTCCAGATTAGGTAAAATATGAAGAATTTCAATTAAATAATTTTAATTAATTACCCATAATTCATAAAAATACAATTAAATATTCAGATGGTAGAAAATGAGTTGCTAAACATAATGCTATTTTTCATTGAATAAAACAATTAAAATTGATTTCCAAATTAAGAGCCAAACACAAGGGTATGCTTGCAATTTCAGAAAACACAATATATAAGAAAACTAAGCACAGGGGCTTTTAATAATTACAAGAACTATGTGGGCAAATTATACAATTTGTACAATAAAAAATTTAGAAAAATTACCTTCTTTTCTTCTTCTTCCTGACGGAAACGACGGAGATGAACCCAATGTCGGCGGGTGGCAAAGGCTTGCACCAGCGGTGGGGGAGGTCACGCAACCACGCAAGCACGCGGAGGGCAGGCTCGCGCGGCCTGGCGGTGTGGGCAGGAGGGCGATGAGGGGGCACGGCGGCTAAAGGGGGGTAGCGCGAAGCGCCGGCGCGCGGAGGAGGCGGCGGGGACAACGACAGAGGCGGAGGGGCGGTAAGGTCGCACGACCGCACTGGCGCGTGCTGGACGACGAGGTGGGTTGTCGGTGGCGGTGCCGCCCGTGGAGGAAGGGGGGTGGCGGACAGCCTCCCTTCATTTTTTTTTATTTTTTTATTTTTTACTTCTGTGAAAGTTTTTTTATTTATATATTTTTTAATTATTTTGTTTTGTTAATCAGGGGATGCAAATGGAGAAGTGGGAGTGATGAAAATAAAAATAAGAGAAATGATGGTGGTGGTGATGGAATGATGTGATATATAAAAAAACAAGGAAACAAAATATTAGATAAAATAAAATAACAAGACAAATGAGAAGAGATACTTACCTGAATCTTTGTCAGATTGACGGAGCAGCTACGCTGGACTCCTGTCGTCGCCTCGATCCGATTGGCGAAACAAAAATTGGAGAAGCTGAGCGAGCTCAATGGGGAACTCGTGACGCGACAATGGTGGTCGTTGCGGATCTCGCTTGAAGGAAGTCATCGCTTAAGGAAGATAATAAGTTGATGTCACCTACACCACGTTCTAAGCTCTCTCCTTTTTCTATAAGAATGGCGGATGCGAGAAAATGGGGATGAATGGAGGAATAAAAAGAGAAGAAGATTGGGAGTTAGAGAGATGGTGGAAAGGTGGAGTTTGAATGTGAGGTTAAGAGAAATGGTGGAGTGGAATGGAGGTTGGATGAAGACTTGGTGGTTAATGGAGGAAAATTGAAGTTATTGTAGAGAATGGGAAATAAATAAATAAATAAATAGGCTACTTTAAATACAATAAAATAAAAAGAGAAGAGAAATAGTGGAGAATTTACAAAAGAAGACAAACACCATGTACATTTTTTTGTTTACTTTTCTAATTTATATTTTTTATATTTTTAATAAAAGATATTTACAACAGAAAAATACAATAAAATACTAGAAATAAAATATAACACAAAATTGATATTTTTATATTTTTAATGATTAAGAATAAATAAATAAATAATAGGAAAATAAAAATATGTACAATATATACAATGTACACCGAGGTCCCAAAATCCAACTTTTGCAAATGAGCTCTGATTTTAATTAAACCACTTCCGTTGGATAGTAGATAATTTTCTAACTTGAACTTTAAAAGTGAGTTTGGTAAATTTGGAGTTCATACAGAGCGGGAATTTGGCCTGGAAGTTGGACTTTACGGCTTTTTATCTTTAGGATCTAGGAGCATTTATTTGAGGTAAAATTTATTTTATAATTTTATATTTTATATACATTTTTATGAACAAGTCAGAGAAAGAATTAGCCAAAAAGGAGTTGAAATGAAATTATTAAAAATACATGTAATTTTTGTCTATTTACAGGTGAAAAACTCCTTTAATTTTGTTGCTTTTTATTGTTAATTTATTTTGTACAATATAATCTATACTAATTAATGTGTTTTATTTACAAGAGTCATTTTATTAATTTATTGATTTTATATACATTTATTTGAGAATTTACTTGAGGATTTTGCTAAGATCAAGATATTGAGATGATGAATCGTGGATTCATCACAGAGACCCAAGAGATGGCCAGCAGCGAGGAGCTTACAGATGGACCAGCCCAGATCCACACATATGTTCTAGATTAGGGTGCCATCAACAACACCCTGTTAGCTTCCTTGGATACTATGCAGCGACATATCCGAGATTAGGGAGCTTTCATGGCCAATATGCACAGGGAGATGGCTCAGATGCGAGCTGACAGAGGAGAGCCGAACAGAGCCGGTGGTGGAGATATACCAGATCTAGGAGGAGGAGATGGACCACATCTCGATAAGCCACAGGAGCCAGTCCGACCAGCCTGCCCGATGAGAGAGTTGCACAACCCTGGTGCAACTTTGACGCACCGTTGGATTCAGCTACCTACGATTATGGGAAATTTCAAGCTCCCTCCTCAGACGATCCAGTTGTTGCCCAGATTTCACGGGCTAGCCACCGAGGAGCCGCATCTACATCTCCAAGAGTTTGAGATGATCTGCAGCACAGTCCACAATAGATTCGTGGATGAGGATACCATCAAGATGATGGCTTTTCCGTTCTCCCTTGTCGACAGAGCAGCCTACTGGTTGAAGCATTTGGGGAGATATGTGACGTTGTGACAAGTATTTGAACAAGTACTATCCACTCAGCCGGACGAACACAGCACGAGCCCTCATCAACAACGTCTCCATGTTTCCCAACGAGCAATTTCATGAAGCATGGGACCGCTTCAGAGAGCTCATCGACCGTTGTCCACACAATGATATATCCAAGCCCAACCTTATGCAGAGTTTCTTTTGTGGGCTGACACCGGAGCTGTAGGGGCTCGTAAATGCTTCCTGTGGGGGATCCTACTTCGCCAAGGATGAGGATAAGGTCTGGGACATTAATGAATCTCCATTTCATCACCTTTATTCTATCATTTTGGCCTTAGAAACCCCAGCAAATGCATGTAAATAACAGTAATTTGAACATAATAGCATTCAATATTTATTGTATTTATTGTACATAGAATAAGGCTTTTAATACCAAAATTATAGAATAAAGAGAATAAAAGAAAAAGGAATAAAATATTGCAAATATTTTATAACCCAAACCCCGAGACCAAGGCCAGCATGGAATTGGTCGACAAGGAATAAAGTAGGGGGAGATAAGGGCCAATAATACAATAAATACCTCATTTATTTGTTCATTCATTCATGCATTTTTGACACCTATTTTGTATATAATTATTTATTCATCAAATAAAAATACTTTGTACAAGAAAGTTGTAGATAATAATGTAAATAAAATACAAAATTGAGTTTGTGTAAAAATAATACCCAGTGTACATTTTATACACAGAATAAAAAGCCAAAATCTCAACTTCAGATACCCATATCTTGCAAATAAAAACTCCAAATCACCCAAACTCACCTTTAATTGTATATAGCTTTCCAAGAACTATTTAATAAAATTGGTTTCATAATTTTTGGAGTCCATCTGTGAAAATTAGGTTTTTGGCCCCCATTGTACAATTTACCTGAATAAAATATTCAATTTATTCTTCGTTCATTATTTCTATAAACTTATATTTTTAGAATTTTGTAAATAATATATAGAATACATGTACATATTGAAATTAAAAGAAAACCAAAATGAATTTGTAAAATAAAATAAGTCTATGAAATACATAGACAAAATACCTATGCTACCAATATGTATATAAATAAAAAGGGATTTTATTCTGTTATTCTTTATTCATCTATATTTTTATAATAATGTAAATATTACATCTAATTTCTTTAAAATACAAATCCAAAATAAAAACAAAAAAAATATATTAAGTAAATAAAATATACATAATATATAGGTAAGACACATATAAGTATAACTACATATACCTATACTTATTTATTTAAAAATGTAAATAAACTTGTAAAAATTGAATAAAAATATATTTATACTCACAAAAATAAGTTATAAATTTATAAAATGGGAAAATAAAATATTAAAATAAAAATAAACAAAATAAAAATAAATACATATAAATATACTTATAAATACATTATTAAAATAAACCCATAATAAAATACATCAAAAAAATAAATAAAAATCATGAATAAATACTACATTATTTAATAAACATTTTTTATTTAATAAGCAAAAGCTAATTAATTTATTTATTACGTGTAATAAAATGGGTCAAGTTCAGGCTGATGTGGACCAATCAGAGGCCAGGGAGTGTTGACCTCCGGTCACCCCCCCTGCGCCTCTGACTCCCGTCAGACCTGTCCAGTCCCCCCTTTTACTCCATTTTTCCCGCTCGATCTGATGCTCCATCACCTTCGATCTCTTCACGGAATTTTCTCCCAAAAACATCATGATCCTCGCCGAACAATCTCTTTGTTTGTACATAGCCTGTACCGCCACCTATTAGCTGGTCAATAAGGGCGCCTCCTCATGTTTATAAATAAACCCATCTTCTTCTTCCGAGTTTTTTGGCCATTTCCCGAGCCCTAGAGCCCACACCTTCGGTCTAGTGTGCATCCATGTGACAGGTGGAGGTCCCCTGGAGGTTGTGGAGGCTCGCGGAGGAAGGAGATGCGCCCACGGCGGCGCTCCGGCAGTCGTCCTGCTCCCTGGAGTTCTTCCAGGTATAAGAGCTGCGCACTTATTTTCTTAGGTAGATTTTTATCCCCGCTTTTCATTCCTGTCTTTTATTTTGCATTTAGATCATTAGGATAGCGTAATTTAGCTGATTCGAAGTTCGCCGGAGCTCAGCTCCGGCGACTTCTTCACCGTACCCCTGCCTGTTTTCCGACCGCTACGACAACCCCATTTCACTCCCTTCCAGTTTCTTCATCTCCCAGCCACCTCTGTCCAACCGGATCCTTCTTGGATTCGCGAATCGATGCTCGTCTCCTCCGCTTCGCCAGAGCATCGCCGCCCTCATCCATTCCTGTGCTCACAGCTTCAGTTTTTGGCCAAGGAGCATCGCCTCGAGCCGAGCTTTCTTCATGAACAGGTTAGGTGCGCTATTAGGCACCAGGAGATGAAGTTATAGGCTGTCGGAGATACCTGGAGCACCTTGCCTTCTCCGACCTCGCAAGGGCGCTCCAGTGGTCCTCTGACCGATCCAAGACCTCCAGCAAGTATAGGACCCTTCCAAGAAGCTTTTGGGACACCTTGGAGCAGCAAAGGCCGGCGGAGCAGCGAGTTCGCATCGGAGGAAGCTCGCCCAGGCGAGCGTTCTTCCCCGTTCTTCCAGACGTCCACTCCGCCGTTGGATGAAGACGAAGGTACCAGGTCTAATCACAGCCGTCCGATGGAGCAGCGCTCAGACCGTCAGATCACCTCGGGTGATCTAATCCTCACCGCCCATCGTCGAAGCGGCATCAACAGACGTGGGGGCGACGCGTGTCAAGTGGACGAAGATCAGCCGTTGGATCGCGCGCCTGTTGGGGGTAAATTTCAGACATGTCCCCCGCCTTTTTGTATTTAGATATTAATACCATAAATAAAATTTCACGTTGTAAATAAATTGCAATTTTTGCAATAGGCCCCTGTAGTTTTATAATTTGCACTTTGGTCCATCCGCGCCTCACGTGCAGTCCCACGTGAGGCGCGTGAAATTTACATGTACACCTGGCGATTTTTGAAAATTATGTATTGATTCCAAAAATAAAAATAAATTTTATTTCTGTAGTGATTTTTGCACTGAGGCCCCTGAGAATTATTTTATTTGCAAAAATGCCCCTGCCAGGCTGTTTAATTTTTGTGTCTTTTATCTATTTATTAATAATACCTATGTAGCTCCTAAAAATTCAGAGAAATTAGAATAGATGCTTCATGTAATGTTCTTTCATGCCCATATTTTATTTTGCATTTTTTACATCTTTCCTAATTACTAAAAATGAAAAAGGAGCACTTTTTGTACTGTTTAAATTAGAAAATAAAAAAAATTATAAAATGCTTTTGAAAAATTACAAAAAAATTTATATATAGTATATTTATATATATATTGAGTCCAGGAATTGAAAAATCCTAAAAATAAGAAAAAGAAAAATAAAAAAATCAGAAAGCTCCAAAATCTAACAAAAAAATAGAAAAACCCTTAGAAAATCCCAAAAATATATTTTTCTCTTTTATAATTATCTATATATTATTATTAATGTATTAAAATTAATTTAGGTAATTTTGGGAATTATTTCATATTTTTTAAAACCCAAATTAATGTCGGCTAGTTAAAAACCCCATATTGTGGACATTTTTGTAAATAAATATATATATAAATAATAAAAATTAGAAATATTTCAGAAAAAGAACAAAAAAATAGAAAAAGATAAAACAAAAAAAATAAATATATTATATCTACATATTTTAAGCATTCATATCTATACATGTATATCCATATATTGTAGTACTTTTCTCTCTCCTCTTATATATACCTCTATATATATACATAAATATATATATACTATATAATTAAAAATATTAAAAGAAAATTTAAAAAATATAAAATATAAAAACAAAATAAAAATTCTAAAAACAAAAAAAAATAAAAACAAAAATAAAAAAAAGTTATAAAATCAAAAACCCACAAAAACAATAAAACTTGGACATGAACAATGAATCGAATAATTATACAACCAAGTTCACCACATCACCTTTCGCCTCCCAGTGTTCGACCTCTACTTGTGCTTACACCTATACACATTTGCATGTAGAGTTATAATAAATTTTAACTCCACATTTTTTTGGATATTCATTGCATACATTTATTGTGGGTTAATTGTTGATTGATCTGGGTATTTTGGAGCGGTCGACTCAGCGACTGGATCTCTCGCCTTGTGAGGCATCTAGACCCTCTGAAAAACTCAGTCATCAAATGGCGCCGTTGTCGGGGAGGCAACGGATTTTGTATGATTTTGTGTGATTGTTTGGTTATTTATTTATCTCTTTGCTCATGTCCATTATATTTTTATTTATTTGATTTATTTATTTATTTTATTTTATTGATATTATCTGATTGATTGTTCTGACCCATCTCTTTTATTTATCTTTGATGCGAGGGCCCGCCAAGCGAAGGAGGACCTCCTAGGAGGTCCTATGCACCCAAGCAAGGCGGAGTTGGCTCTTCTACACCAGCCAACAGGAGAGAGCATTGAAGGTAGATGGAGGAGAATTTTTGAAGGCAGACTACTTTATGCATTTTATTTTAATATGTATATTTATGTGAGACAGCGACACTTGGATTGTAATAATACAGGACTCTCACAGGTACACTCCGACTCTCGAGGTCCACTGCCCGAGGGATTGTTCCCTTGGGGGCCTCGATGGTTTTTGATGCTTTTCCGTTCTTTATTTTATTTTTATTATTTTGTGTGAATGAGCCTTAGCTATAGGAGTTGCTTGCTCGTAGAGTTAGGTCCAAACACCCTAATATATTTGCATGTACCTATAGTTCGCTTTGGACCTAGATCAAACTCTAAACAGTCGCCTCGCCATGTCTTAGCCCTTGTGCCACAGCAAGCCCCGCAAAGCGCTATCTCCTAAACTCAAGTGTGTTGAGCAGAGGAGGGGTGAGCTAAGACCGGACTTTTTAGGCTAAAGATCGGTGAGCGACTTGTGGTGCTTCACGATAATAGCAATTTCTGAACCTAGGGCGATTTCTTCGGTTTGCATTTGCATATAGCATAGGTTTCAAATTCTGTTATGCATCCCGCATGGAGAGAGCTGGGAGGCACTGTAAGTCTTCTTAGTTGGCATGCATCATCATTTTTCGACTTGCATGGCTTTTCCGATCTTCTCCCTCTGTTGTTGTCAACCTAGGATGATTAATGGAAATTGGAACCTCGATAGGCACATGCATTGAAAATACCCAAAAAAGTGATAACCTAAATAAAATCGGGACTGCTAACTCTATTAGACCTAAAAATAAAACATAATGGTTTCCTTGTCTTGGGGAGCGCAACCCCCTCATTGTATGCGTTTTAAATTGCTCACGTACACACTAAGGAGTAGAGCCCAAATCCCATCAAGCCTCCTAAGTATTTGTACAACATTGTGATTCTCACCTCACTCTAAAACTGAAAAGAAAAATGACCGTCACCTGACGGTCTTCACTGTGTTGAGTAGGTGAATTGAGGGTTTGCCTTGTGTCTTGATTGTGAATTGGAGTCCATTAGGCTTTTCTTCTATTAGAGTAGTGGGTCCCATCTGTGTGTCATGCATTTTTTTTAGTCTCTCTACCTCTCTTATACATATACCTCTTCATTTGCATTAAGTCATGATATTGGCGTTTGAGCTCAATCATTTCTTCGCCAAGCCCTTCGTTTCCCTCTTCATCACCATCTTCTTCGTATCCACTGTATCATCCCCATCTTCTCCGGTTCGAGGAGAACCTACTCTTCGAACCACCATTTTAACGGTGTTCCCGCCTTGTGTGGAACACCCAATTTTGTCTATATCCCGATCTTCTTGCCTGCCCTCCTCGTCCCCTCTGTTTCTCTCTTCTATCACCGTGATATTGGCACGCCAGCTCAATCAGCTTCTCCACTTCCTTGTGTTACCCTTCTTATCCATCTTCCTTGTGTCCCTCGTATCACCTCTCCCTTTACCCGGGAATGTTGTGCACACCGATAGCCCGCATCGAGGATCCCATGATTACCTTGATTATATGTGTACGACGGGCCAATGATGTTGAGGATGCTGAGAGTGAATTGGTGGATTTGACTTTGGATACGAGCATATGAGCTGATTGAGTATTTCTGATGCATAGAGCATAGGTGTGATGCATTATTGAGGATTTAGATCTCGCACACCGGATTGAGGATGTGATATGATGCAATGATTTGGTGATGATTTCATGAGTATTGAATGATCTATCTTTCTTGAGGTTCTAGCCATCTGGATTTTGAGGATTGACTGCTTATTCTGATATGGCCTGCCTGATAAAGGTGTGCGGATCCTGCATGATCTTTCATCTTCCTGATTGAACCATCCTTGATCTTTTGACTCTTTGATCCACCCATGGCACTTTGAGGATTCATAATTATCTTTCGTGCCATCTCAGCCAGATTTGATTTACCCGAGGGATGTTTCGTGATTGGCCTGATGATTTTCTCCCTCACATGATCTTATGCCCTCCGGATGATTGAATGATTGAATGCTTTTGAGGACCTGAGATGACTTGCCAGCATTCCCTTGACCTACATTGATCTAGCTCGTATTACTCCCCGAGGACTATTTGCGGGAGAATGTGGCAATGTCTAGGACTGTGGTTTCTTACACTGCTTTGGTCGCCATTGTGATGGGACCCGGAACCGAGTCAGATGATATGCTTGATTGGCCTCCCTCTGTGATTGTGTACCCGACCTGAGGCTAACTGACTGATCGCTCCCCTTGACGGTCCTTGCAAGGACGAGCCTTGATATTACAATTATTCACTACCTAGTTCATAGCTCTCCGAGGGTTATCTGCGAGAAGCTATGGCACATTATAGCTACGATGGTCTCCTCTGCTGGTAGGTTGTCTGCCGCCTACCATGACCATATTCTCTGTGGATCCGTCTGATGAATACGGCTCCTTTGAGCCTTCTCTCTCCTTGACGACCCTCCCAAGGATGAGATCTTTTCTGATTATTCCTTGACTAGCTCATAGCTCCCCGAGGGTTATCTGCGGGAGACTATGACACATTTCCGATCTGATTGGTCTCTTCTGTTGGTAGCCGACTTGTCGACTACTGAGACCACTATATGGGTCCGTCTGATGGATTCAGCTACTTTGAGCTTTCTCTCTCCTTGACGACCCTTGCAAGGGAGAGACACATTCTGACTATTCCTTGCCTAGATTGCAGTACTCTCCGAGGACTATCTGCGGGAGACTGCAACACTCTCTTTACGCTCGGTTCCCACTGCTGACTATGTCTTCGATCTGCGGAGCACGGAATCGAGTCGTCTGATATACATGATTTTCAATCCTATCTTGAGTTGCCTATCCGATCTGTGGATCATGGGACCCATCTGATTAGACTCCTTTGAGTCTGCTCGCCTTGACGGTCCTCGCAAGGTTGAGCTCCTGATATCTGCTATTTTCATGCCTAGCTGGCAGCACGTTCCCCGAGGGTTGTCTGCGGGACGTGATGAATCCACATTTCATCATCTTTATTCTATCATTTTGGCACCTAAAACCCTAGCAAATGCTGGTAAACACCCTTAAATAGAGCATCTTAGCATTCATGCATGTGCATCTCAACAGTGTGTAAATTGCTGTAATTAAGGCCAAAATTATAGAATAAATAAAGAAAAGAAAAAGAATAAAATATTGTAAATATTTTATGACCCAAAACCCCCGAGACCTAGGCATCGTGATGAATAGGTCGACAAGGAATAAAGTAGGGGGAGATAAGGTCAGAAACACAGAAAAATACCTATACATTTTATCTATTCTTTATTCATTTTGGGACCTATTTTTGGTTCCACTTTTTGTACATCAAATAAAGAAACTTTGTACATAAAAGATGTAGATAATGTCATAAAGAAAAAGACAAAATTGATTTCACAGAAAAAGAATGTACAGACAAAAAGATATGGTCTGAATAAAAATCCAAAAGCCCAACTTCCCAGACCCGTATCTCACAAACGACAACTCCAAATGCAGTGTACTCACCTTTAATTGTATATAGAATAAAATAATCTATCCAATGGCGGTGGTTTCGCATTTGGCGGAGCTACGGTTTGAAAGTTGAGTTTTGGACCCCTGTTGTATACCTATACTGAATAAAATATTCAATTTATTCTTTATTCATTATTTATTAATTTTTATATCTTTATAATTTTGTAAATATTACCTATAGTATATATGTGCATTAAAATTGAAATAAAATACAAAGAAAAATAAAAATTAAATACTTGTATATATTCAATACATAGGTATACTATATGTACTTATACCTATACAGAATACACTAGTATTTTATTAAATACACAAAACATCTCAGAAAAATAAAATAAAAATATATTTATGTATATAAAAGTATGTAATAATTTTATAAAACACTAAACAAAAATAATAAGATTAAAAGTACATAAAATAAAATAAAATATCAAAACACATAGGTATTATACCTATAAAGGGTTAAAAAGGTGACTTGTAAAAATATATGTCATAAAAATAAATAAAAATCAGAATAAAATACTACATAAAATTTTGAACATTTTTTATTTTATAACTTTTATTTAATTCGACCAATTACTATTTTTAATTGAATTAATAAACTTTTTTTTAGGGTTTTTCCTGGTTGGTCCACGTGGACCAACCAGGCGCAAACCCTAGTTGACCTCGGTCAACTAGGTACCCTACCTCCCATAGCCCTTGTCAGAGCCTGCGTTTGACCCCGATTTCTCCATTTTTTCGAGGCAAGAGCTTTCACCCTTTCGATCCGATTCCTTCTGAGATCTTCGTCCTCGTTCATCCCTCTTGCCCGCCAGATGATTGCATCGGGCCGTGCATCAATGGGGAGCTCCAGGCCCCTCGATCTTTCCACCCGTTCGTCAACCCCTTAAAACTTCGCCTTTGACCCCATTTGAAAAATTGAACCGCATTCCACACAGATCCGAGCCCCCTTCGGTCGTGCTCGAGCACCTGGAGGTGACAGCTCCTGGTTCCACACCTTCGAGGAGGCGCAGCGAGCGATCTGGGCGCGTTCCACAACCTCCGGCGGTCGACCCCCGTGAGGTATACTCCCTCTGGCCATTGGCCATCGAGGTTGCCTTCTATCCCTTTTTCTTCCCCATTCTATCCCTGTTAGTCTTAGGATTATTCTCCCTTTCTTTCCGACTCGATTCGACCACTCAATCATCCCTTCGATCATCTCGCCGGAGCGCAACTCCGGCGAGGCCATATCGCACATCCCCGTCCATCTCGAGAGCCACCCGAGGTCGAGGCATTTTGCCCTCGACCTCTCTAACATTTTGGTGCAGGTCTTGAAGTGCAACGCAGCTTCTGGGGCTATTTTGTCCTCTCGCCGGAGCTCCTGGGAGCCTAGCAGCTCCGCCACCTCCTTGCGAGAGCATCGGCGTTCGCCGGTGAATTTTGAAGCCTCCAGACGACAGCCAACACCTGCAGGAGCATCCTCGGCCACCTTGCAAGCGCCAGCGTCGCCGTGGTCGGCTGGAGGAGCTCGGAGAAGTTCGCCAGACCGGAGCTCCTCCGTGTTCTTCCATCGACCTCCGGGACCGTCGGATCAACGAGGAGCCTCCAGATCAAGTCGCGGCCGTCAGATCTTAGCTCGCCTCCACCGTCGATCTCTCGTCCAGATCTGATCTCAGCCGCTGATCGTCGAAGCGTCATCGGCCGTTCTCGTGCTGCCACGTGTTTAAGTGGAACGTCTCCAGCCGTTGGATCACGCCTTGACGCCCAGCCGTTGGATGCGCGCCACGCGTCACTTGCCGAGCGCAGGAGCGAGGGTATTTTGCATCCCGACCCTCGCGATTTTTGTATTTATTTATTAGTCTATAAACTTTCCTTGGTAGTTTAAATATTTTGTAATATTTGCAAAAAGACCCTCGGATTTTAGTTATTTGCACTTAGGTCCCCCGCCACGTCACCTCACGTGACCTGTACACGTGAGGTGGTGGGCATTTTGCAGAGGACCCCTCGGTCTTTTGTTTATTTCGTTTTAACCCTAAAACTTTCAGAGCACGTGTAATATTTCTGGGTATTTTGCATGTTAAACCCCAGACTTTTGTGATATTGCATTCCAGTCCCTCCCAGGCGCGTGCAAGTCACGCGCCCTGGTGGGAAATTTGTAGGCGTGCCCCTGGCGGTTTTTGTAATTGCTTTTTGGTTCCAGAACTTGAATATATAGTGTAATATTTTGTGGAAAATTGCATGTTAGCCCCTGGATGTTTTGAGTATTGCATTTATACCCCTGCCAGGCCTGTTAATTATTTGGATGCTTGTTGTATTTATTTAAAATATCATTTCAAGCCCAAAAATTCCACAAAAATAGACTTAAGCTCCTGTGCACCTATACTTTAACGCCAGCTAGTTAGTTTTTGATTTTATTTTATTTTCTTATTTATTAAAAATCAAAAACTCCCTTTTTGTGTACTGTCTACCTTAGAAAATACCAAAAAAATATTAAAACACCTCCAAAAATCCCAAAAAAATTACCTAGTATCTATTTTATCCTATTTTAGTGTCAGTCCAAAAATCACTAAAAATTTCAAAAGAAAAACACTAAAAATTGAAAAACAATCAAAAACTTCAAAAAAATTTATAAAATAGTAGAAAAATCCAAAAAATACAAACTCAGCTTCTGTTTGTCACTTATTTTATTTTCTTTATTAGAGAAATAGTGTGACATATTTTTAGTACTGGTTGGTATTTTTGATTTACATTTTTGGTCACAGCCAGACTTCTTTGTACTGTTTTGCTTTATTTCAGCCTTTAAAAATACCAAAAACACCTTGAAAGATTCCCAAAAATCACAAAAACAGTAAAAAACCCTAAAAATACCAAAAACATTTTATTTCTGAATTTTTGAGTATTTTTGTGCATTTTTATAAATATTCTACCTTGTTTTGCATTACATTGTTTTTACTTTCCAATATTGAAAAAGAAAATAGAAAAATATAAAATATAAAAGATAAAAATCAGAAAATCAAAAATCAAAATACAAAATTAAAAATTAAATAAAAAAAAAATTAAAAATTAAAAACCCACAAAAATTTTTATTTGCTTGCTTGCTTAGTGTAGACACTTCACACATCACTCACACACTTTAGCATTATTGCTTGGACTTCACTGCTTGCTCCCTGTGTTCGAACTCTCTGCATACTTGCCCATATACATCATTTGTGCAGAGTTAAAAATAAATTTTAACTCCACATTTATTTCTAATTGTTGATTTTTAGTGTGGGTTAATTGTTGATCTTAGCCGGATTTAGTGTGGTCGACACATCGACTGAGCTCACATTTGTGTGAACTTAAGACCGCCTATTTACGGTTAAATCAGGACGCTGCCACATTCTTTCGACTTTCTGGTCTCTTCTGCTGGTAGCCGATATGTCGCCTACCGAGACCGTACCTGTTGATCTGTCTGATGGATCACTGACGCTTTTGCGTCCACTCGCCTGGACGACCCTCGCAAGGTCGAGTCTTTCTCTGATTATTCATTGACTAGTATGTACCATTCCCCGAGGGTTATCTGCGGGAGGGTACATCACCTTGTAGGTACTCGGTTTCACTTCTGGTGTCTCCTATATGTTGGAGCACAAAGCCGAGTCTTCTGAGATTTCTACTTGGTCTCCTCTCTGATGGTGTATCCGATCTGCGGATCACGGGACCAAGTCCTCTGATTATGGTCTGATATCTGGCTCCTTTGAGCCTGCTCATCCTGACGACCCTCACAGGGTTGAGCCATGTCTTGCGGTATTCGGTGTGTCTCCTGTGATCTTTCGACCTCATGACTGCCGAATGCCATGATGTCTCTTATTCTCTATCTTCCATTTCTTATTGAGACTATGATTGACCAGAGGGCTCTGTACTGTTCCTTCTCCCTCCCGGTCTTATAGTATCGGTTATGTTCCTTCATGCTGACCTTATGAGCCGATTGACTGCTTCATGCTACCGGACCCGATATCTGTACTTTCGATCTATTTTACTCCGGTAGTCGACACCCACATGACTGAATATCAGGGTGTCTTTTCACCTTCTGACTGCGTCCTCATTCTCATAGGGAGACGACGACGAGAGTACGGTATTAACTTGTCAGATACCGTCCTGTACTCCACCAGTTTTTCACCGCTTGTATATATGTGTGCCTTTTTCATTCTTTCTCCCGTATGTTTTAGTGTGCCCCAGATCTATCGCCATATCTTTGTGTCTACACTTAGGACGTACCTTATCCTAAGTATAGGGGGGTACACACCGCGTTGTTCTTTCGTCGTTCAGTTTCGTCACTCCTGTTGTTGCCTATACTTAGGGATATCTCACCCTAAGTATAGGGGGAGTGATGCGTATATCCTCCACGATCGTTTCATCTATCTGTATATATCTCTATTTTCTTCTTTTCTTCTTTTCTTTTCTATCTGTTGTATCTAAATAAAAGGTGTCGCCCCTTTGTGTCAGTTTTCTGTACTTTGGACGGACTTTGTCTTAAGTATAGGGGGGTGCACCCCTGATTTGTTCATTCATTGATCTGTTTATTCCCACCCTTAACCCTCCCTGCTTTGTGTACACTCTGCTATACTTAGGATTACTTGATCCTAAGTATAGGGGGGACGGTCAACTTCTCTTTCCTTCATTTCTTATTCGTATATTCTTTAAACTTGTCTATACTCAGTACGAGTTATGTCTTTTCTTTTTCTTTTCCGATCTATGAGGACATAGCTCAGGCTAAGTATAAGGGGGTCGTATATACGTTATATATACTTTAGCCATAACTCGTACTTTTGTAATAATATGGCTAATAATTCTTTAAATTCATTAAAAACCTTGATAAAAAGATGTGATTATTCCTCAGATTCTTTTTGTATATACTGATTAATAAATCAGGTTAAAAATATTTTTGCAAAATGATTTGAAAAATGGTGTGAACTGTTTGGAAAACTTTTTGTGAAGTATTTTCAACCTTTGTAAAAATATTTTGATTGCAAAAATTCTTCTATTTGTGTGAAATAAAGGATTTGAAAATCTATTTGCAAATGGTTTTGAAAACATTTTGTAAAAATATTTTGAAAAATGTATATATAGTGTTTGCAAAATCTTTGCAAAATGGCTTTCAAATATTTGTAAATCTTTGCAAAAATATTTTGTACTATAGTTTTCAAAATGTTTTCCAAATAAATTTGAGGAATTAAAGCATCTTAGTAAATAAAATACATTAAAAATAAAATACTTAAAATTCTTTATTTGTATATACACCTAGAATAAGTCACCTTGTTAAAACCTGTAAATTCTTTAAAATCCTTTAAAGTTCTGTAAAAATAAAGGGCAAGCCCGTGTAAATAGTTGTACATATTTTCTTCTTTTATTTTTCAAAAATTCTTTGTGTAAAATTTCTCTCTTTATTCTCAAATTCTTTGGAAAATTGCATTATTCTTTGCATATTTGTAAACAGCATTTGCATAGCATTTATATTCTTTGATTGAGTATTGATGATTGAACTAGTCCAATAAAGTCGAAGATTGGAGCTTGGTTGAACCTTACCGCACCTAACTGCACTGGAACCTTATGGGAAATAGGTTTAAGGTACTTCAGGTCTATTCAGACTTAATTCTTTGAGAAATCAAGGCTAGGTTCAAGTCACCTCAGTGGACTAACTAGAACTTTTCGAAACATACATATGACTCTTGTCGGCCGTGACCTAACTGGGACACTTGCACCTTTCACTTGGCTCAACTCAGTTGGAGTGGTGAGGGGGTTAGATTTGCCAGTCTGAGACGCACACGGGTGTAAACATTCGTCCTCGTCTAGAAAGGGAAGTGCACCCCAACCTGGTCCAGTAGCCATGAGGTCTAACGACAGGAGAGTGTGGGTTGCAATAAAGCTTCAAAAGAGGGATAGTCTTCTGGCTCAAGAGGAAAAACTCCTTATGTAAATGATGTTGTATATAATATGTTGGAAAAAAAATCTCCAAAAAAGTGGACAGGCTTGAAAATAAAATAAAGTGCCTGCCGGAGTATGTATATATGTTGTATAGAAAATAAGCAAGCTTGAGCATCAAAGTTATACCATGTGAGCCTGCAGCTGGATGACTTGACTACACTGGTCTTGCATCCTAGGATAGGTAGTTACACTGGCTACCGTCCATTCTTTTCTCTACCTCCTCCTCTTGAGTTGGATGCCACTTGAACTTAGAAGGGAATACCCCGCTCCTCGAGGAAAGAGCTGTTGGATTAGGGAATCATTGGGTTGTCATTCTGGAGAAGCTAGTCTCTTTGTCATTTCAGTTGGGGAGAGCCACTATCACTTACACGTACAAGTCAACTTCATAGTCATAAGGGTTTGCGTATGAGGTAGGCTAGTTCTGACCTAGCTATTGAGGTTATTTGAACCAAGTTCTGTGACTCTTGAAGGCTGTTGTGTTTTAAATTTGGTTCCCGACTAGGTTCCACACACATTTACACACCAAGGTCTAACCTGAGCTCCAAACTTTGAGTTTGTACAGATGAGTTTAATAATCATGATCAATTCAATTTATTCTTTAAATTCTTTATTTTTGCTTTTTCTTTTCTTCTTATTCTTTATTCTTTTTGTACTTATTGCATAAGTATTTGCTAGGGACTAGCAAAGGCAAGTATAGGGGGGTGATGAATCTCCATTTCATCACCTTTATTCTATCATTTTGGCCTTAAAAACCCCAGCAAATGCATGTAAATAACAGTAATTTGTACATAATAGCATTCAATATTTATTGTATTTATTGTACATAGAATAAGGCTTTTAATGCCAAAATTATAGAATAAAGAGAAGAAAAGAAAAAGGAATAAAATATTGCAAATATTTTATGACCCAAACCCCGAGACCAAGGCCAACATGGAATTGGTCGACAAGGAATAAAGTAGGGGGAGATAAGGGCCAATAATACAATAAATACCTCATTTATTTGTTCATTCATTCATGCATTTTTGACACCTATTTTGTATATAATTATTAATTCATCAAATAAAAATACTTTATACAAGAAAGTTGTAGATAATAATGTAAATAAAAATACAAAATTGAGTTTGTGTAAAAAATACCCAGTGTACATTTTATACACAGAATAAAAAGTCAAAATCTCAACTTCACAGACCCATATCTTGCAAATAAAAACTCCAAATCACCCAAACTCACCTTTAACTGTATATAGCTTTCCAAGAACTATTTAATAAAATTGTTTCATAATTTTTGGAGTCCATCTGTGAAAATTAGGTTTTTGGCCCCCATTGTACAATTTACCTGAATAAAATATTCAATTTATTCTTCATTCATTATTTCTATAAACTTATATTTTTAGAATTTTGTAAATAATATATAGAATACATGTACATATTGAAATTAAAAGAAAACCAAAATGAATTTGTAAAATAAAATAAGTCTATGAAATACATAGACAAAATACCTATGCTACCTATATGTATATAAATAAAAAGGGATTTTATTCTGTTATTCTTTATTCATTTATATTTTTATAATAATGTAAATATTACATCTAATTTCTTTAAAATACAAATCCAAAATAAAAACAAATAAAATATATTAAGTAAATAAAGTATACATAATATATAGGTAAGACACATATAAGTATAACTACATATACCTATACTTATTTATTTAAAAATGTAAATAAACTTGTAAAAATTGAATAAAAATATATTTATACTCACAAAAATAAGTTATAAATTTATAAAATGAGAAAATAAAATAATAAAATAAAAATAAACAAAATAAAAATAAATACATATAAATATACTTATAAATACATTATTAAAATAAACCCATAATAAAATACATCAAAAAAATAAATAAAAATCATAAATAAATACTACATTATTTAATAAACATTTTTTATTTAATAAGCAAAAGCTAATTAATTTATTTATTATGTGTAATAAATGGGTCAAGTTCGGGCTGATGTGGACCAATCAGAGGCCAGGGAGTGTTGACCTCCGGTCAACTCCCCCCTGCGCCTCTGACTCCCGTCAGACCTGTCCAGTCCCCCCCTTTTCCTCCATTTTTCCCGCTCGATCTGATGCTCCATCACCTTCGATCTCTTCACAGAATTTTCTCCCAAAAGCATCATGATCCACGCCGAACAATCTCTTCGTTTGTACATAGCCTGTACCGCCACCTATTAGCTGGTCAATAAGGGCGCCTCCTCATGTTTATAAATAAACCCATCTTCTTCTTCCGAGTTTTTTGGCCATTTCCCGAGCCCTAGATCCCAGACCTTAGGTCTAGTGTGCATCCATTTGACAGGTGGAGGTCCCCTGGAGGTTGTGGAGGCTCGCGGAGGAAGGAGATGCACCCATGGCGGCGCTCCGGTAGTCGTCCTGCTCCCTGGAGTTCTTCCAGGTATAAGAGCTGCGCACTTATTTTCTTAGGTAGATTTTTATCCCCGCTTTTCATTCCTGTCTTTTATTTTACATTTAGATCATTAGGATAGCGTAATTTAGCTGATTCAAAGTTCGCCGGAGCTCAGCTCCGGCGACTTCTTCACCGTACCCCCGCCTGTTTTCCGACCGCTACGACCACCCCATTTCACTCCCTTCCAGTTTCTTCATCTCCCAGCCACCTTTGTCCAACCGGATCCTTCTTGGATTCGCGAATCGATGCTCGTCTCCTCCGCTTCGCCGGAGCATCGCCGCCCTCATCCATTCCTATGCTCACAGCTTCAGTTTTGGCCGAGGAGCATTGCCTCGAGCCGAGCTTTCTTCCTGAGTAGGTTAGCTGCGCTATTAGGCACCAGAGACGAAGTTACAGGCCGTCGGAGATACCTGGAGCACCTTGCCTTCTCCGACCTCGCAAGGGCGCTCCAGTGGTCCTCTGACCGATCCAAGACCTCCAGCAAGTAGAGGACCCTTCCAGGAAGCTTTTGGGACACCTTGGAGCAGCAAAGGCCGGCGGAGCAGCGAGTTCGCACTGGAGGAAGCTCGCCCAGGCGAGCGTTCTTCCCCGTTCTTCCAGACGTCCTCTCCGCCGTTGGATGAAGACGAAGGTCCCAAGTCTAATCACAGCCGTCTGATGGAGCAGCGCTCAGACCGTCAGATCACCTCGGGTGATCTAATCCTCACTGCCCATCGTCGAAGCGGCATCGGCAGACGTGGGGGCGACGCGTGTCAAGTGGACGAAGATCAGCTGTTGGATCGCGCGCCTGTTGGGGGTAAATTTCAGACATGTCCCCCGCCTTTTTGTATTTAGATATTAATGCCATAAATAAAATTTCACGTTGTAAATAAATTGCAATTTTTGCAATAGGCCCCCTGTAGTTTTATAATTTGCACTTTGGTCCCTCCGCGCCTCATGTGCAGTCCCACGTGAGGCGCGTGAAATTTACATGTACACCCTGGCGGTTTTTGAAAATTGTGTATTGATTCCAAAAATAAAAATAAATGTTTATTTCTGTAGTGATTTTTGCACTAAGGCCCTTGAGAAATATTTTATTTGCAAAAATACCCCTACTAGGCTGTTTATTTTTGTGTCTTTTATCTATTTATTAAAAATACCTATGTAGCTCCTAAAAATTCAGAAAAATTAGGATAGATGCTTCATGTAATGTTCTTTCACGCCCATATTTTATTTTACATTTTCTGCATTTTTCCTAATTACTAAAAATGAAAAAGTAGCCCTTTTGTACTATTTAAATTAGAAAATACAAAAAAAAATTATAAAATGCTTTTGAAAAATTACAAAAAAAATTAAATATAGTATATTTATATATATATTGAGTCCAGGAATTGAAAATCCTAAAAACAAGAAAAAGAAAAATAAAAAAATCAGAAAGCTCCAAAATCCAACAAAAAATAGAAAAACCCTTAGAAAATCCCAAAAATATATTTTTCTCTTTTATAATTATCTATATATTATTATTAATGTATTAAAATTAATTTGGGTAATTTTGGGAATTATTTCATATTTTTTAAAACCTAAATTAATGTCGGCTAGTTAAAAACCCCATATTGTGGACATTTTTGGAAAAAAATATATATATAAATAATAAAAATTAGAAATATTTCAGAAAAAGAACAAAAAAATTAGAAAAATATAAAACAAAAAAAATAAATATATTATATCTACATATTTTAAGCATTCATATCTATACATGTATATCCATATATTGTAGTACTTTTCTCTCTCCTCTTATATATACCTCTACATATATACATAAATATATATATATATATTAATTAAAAATATTAAAAGAAAATTAAAAAATATAAAATATAAAAACAAAATAAAAATTCTAAAGACAAAAAAATATAAAAACAAAAATAGAAATAGTTATAAAATCAAAAACCCACAAAAACAATAAAAATTGGACATGAACAATGAATCGAATAATTATACAACCAAGTTCACCACATCACCTTTCGCCTCCCAGTGTTCGACCTCTACTTGTGCTTACACCTATACACATTTGCATGTAGAGTTATAATAAATTTTAACTCCACATTTTTTTGGATATTCATTGCATACATTTATTGTGGGTTAATTGTTGATTGATCTGGGTATTTTGGAGCGGTCGACTCAGCGACTAGATCTCTCGCCTTGTGAGGCATCTAGACCCTCTGAAAAACTCAGTCATCAGACATATATAAGGAGATGGCCAAGAACTACACCGTCATGTGCCAGACTCGTCTTTACACTTAGGGGAAGCCCCCACCCCAGGTCGTGATCTATCAGAGGATATCACAGGTCGATGCATGTCCTTCCACATCTTCAGTAGCCGCAGCACAGGCAGAGTTATCGGCCGTTGATATGGGCATCATCAGCGAGAAGCTGGACCACATCGAGATCATAGAGAAGAAGCAATGTCAGGGCATGTCACAAATAGATCAGATGGCACAGACGCTGAGTGACCTGAAGACCCAGATCATGTGTCTCCAGGAGGCACAGACGGCTTCTCAGCCCCATCTCAGGTCACGGGCTGACCCCAGCAGTAGCAGCTCGACCCAACCCTCCGCCCATTACAGACAGGTCCACCACATTCAGGCGGAGCCGTTCTAGCAGCCGTAGCACCAGTTTGTCCAGTTACCACCATCTCAAGACACTCAGATGGTGATGTACCAGCAGGATCAACCCCTGGCAGTCCTTCCTCCACCCCTGTTTGAGTAGGAGCCATTGATGGAAGTCAACGGGATTTGGTACGACCGACAGTAGCCCGGGATCTACCGAGACCATCTCGTATTCCGGTAGTCGACTGGAGGTGCCTCATCCCAACAGCAACCTCCAGTTCAGGGTGGGTAGTACACCCAGACACAACAGCTGCAGCCCCAGTTCCCGCACCAGCTACAGCAGCAGCATCATTACCAGCAGGTTCCTCATCCCTACCAGTAGGGACAACCGTGGAGGTAGCATCAGCAACAGCCTCAGCAGTACTCTCAGTATCCCCGTCATCCTTCCCAGTAGCAGCCTCACTCCTAGAGAGGCAACCCGTCCGGTTCCTGTGGGGCAGCCTATAAGAACCCAGCTCTAGATGACTTAGCCTGCCTTCTGTCCAATCAACAGGCCACTTTCAGGCGGGAGATGGACGAGTTCCGCCAGGAGATGAGGGAGATCATCAAGGGCAAGGCCTTCATACCCACTCAGATCGAGCCAAACCCGAACGACCTGAAGAGGAAGTCTGAGCAAGTATAGTTCACAAAGGTTACCACTCCTAGTGACTCATTGGGTGATAATGCTTCATATAGATTTGATGCTGACTTTGTTACACTTAGGAGCAGTAGGATACCAGTCGACGGTGCCTCGTCTGAGCGACGACACCACGAGGATGCAGGAGCGCCAGACGAGGAGGCTAGCGGTGCTAATGCCGCTCATGATGATGATGAGGAAATTGGTGCTGACGCCACCAAGGATGTTGATCCAGCTGACGGTACTGAGGCCATCGTTTCACCACTACAGGAGGTGGTGCTGACGTCTCTTGATATTCTGATGTTGAGCCAGAGTGTGGTGCTGATGTTGCAATTCCAAATGTTGTGGATGGTACTGAGGCCACCCCTTATATTCCTGTTGTATTCCCTTCAGTTTATGTATCTCGGTACTTTGTAGAAAACTCCAAAAAAAATAATCTAGGAAAGGGTTCTTTATCTTCGAGTCCATATGTGATGCATGGTGATATTTGTATTGATTTACTTCTTCTCAGCAGCAGGGACCCGTTGCTATCCCTCTATACGATGAGGGCCCAACCATCCCCTTCCCTCAAGCACTTCGCTTGGCTAAGGGGAATAAAAAAGAAAATCCAAAAAAATCCCAGCAGTTAGAGTTCAGCCAACATATGATAGACAGATTTCAGATTCAGCTGACTCTACAAGAGGCAGTTGAGCACATCCCTCTCTTCTAGAGGAACCTGAGAGAAAAGACTATCATCCGCAGGAAGAAGAGGAACCATCATGCAGAGATCCATGTGCTCACTCGTGCCACCTACTTCGCCATCCAGAACCGTCTGCCAGCCAAGAGGCCAGATGCAGGAGCTCCCTATGTCAGATTTCACATTCATGAGCAGAGGTTTGATAGGACTCTATTAGGCAGCGGCTCTTACATCAACCTACTTCTGGCAGCCTCGCTCGACCGATTCGAGTTTGGCCCTCTTCAATAGAGCAGGACAGTCCTTCAGTTTGCTGATAGATCTGTAAAGAAGTCGAAGGGGTTGTTGAAGGACATGGACGTCACAATTCAGGATCTAGAATTCCCCGTGGACTTCGTTATGTTGGACATGGAGATCCCTGAGTCTGTGATTGGTACCCCCATCATTCTAGGACATCCATTCTTGGCCACATCCAAGGCGGTGTCTGACCATGATAGCGGGAAGGTATACTTTCACGTTGAGGGTGAGAGTATACAAATAGAGATGATCGACAAGACCAGAGCACGAGATTCAGCCTGCTCAGAGCAGCTCGGCTATTCAGAGCAGTTGACATAAGCAGAGCGAGATGTCCACCAGGAGTTTGATTTTGTGATTACTGATGATGAAGCCGCTTGGAATGATCTCGTTTCACGAGCCATCCTCTCACATTCAGACTCTACAGATTCCCAGATCCCAACAGAGGAGAGCTTAGAGAGCACACTCTTGGCAGAGGACACGTTCGAGGCTGGAGATCGAGTTCAGGATAGCAAGTCAGTATATTTTCCTTGTGATTACGATTTAGATCCCTCGGAGTCATACATAGATTGGGTCGAGTTTGATGAGTTGATATCGTATCTGATTCCTACAGAGCCAACAGCTAGGCTGGAGACTGAGCCAATGTAGATTACAGATACACCAACAAGGCAGTCTACATCAGCTTTTCATGATCAACAAGAGTTCTCCCACATAGATTTGGTCGCCTTCACTCAAACTTTTCAGAAGTCAGATTTGCCAGCTCCTAGTTGCCCAGAACTGAAGTCCTTACCGCAGTCACTGAAGTATAGGTTCCTTGCGGACGAGCATGAGATGCACCCGGTCATTATCTCACCGGATTTGACCGAAGAGCAAGAATCTCGTTTGATGGAGGTTCTTGGAAATAACCGCAAGGCGATAGGATGGAGCGTAGCTGATCTCCAGGGATAAGTCCAGCCATGTGCTCGCACCATATCTATCTCGAAGAGGACGCCAAGCCATCATGTGAGATCCAACGATGGCTAAACCGGAACCTTCGAGAGGTTGTCATGAAGGAGATTTCGAAATGGTGGAGCGTCGATTTTATCTACCTCATCTCCGACTTCAAGTGGGTTAGTCCATTACATGTGGTTCCCAAGAAGACAGGCATCACTACAGTTGTGAGCGAGTCTGGAGAGGAGATAGCTATCCGAGTACCCATTTCTTGGAGGGTTTGTGTGTACTACAGACGATTGAACCGGGCCACCAAGAAGGATCATTTCCCACTGCCTTTTATTGATCATATTATAGAGAGGCTGGCTGGGAAGAGTCATTACTGTTTCCTTAATGGGTACTCCGGCTACAATCTGGTGGCCATTACGCCCGAAGACCAGGACAAGACGACATTCACCTATTCGTTTGGGACTTATGCTTTCAGACGGATGCCCTTTGGTCTATGTAACACCCCGACAATATTCCAAAGGTGCATGTTGTCCATCTTCTCGAACATGGTGGGTGGCTGTTTGAAGGTCTTCATGGATGACTTTTTGGTCTATAACGATGGGTTTGATGCTTGTCTTGACTGCCTAGACCGCGTCCTTCAGCGATGCATCGAGGTTCATCTTATTTTATCCTGGGAGAAGAGTCACTTCATGGTGACTCAAGGGACGGTGCTTGGTCATATCATCTCCAACATGGGCATGGAGGTTGATCCAGCCAAGGTGGATATCATCAGGAAACTCAATCCACCTTCCAACTTGTGACAGTTGCGGTCTTTTCTGGGGCACAACGATTTCTACCGACGATTCATTCATGACTTTAGCGGGATTGCCCGACTGTTGACTGATTTGCTGACCAAAGACACTGAGTTCATTGTAGATGATAAGTGTCTTACGTCATTTGAGACTCTCAAGAGTCTAGTTTTCGAGGCTCCTGTCCTTCAGCCGCCTGATTGGTCTCTTCTATTCGAGATCATGACGGATGCCTTCGATTTTACCGTAGGGGTCGTGCTGGGACAGAGGAGGGATGGAGTGCCTTTTTCCATTCACTACGCTAGCCGTCCATTGGATGCCACGTAGCGGAACTACACTGTCATTGAGAAGGAGATGCTAGCCATAGTTTTTGCCTTGGACAAGTTCAGATCATACATCATTAGATCCAAAGTGACTATCTTCACCGATCATATCGCCATCAGGTACCTCATGGAAAAGAAGGATGCCAAAGCGAGACTGACTAGATGGATCCTTCTACTTCAGGAGTTTGATATTGAGATTAATGATAAACCTGGAGTCAAGAATGTGGCGGTGGATCATCTCTCTCGATTAGAGAATCTTGAGGAATCTGAGCAGACTGATACCATTTCTGAGACCTTCCCAGATGAGGCGATCCTTGATATCGCCTCGCTCCCGCGGTACGCTGACATTGTGAACTATCTTGTTGCCAAGAAAGTTCCATAAGGTTGGCCCGGGCAGTGACTTGAGACCTTCCTCGCGAAGGCCAATTTTTTCCACTGGGAGGATCCCATCCTTTACAATGAAAGAGGGGATATGGGATAGCGTCTGGCGTCGGTGCATTCCTCAGGAGGAGCCCCATAGCGTCCTCACATATTGCCACAAGCTTGAGGCAGGGGGACATCATTCTGGGAGGAGAATGACATAGAAAGTGCTCCAATCCGGCCTATGGTGGCCTACCCTCTTCAAGGATTCAGATGAATTTGTGAAGAGGTGTATTGATTGTTAGAGGATGGGCACTTGTGGACAGCGTGATATGATGTCAATGCAGCCCATTCACTTCTGTGAGGTTTTTGACGCATGGGGCATCGATTTCATGGGTCTATTCCCTAAGAGTCAGGGATTCGAGTACATTCTATTGACCGTGGATTATGTGGGTCGTTGGGTTGAGGCCATTCCCGCCCGAACTGCATATGCTAGGAATGTTTGCAAATTTTTGAGGAAGAATATCATTTCACGGTTCGGGGTGCCTAGAGTATTAATATCTGACGAGGGGTATCATTTCATCAACGACAAGGTAAAGGACCTTGCTAGCGAGTTCAGAATAGACCATCGAGTTTTCACTCCATATCATCCTCAGACCAATGGTCTTGCTGAATTATCGAATAGGGAGATTAAGATGATATTGCAGAAGGTAGTCCGCCCACAGATTTTGGACTCGGTCTTGTAGGCATATCGGACTTCCTTCAAGATGCCTTTGAATACATCTCCCTTTCATCTCGTTTATGGCAAGCCCTGCCATTTACCTGTTGAGATTAGGCACAAGTCACTTTGGGTTGTCACAGATATATTATTAGATCTAATGTGTATAGGTGATCAAAGGAAGGCAGAATTGGCAGCCCTGGAGGAGATTAGAGATACAGCCTTTTCGAGCAGCCTACAGTATAAGGAGCGAGTAAAGATATGGCATTATTCTCACATCAGCCATAAGTAGTTTGAGCCAGATCAGAGAGTATGGTTGTCTGATGCTAGGCTTAGATTATTTCTAGGGAAGTTGCATAGCAAGTGGAAGGGACCATACCTGGCTCGAAAGGTACATGAGAATGGGAGTATCGACATATCTGAGATGTCATCTGAGTCTACCTTTCATGTTAGTGGTCAGCGTCTCAAACCATATCTAGATCATGAGTTGTTGGTCGTTGACGTCGCCCCGATTCATTTTGCATGAGATGTGATCTTTAACTCACATCAGTTGCATCTCGTGCATGATTATCACTGTCTTTCGCCTTGTATAGATCCAGATGTCCATATCATCTCATTCTTTAGTCTAACCCCCCATATGCATCTTATGATTATTCTATACTTAGGGTGCACTTTACCCTAGATATAGGGGGTGTAAGACTCTCGATTATTCTTTTGATTCTTTTTACCTCTGTTTTGCTGCCCATACTTAGGGATATTTTACCCTAAGTATAGGGGAGGTAAACCGTATACATTCTATCACTCGGATTTCCCTTTATGTACAGTCTGCTATACTTAGGATTACTTGATCCTAAGTATAGGGGGAAACACCGATCCCTCTTCATTATATTCTTTGATTCATCGTTGTAGTATAACATTCCTTTTCACTTCCCTATACTAAGCACGAGTTATGTCTTTTTCATCGCTCTTGATCCACTCTGAGGACATCATTCGAGCTAAGTATAGGGGGTGTCGTATATATTACATACATACTTTAGCCATAACTAATACTTTGTGTGAGTGTGTTAATAAATAAAATGGCTAAAATCCTTTATTTAAAAACCGTAAACTAAAATTTTTCTTGTACATAAAATTCTTTCTTGCACATACATAGCTATGTATAAAATTTATTTTTGTACAAATGTTTGTAAAAATATACTTTGTTTGTAGAAATCTTGTAAATATTTTTGTATCAAAACTATGTATATAGTACAAAATTTTTGTAAAATGTTTGAAAAACAAAAGTTTGCAAAAACCCTTGTGTAAATGATTGTAAATAGTTTGCAAAACTTCTGCATCCATGCATACATTCAAACATTTTCAAAAATTTTGCAAATTTTCAAAAATTCTGCATAAAAAGCTTGTTGTATATACTTGTATAGTTTTTTTCTGAATCATAGTTGACATTTAAACTAGCATGGAATTTAATTAGAAAATGGAGCTTGGTTAAGACCTTAATCCACCTAACTATAAGAGGAACCTTATAGGACTTAGGGTTGAGACTCTTCATGTCCATGGTGACCTAATTCTTTGAGTCCACTAGGCTATGTTCACATGTCATCTTGATGAGCCTAAGTAGAACATTTAACAACACACACATGACTCTCACAGACAATGGCTTTACTTGCACCAGCACCTTACACATAGCTCTCTACGGATGAGGTGGTGAGGAGGCAGTTTCCTTTGGCTTGGGGTAGCATACGAGGGTAGTACTTCTAGGCAGAACCTCTCGTCTTCTTTTAGTGAAGGAATTGCGTCTCAACTTGGTCTGGCGGTGTTGAGGTCTAAAGAGAGGAGTTGTGGGTTGCAATAATGCTTCAAAAAATGGATCGTCTACTTGCTCAAGAGGAGAAACTCCTTATGTATATATGTTGCACCATGTAGATATGTTGTACATATGCACATCAAAAAAAAGTGCAAAAGAAAGAAAAACTCCAAAAAAGTGATGGGTCTGATAGAAAATGAAATACCCACCGGAGTGTATATAGCCAAATAAAGCAAAACTTATGTTACTCATTCTCATCTCATGAAGCTTGCAGCAGGGAGACTTAGCTACACTGGTTGGGCTCCCAAGGATACATGGCTACACTGGTCATGGTCCATTCTCTTAATTTCCCTCTTCTTGAGCCGGTTGAACTTGAACTTAGAAGGGAATACCCTGCTCCTCGAGGAAAGAGCTGCCAAACTAGGGCATTAGGGTTACCTTGTTGAGGGGGGATGTTACTTTGCCATTTCTGAGGTGGGGAGCTACATATCACTTACACAGTACAAGAAAAGATTCATGGTCATTAGAGTTTGTGTATGTAGACTTGTTCTGATCTGGATTATTGAGGAGTCTTGACCATAGATTGGTGGAACTTAGAGGCTATTGAGTTTTAAACCTAGGTCCGAATAAGGTTCTGACAAATTAATAATCCAAAGATGTGACTGAGCTCCATACTCCAATTTAATGAAGACAAGTTTAATAATCAACCTTGACTCTCCTTCTTTTTCTTTTCTTTCTCTTTTCACTTCTTTTTCAATTAAGTGTTTGCTAAGGGACTAGCAAAGGAAAAGTATAGGAGGTGATGAATCCCTAATCATCACTCTTTATTCTTTTATTTTAGCTAATTATCTTGGCAAAGCATCATGTAAATAGATGTAATACAATAAGTTAGCAATATGCATGCATGTGTTAATACTACAAAATTAGCATGTATTTGTGTAAAATAAAAGAATAAAGAAAAAGAAAAAGGAAGGAGGTATTTAGAATAAATACATGGTGACCCGATCCCTGATGAATCTTTGATTCATCACTCTTAAAGTTGAAAATAGAGTCTTGCTCCCGAGTATTTAGCAACATGTTTACCTTCATCTTGCATAATTAGCATAAATACATGCATACATAATACATGCATTTTAGCATCAATATTTGCATTGAATAAGAAACCTAATTCACTTGCAAATATTCACCAACATTCACCTACTTATCTGTATATATTTTATACTACCTCCAAAGACAATAAAACTGACCCTATACTGTGTATATTACTAACTAATAATATAAGGAAAAGGTCAAAAATTCCTAGCTTGTAAAATACCAAATAAAAATTCCAAACCCAGTTGGAGACCCAAGACCTTAGAATGCAATATCTACCTCATACAACCTCCAATCTAGGTCCGCTCACTTTTAGATTAATACGCATTCGAAGATCTTCAAAATGAGACCAATTTCATTTAAATCGGAGCTCGTATACAAAACTTGGATTTTTGGGCCTCTTTGTGTACTATATGTATGTATATTTGTACCCTTGTATTTTGGATCCCTGTTGTTCGATCGAAGTCCCGATTTTATCACAGCCCTCCATCTCCGCCTAAGTCTTAGCGCGCCACGTGTCGTCTCATGGATCGCACAATCAGGTCCTCAAGGCTTCATCCCGACCGTCTCTCTCTGGATTCACTTACGCCCTCCACGTGGCGCCATCGTAACCCTTCGTTCTCGCCCCTCTGATCTAATCCCAGCCGCCCCATAGCGCCTGAGTCTCCGCCGTTGGATCGCGAGATCCAACGGCAGAGACATCATCTTCTACCTCCCGCAGCTCCCGCACCCACGTCGTCCATGTTACGTGCAAGCTGCCCCCTTTCTATTTTTAGCCCCACTCCGGCCATCCTCTCTTCTCTCTACCACCTTCACCTTGTAGCCCACTCTACCCTCATCCTCGCCGACCTCTTCAACAACCACGTCGCCCCACGACCTCCACCAACTTTGTCTTCCATCATCTGTCACCGCCACCTTTCCCTATAAATACTCCGCCCCGTCGAACTTCAGTCCCATCCGCCATTACAGAGAGAAACCCTGAGCTCGACTCCACCTACTAGTGATAGTAATTAGGTCAGAATCTGAGCGAAGACAGAGATTCTTCTCCGGAGAGATACACGGCCAACCCCGCCATGCCGCAGCCCCTCCTGTGAGCTGCACGAGCTCAGGAACCCTAACGGCCTTCGAGCGACGACCAGGAGCTCAACTCCGATCTCCAATCCCCAAGTAGAACCCTTCATTCCCCCTCTGATCTTTATTTTATTTTATTTTTTTCTCAAATTTTATTCACCTCCCACGATCGATTTCACGTCCATCTGATTATCCACCGAGATCCGCCATGGAGCTCGGACCCTCGCATGCTATTCCATTTCCTTCGAGTGACGATCGCACCTCATTCCGACCAAAGCTGCACCACCTTGGCGGAGGAGCACCACCAGACACCTTCATTTCATTCCAGGCCTCCCTCCTCACTCACCTTCACCCCACAACAACTTTGCACGCCTCGGCTATTGAGATAATCCCTGCAGGAACTAATTCCTTCATTGGTCGGAAGCCTCGCCGGAGCTCCCTCGACATTCATCGCCTCTGGCCTACAGACCTCCCATCCAGATCCTCCGACGACTCCCCGACGCTTCTCCGATCATCACCAGCTGCTTAGGAGCCACCGGCGAGCTTCATCGACTACGGGAAGAGGAGGCGGAGCTAGGAGGGCATCTCCAGAGCACAACCACCTCCACCGCAGGAGGCGGCAGACCGTTTGAGCACGAAGAACAGTAGCCGTCCGATCTCCATGATTGGATGGTTCTGAGCGAGCCACGTCGCCATCAACCCGCCGTCGCTGGATCAGGAGAATCCAACGGGTCGCATCGCGCCACGCACCAGCTATCAGCAGTCGTTAGATCTCATCCATCTAACGGTCCAGCGAGCGCCACGTCGCCTCCTCCGAGCCTCCTCCCCGACCATTAGGCTCGGAACCCCGAAGCTAGCCCGAGCCACGTCCGAGCCTGTAGCGCCCCAAGCCGACCTCCAAGCCTCCGACTACTCCCGAGCCTGGGACTTTACGTGTTTCTCACGTGCGGTCTGGGCATTTTACATTAGGGCCCCTTGAAGTTTTATAAATTACAAATCAGTCCCTATTAGGAGCACGTGAGGCGCACATGTTTCAGTGGGTATTTTGTACACATACCCCTAGCATTCTAGGTAATTGCATTTGAGTCCCTGTCAGCATGTTTAAATTTCAGTAATTTATTTTATGTATTTGTAATTTGGTCCCTGTCTTTGCACGCATATTTAGTACCCATTTGGCATCATTTTTAAGTTCTAAAAATTACATTGTGTAGCTTAACTTATCCTCTTTCTTATGTGACACTTGTCTCATTTTTGTGACATCAGTGGATTTTATTATTATTAAATTGGTGAAATTGTCCATATTTTGTCCATTTGATGCCTTTTTAATTTATAGTAAATTCTCTGTTGCTCCCAAAATCATCAAAATTCGCATTAGACTTAGGATAATTTAATTTACATTGTGCCCAAAAATCTTTGCATTTGCACGCATCCCGACGCTTGAATAAGTTAATTGGTGATTTCCTTAATTGATTTTTAATAGGTCCAATTCACATAGAATTTTAGGTTTATCAATTTTCCTGGATCCATCATACTTAGATCTATCTAGGATAATTTTTATATCTAGAAATATTGTGTTTTGGTATTTATTAAAATTAATTTTGTAAAAATCACCTCACATTCATATTTAATTCGCAGTAAATTCAAAAAGTGTCAGAAATTCCAAAAAAATAGTGTAGCTTAATTTCATTGCATTACACATTCTGCCAAGTTTCATAATTTTTGGACTTAGTTTGAGTACTATTCTGAATTAACTTATAAACTGGCCTGATATTGCATTGTCTTTCTTTTAAATTGCATAAAAATTGTTGAAAAATACCAAAAAGAATCTTCCGAAAATCTGACCTCTGAAATTTTCTTCAAATTTACCTAAGGAGACAACTGCCTCCCTGAGTTCGACCTTGGGCTTGCCCAAGTAAAATAAATTTATCGCTCGTGATTAATTGAACTTTAATTAAAAGTGGTTTTTGATCAGCCCATATTTACCTGACTACAACGAACGACGCGACATTAATTTGACCATTAGTTTGATCGAATTAATAAGGGTAGTACGCGGCTCTTCAAAATGGTGTTGTTGTTGGGGAGGCACGGCTTAGGTTAATTTCTAGTTAATTTTTGAGTGTTTGATTTTTCATCCCCAGGTAGTCTGATTCCCAGTTTTCTTATTAGTAATTTTCTGTCATTTAATTTTGAGTATTTTTGTGTCATCCTTTATCTGACCTCAATTTGTTTTTTGTGCAAGGAACACGAGGAGTCCCGAGGTGCTTAGAGGAGCTTGCATTTTTAACTTTTTGAGTGATTGTAAGGACTTGTAACTTTTAATTTTTAATTGTTTTTGTATTATTTCCAATGATTCCCTTTTGGGTTCTTGCGTGTGTACAAATAATGGAAACGTATCCCCATGTGCTGTGTGGATTGATTTTTAGACTAGGCTTGCACTAGCGGCTCCTCGAGCCACTCTAGGATTTGCTTGTGCTCGCAATTCTTTTGGACCACACATCACACATAAAAGACGCACTTAGACCGCAGATCTAGTCAAATTAAACTTGTGCTTCACTCGCTAATAGAACTGCCTGTCTAGGAGCGTATTTTGCCGTCTGCATTTGCATATAGTATAAAAGATTTCAATTCTGTTCTGCAACCTGCATAAAAGCGAAGAGATCGCTGTAAGTATTCTACACTCAGCATAAGCATCATTGATTTATCTTGCACCGGCTTTTCTCGACTCCTCTCTCTTGGTTTTTCAAAACTTAAGTAAAAAGGAAATTGGGACTGGATGATAGGCGTGCTGTGTGGTAATCAGTGATAACTTAACTTAAAATTGGAATTGCTAAACGTTATTGACCAAAAAAATAAATAAAATCGGAAATTCTGCTTGCGGGAAATCAACCCCCAACCTTGTTTTCAGGCTGAGTAAGGGTACTTGAGTGTGTATGCACACCTTAAGGCATAGCTCAAACCCCCGCCTTCCATATCACGTACCAACTGATCCTAGCAAATATCATGAGTTGAATTTTCCAAGTTCACTGACTAGTACCAAGTAGCCTCCGTCTGTTCACATGTAGATAGGGGCGAACCAACGGTACTTCACAACAAGTTGCTAGTAACCCCCAGGGGTGAAGTTCCAAGCCTTGTCAGCTTCCGCTTGCTTGCAGGTAGATAGGGGCAGGTCTTTGAATCCATCAACTTGGGATATGAGCGAAGAAAGGAAGGACGCATGTATCTTAGGCGACAAGTTAAACAGGGAAGACGCATCCAGCGTTGAGCCGACTTCCCTAGAGGCCACATAACCTTTGCTATTTGCTTAAAAATCACACTTAAAATCAACCAGACTAATCGGACTCAGTTTCGAGTCCTTCACCGTGTGAGTGTGAAAATACAGGGTTTGGATTCAATTGCTTGCTTCAGGTAGGAGTAAAATCCTATCTTCACTCAGAATTCCCGAACCTTCTTCTCGCCATCCAAGATAACTGACTGGGGGGAGATCTAATCCCTATTTGCCAATCTCTCTTTAAGCCCCCCACAAAGCTCATCTTCATCGCCCCAAGCGCAACTTGGACCAACCAGAGCTCATGACCCTCTTGAGTTCTAGATCCCTCAAACCCAGGGTGGTTGCTCTCAAACCAACCCTTTCCTCTCCTCTGATCTCACCGAGGAAGACCATCACCTCGGTAAGAATCCCTTCCTTGATATGTCCTCCAACCAAGACTATCTTCTATCCCAAGGACAAGAGGACAGAATGCTGAAGAAAAATCCTGAAGAGGAGGAAAACAGAGAGGACCCCATGATTCAAGTCTTAGCCCGGCTGGCTAGAGACGAACAATTAAATGCAGAATTGACAACTAGACTGGGACAGGTGATCGAGGCTGTAGGAATAAACTGACCGATGGTAGATGCCTATAACCCCGTAGAGAATGAGATACATAGCTGGCTAGTACCCGAGGTTCCCTCTGAAGCATTCGAGCTAAAGCCCCACTTCCTGAACTTGCTGTTGAAGTTCAATGGAAACACGAATGAAGAGCCATATACCTTCCTCAGAGACTTCGAGCTGGTTTGCAACAATCTTAGTCACCCTAGGGTTGGGCAGGATTATATTAGGCTGAAGGCCACCCCGTTTGCCTTAGGAGATAAGGAAGCTCATTGGTTGAAAAATCTCGGGGTGATATGTACAACCTGGATGCAGTTCAAGGACCTTTTTCTGAAGAAGTTCTACCCACTCAGTAGGACTAATCAAATAAGAAAAAAGATCACGAACTTCTCTCAGGGACCCATTGAACCATTTCATGAAGCATGGGATAGGTTTCATGACCTCATTCAGAAATGCCCTTGCCATGGCATTTCAAAGGCGATCTTAGTCCAAACCTTGTTCTGTGGCATGATCCCAGAGATGCAGGGGTTAGTAAGTGCCGCCTGTAGAGGTAGTTATCTGAACAAGAATTAAAATACTGTATGGAAAATCTTGGAGCAAATGGCAGAAATAGGCAGGTCGCAGGCCACCAGGGCCTATCAGTTGTCTCCCTCAATCTTATCCAACGAGACAACTAGAAGGACTGTAGCGGATCTGACATAAGACCTCATTCCCAGCATGGGGATGATAGCTGACAAGTTAACCATGGTCGAGCAGATTCACAAGGGAGTCACTGACCTTGAGTCACTCTCGAGATTACCGAAACAAGTGGAGGCACTTACTGAGAGGGTAGCTAAGATAAAGCTACCCGCCCCTTCTGTACCACATGTACCTGTACACCGAGTTCATCTTGTACAGGAACAGGCATCGGGGCCTCAAAGTAGCTGGGTAGAGGAGCAGACATACACTCAGCAGGACCAGCATGCACCCCCACAAGTGGAGACAGGATACGAGGAGCCTCCGTAGGTGTTCGAGATCAACGGGCTGTGGTACAGCCATGGCCCCGTCGGCAGACAGTCGGGGATAGGGAACAGTCAGTCACACCGACCATCCCTAGCTTACCAGGAAAACGGCTTCGTCCCCGCACCGCGCTTCGTTCAGTCCCGGTCCGGACAAGGGTACCAGCCTCAGCAGCACCAGCAGCAGCAGCGCACGTTCCACTCGGGCTTGCAGGGCCCTCCACCTTCCCATCAGCAATAGCAGTACTGACATGGCCAGCAGGGCTAGTACATGAACTCATCCTCGAGTCAGCATCAACCAACACAGCCCATTGGTGAATTGGAGTCCCTCACATTGGCAATCCAGACCCTGACTTATAGGGTCCAACAAATCCAGAATGACTATCTGGATATGAGAACCGATCTGAATCGTGTTTCTCGTACCCAGGACCAGCAGATGACGCCAAAGACCCTAATTCCCGCTCAGGTTCAGGCCAATCCGAATAGCTTGAATCAAGGCCAGAACCGACCACGAGATCAGGTATACTATTTAAATAATTCTTTATCTGAACATGAGATCCTTTCGTATGATAATGTCACTCATATGTCCCTCAGGAGCGGAAGGACCGTGATCATACCTGATCGGGCACGGGCACCGGAGGAAGAAGCCTCCAAGTCTCTACTTGAGGAGAACTTGGAGGCAGAGGAGCAGTAGCACCACTACCACCACCACCGGCAGAAGAAGAGGTTTCTGAGTCCTCAAAGAAGCAAGGGAACCGCACCAGTAGGGAGTCCAACAAAACCGATGAAGAGCTCGCAACTCCATCTGAGGAGGATGTTCCAACAGTCGCGGAGAATGCATCACCGGCTTCGCAGAAAAAATTTTCTTTTCGTCTGAGTTAGAGTCAGAGTCAGTCTCAGAGTCCGAGTCCTGTACAAAACTCAGTTCCAGTTTTGAATGAAAAACTTTCAGTTTTCAGAATCTGAGTTTGAGTCAATAATCCCTTTCCCCCGAGCTCTTAAGGGTGGATAGAAGAAAACTAAAAAAATTCAAAAAGATGACCCTGAGATGGCAGAGTTTTGCAATAAACACATCAAGGTCACAATCCCCTTTGACAAGTATGTGGAAATGACACCTGCATTTCAGAAATACCTTAAGGTGAGATGCACACCTACTAGGGTTAGCAGGAAGACCAAAAGCCGTGTTGAGAAACACATCCAGTAGCCACGACTTGTGCAATAAACAATTCGTTTCCAAGGAAACGAAGAGAGATGGGTGCACATTATGTGGTGAGTCATGTTGATGACACTACGTTTGCACGCACTCTCTTGGACAACGGATCCTCCATCAACCTAATGCTTACAACCCTCTATGAGCGGCTTAATCTCGAACCTCTTAGGAAATCTAGAGCTCCCCTCTAGTTTGTAGATAAATCAACCAAGAGGTCCCAAGGGGAATTGAGGAACGTTGTCATTAAAGTCGAGGGTCAGGAATACATGATGGACTTTACTGTCCTTGATATGGAGACCCCTCGTAATTGGAGATATTCCCAGATAATATTAGGAAGGCCCTTCCTCATAACAGCAGGGGCCTTGTTTGATTATAAGATTGGGAAATTCTAGTTCCAAACTCCAAGTGGAGACCAGGAGCTTGAGATGAAGCAGACCAGATGGCAGAGACCAGATTCAGAATCCAACACCGAGTACTCTTCATCTGAAACAGATTGCATTTATGTAGACACTGTTGGGCCATGGAGACAGAACCCAGCTAGCACCGATGAGTCCCTACCCTCCGGAGATGATCTTGTACATGAGTCAGTTTGCGAGGCCTTTAGAAACGAGTACAGCTCAGAACATGCATCCCCCTACATTTTCGATGACTTAGAGGCCCTGTTGGGCCTGTCAGTCCTTCCCTCTTTAGGACAATCAGAAGATGAGGATGATGAGTCGGATGTGGCTTTTGTCGATTGCATGGAGACCTTTGACGATCCGACACCAGAGCCGAATGAATTGGTGGCTACAATTTCAAGGACAGATCCAGCCACTACCAGCACTAAACCAGATTCGATTGAGCCAGACTTCCTCGATGATCACACATTACCTGAGCTCAAATCTTTACCCACAACACTCAAGTATGCCTTCCTTGCAGTATAAGAGAAGAAGTATCCGGTCATCATCAGCTCGCGATTGATCGAGGATCAGGAATCTCGCTTGCTAGAGATCCTGGAGACAAACCGCAAGGTGATAGGCTGGAGCATCTCCGATCTCTACGGAATAAATCCCGCTCTGTGTTCGCACCATATCTACTTGGAGAATGAGGCTAAACCCTCTCGTGAATTCCAACGTCGGTTGAATCCAAATTTACGAGAGGTAGTGAAGAAGAAGATAGAGAAATGGTGCAACACAGGTTTTATTTATCCGATCTTTGACTCCAAATGGGTGGCCCCAATCCATGTTGTCCTGAAGAAGTTGGGAATTTAGACGACCACCAATGAAGACGGAGAGGAGATCGTGACACGAGTGCCCACGTCGTGGCACGTCTGTGTGGATTACAGACGCCTGAATGCTGCGACGAAGAAGGATTATTTCCCCCTACCATTCATTGATCAGATCCTAGAGAGACTAGCGGGGAAAGAATTCTTCTGCTTCTTGGATGGGTTCTCGGGCTACAATCAAGTAGCCATAGCTCCAGAGGACCAGGAAAAAACCATGTTCACATGCCCCTTTGGTACCTATGCTTTCAAGCGCGTGCCTTTTGGGTTATGCAATGCTCCCGGTACTTTTCAAAGGTGCATGATTGTTGTATTCGCCGAAATGGTCAGTGAATTCCTAGAAGTCTTCATGGATGACTTCTCGGTCCAAGGTGATTCCTTCGATTCCTGTCTTAGGAATCTGGACCGAGTCCTTAAACGTTGTTGTGAGGTTAATCTGTTGCTCTCCTGGGAGAAAAGTCACTTCATGGTGACGGAGGGCATTGTGGTGGGGCATGTCATATCTAAGAGATGAATGTAGGTTGACCCTGCCAAGGTGGATGTGATCAGACGACTCCAGCCACCAACTAACGTGAAACAGTTGCAGTCGTTCCTCGGGAATGTCGGATTTTATCGGAGATTTATCAAGAATTCTCTAAGATTGTTCGACCGCTAACTGAGATTTTAGGAAAGGACATGGAGTTTATTGTTGATCACAAATGTCTTGATGCCTTTAAGCTATTACAAGGAATGATCATGGATGCCCCGATCCTACAAGCCCCAGACTGGTCTCTGCCTTTTGAGATCATGACGGACGCAACAAACTTTGCTGTTGGGGCTGTGTTAGGATAGAGGAGGGATGGCGTCCCGTTTGCAATACACTACGCAAGCAAAGTGCTTGATAACGCTCAGCGTAACTATACAGTTACGGAAAAGGAGATGCTTGCGGTAGTGTTTGCCTTGGACAAATTCAGATCTCATTTAATCAGATCCAAGGTAATTGTGTTCACTAACCACACAGCACTACATTATCTAATGGAAAAGAAGGACGTGAAGGTGTGTCTTCTTAGGTGGATTATGCTTATCCAGGAGCTTGACTTGGACATTCATGATAAACTTGGAAAAAATAACGTAGTAGCTGATCACCTCTCCCGTCTCGAGGATCTTAATACTTTCGAGGATTCACCGATTCGAGACTCCTTCCCCGACGAGTTGATTTTTGTTGTCGACTCACTCCCATGGTATGCCAATATCATGAACTATCTTGTCTCCAAAAAGGTTCACGAAGATTGGCCCAAGAGCCACATAGACCGACTCAAGTCAGATGCTAGACATTACCACTGGGAGGATCCGATCCTTTTCGTTGAAGGACTGGATTGTGTCTTGAGATGGTGTATTCCTCAGGAGGAATACCAGAGTGTTCTTTCTTTATGCCACAGTCTGGAGGTAGGAGGACACCGCTCCGGGAAGAGGACGGCATGGAAGGTACTTCAGTGTGGCTTATACTGGCTGACACTGTTGCACGATGCCATCACTTTTGCGAAGTCGTGCCCAGTATGCTAGAGAATTGGAGGGAATTGGAGGAACCGTTGGTTCCAAGGATGAGATGCCTATGCAGCCGGTCATCATTTATGATGTCTTTGACGCCTGGGGCATCGACTTCATGGGCCCATTCCCTATTAGCCATGGATTCGAATACATCCTTCTTGCGGTAGACTATCTGTCCAGGTGGGTGGAGGCTATCCCAACCCGAGCCGCAGACAGCAGGATTGTCTGTAAATTCATTAGAGATCATTTTATCTCTAGGTTCGGGATCCCAAAAATGTTGATATCAGATGCGGGTAGCCACTTTGTAAACAGAGATGTGATGAAGCTCTTGAAGGATTACGGCATCGAACACCGTGTAGCTAGTCCATACCACCCATAGACCAATGGTATGGCTGAGGTGTCAAATAGGGAGGTGAAAACCATATTGCATAAGCTTGTCCGCCCAGACAGGAAGGACTGGTCTCAGATCATGGATCAAGTCCTGTGGGCTTATAGGGCAGCTTACAAGACACCGTTAGGAACCTCCCCATTACGGATGGTATTCGGAAAGTCATGCCATTTACCCGCATAATTAGTGCACAAATCAGAATGGGCAATCAAGAAGGTCAATTGGAACACACACCTAGGGCAGAAACAGAGAGACATGGATCTGAATGAGCTTGTGGAAGTCAGAAACCGAGCATATGACAACAGTTTGGTGTACAAGGACAAAGTAAAGCGTTGGCATGATAGATATATCAGACAAAAGACCTTTGTTCATGGACAGAAGGTTTGATTGTTTAATGCAAGGCTGAAGGTCTTCCAAGACAAGTTGAAATCCAAGTGGACGGGCCCATTCATTGTCCGTACGGTGCATGATAGTGGATGTGTTGAGATCTCAGATCTCACAGATGACGCACCGACATTCCTAGTAAATGGACAACTGTTGAAGCACTTCGTCGAACCCAATGAACAATTAGTCCATGTTGAGAATATTGTATTCATGCGCGAGACAGATTCAGCAGATACACATCGAGCCGCGCATGAGACCTTGCAACAGTGAACTCTTGCCATCAGCAGCATCTGGAAAGATTCAGACTGCAATCCTTGTACATATCCATCACTCCTGTACATTCTTCCCCTCCCTCCCGCAACTCTAATAACTCACCCCAACTTCATATATCTTCATCTACGACTATACTTAGGATGATCAGATCCTAAGTATAGGGGGGAGAGTCACCTGAGTCCATTCACTGTACATCCTCCATATCACATCAGTCCTCATACCACTCCAGTCCTATACTTAGGCTGACCTGAGCCTAAGTATAGGGGGGGACCGATGCTCGCCTTGTACATATATTCATCCACTTCCCCTCTTGACCTCGTCCGCCCCATTTTTTATTCTCTACTATACTTAAGCTTTTAAGAGCCTAAGTATAGGGGGGCTAGACAACTTCTATACATTTTTTCTCCTTTGGTTTTCCTACGCTTAGCATGAGCTATGTCTTTTTCCTCGCTTTTCGTGCTCTAAGGACATATCACACGCTAAGTATAGGGGGGCGTGTATATATTACATACATATACTTTACCCATAGCTCATACTTTCGCATATTTTCGCGTATTTTTTGTATATGTTATGCAATAATTACGGGTGGGTAAAAATTGAAAAAAAATACTTTTTGTATAATACTTGTACAATCTTTTGTAAAAATTGGGAAAAAATTTTGTAAAATACATGTATACTTGTACAACACTTGTATAATCTATATAATACTCATAAAACACTTGTACCATAGGAGGTATACCAGAGTTTTATTAAAAAAATCAAAATCAAAGGCTTCTTATTTACTCTTGCACATCATCTCTGCATATGAAAAGAAAATAAAAAGAGTCTTGCATTTCATTCATCTACATAGCATGTCATCTGCATCTTATCTGCATATGCAAGGTGAAAAGTTAGTGGGTTCTGAACCAAGTTATGAGTAGATATTGAGGATGGACTTGATTTGACCTTAATCCACCTAATTTCAGAGGAACCTTATAGGAACTGGAGTTAAGATTTCTCAGGTCAAGTGACTTAGTTCTTTGAGTCCGCAAGTCTATGTTCACATGTCATCTTGATTAGTCTAAGTAGAATATCTAGTGCACACGCATGATTCTTTTAGATAATGACCTAACTTGGACAATCACTATCCGCATAGCTCTTCATTGATGAGGTGGTGAGGAGGTAGAATCCTTTAGCTTGGAGTAGCACACGAGTGGAAACATCCGTCCTCCTCTAAGGAGGGTAGTGCATCTCAACCTAGTCTGGTGGTGTTGACATCTAAGGACGGGATGTTGTGGGTTGCAATAATGCTCCAAAGAGGGATAGTCTACTGTCTCAAGAGGAAAAACTCCTAATGCACATGCTGCACCTTGTATATAGTTCAAAAAAATGCAAAAACTCCAAAAAAATCAGACAGGTCCAAGTGAAAATAAAATACCTGTCGAAGTATGTATATTAGCTAAGAAAATGGAGCTGGATGACTTGGCTACATTGGTCAAGCATCCCGAGATATGTAGCTACACTGGCTACCATCCATTCTTTTCTCTACCCCCTCCTCTTGAGCTGGTCGCACTTGAACTTAGAAGGGAATACCCCGCTCCTCGAGGAAAGAGTTACTGGATCGGGTAATTAGAGTTACCTTGTTAGTGTTTCTGAGCCATTTCTGATGTGGAGAGTTACATTTCACTTACACAGTACAAGTAAGAATCATAGTCATCAGAAATTTGTGTCTGAGGATTTGTTCTGACCTGACTATTGAGGAGTCTTGAATAGAAGACTTGTGAAACATGAAGTCTGTTAGGTCTTAAGTTCAGGTCCCAATGAGGTTCCGCCACACAATTAATCCAAAGGTCGAGTCAAGCTTCATTTTCAACTTTTGTTCATGACCTTGGTATGGAACCCAAAATCAATTCACTCTTGCATTTCATTTAGTTGCTCGGGGACGAGCAATGTTTAAGTATAGGGGGTTGATGAATCTGTGATTCATCACTCTTAAAGTTGAAAATAGAATCTTGTTCCCGAGTATTTAGCAGCATGTTTCCCTTTATCTTGCATTGTTAGCATAAATACATGCATACATAATACATGCATTTTAGCATCCATATTTGCATTGAATAAGAAGCCTAATTCACTTGTAAATATTCACCAACATTCATCTACTTATCTGTATATATTTTATACTACCTCCAAAGACAATAAAACTAACCCTATATGGTGTATATTACTCATTAATAATATAAGGAAAATGCCAAAAATTCCTAGCTTGTAAAATACCCAATAAAAATTCCAAACCCGGTTGGAGACCCCAGACCATAGAATGCAATATCTACCTCATACAACCTCTGATCTAGGTCCGCTCACTTTCAGATTAATACACATTCAAAGACTTTCAAAATGAGACCAATTTCATTTAAATCGGAGCTCGTATACAAAACTTGGAATTTCGGGCCTCTTTGTGTACTATATGTATGTATATTTGTACCCTTGTAAATTTGTATCTTATTTGACCTCATCTCTGTTTTTGCTCAACATAAAACTTGTAGATCTCATCGAGATCTACAACTTTCATGTTTTGAGTTTTCCGAAATTTGGCCTCCTTCTCTCTCTAATTCACCATTTTCTTTCAGCCATTCAGAGTAGGACACGTGGCACCCTCTGAATGCGCCACGCGGCCCGCTCAATTGTGCGCCACACGCCCTCCATCCTCCGTCGTCTGATCTCTCCCTCTCTCTCTTTATCTGGGCCATCCATCTTCACATCTCTCCTCAACCACCTTCTCAAGCTCAGATCCAATCTGGGTCATTCGTCAGCGCCTCTCACTCAGGCTGCCATGCGTCCCATATTCTCCACTGTCTGATGGCCTCCCTTCTCTTCTCATCGCCACCGTTCATTTCGTTTTGGATCCCTGTAGTTCGATCGAAGTCCCGATTTCATCAAGCCCTCCGTCTCCGCCTAAGTCTTAGCGAGCCACATGTCGTCTCATGGATCGCACGATCAGGTCCTCAAGACTTCATCCCGACCGTCCCTCTCCGCCTTCACTTACGGCCTCCATGTGGCGCCATCGTAACCCTTCAATCTCTCCCCTTTCATCTAATCCTAGCCATCCCATAGTGCCTGAGTCTCCGTCGTTGGATTGCGAGATCCAACGGCAGAGATGTCGTCTTCTACCTCCCGCAGCTCCTGCACCCATGTCGTCCATGTTGCGCGCAAGCTGTCCCCTTTCTATTTTCAGCCCCACTCCGGCCATCCTCTCCGCCCTCTACCCCCTCCACCTTGTAGCCCACTCTACCCTCATCCTCGCCGACCTCTTCAATCGCCATGAACTTCAAACATGTCACCCCACGACCTCCACCAACTTCATCTTCCATCATCTGTCACCGCCACCTTTCCGTATAAATACTCCGCCCCTGTCGAACTTCAGCCCCTTCTGCCATTACAGAGAGAAACCCCGAGCTCGACTCCACCTACTAGTGACAGTAATTAGGTCAGAATCCAAGTGAAGACAGAGATTCTTCTCCGGCGAGATCCACAGCTAAACCTGTCGTGTCACAGCCCCTCCGGTGAGCTGCACGAGCTCAGGAACCCTACCGACCTTCGAGCAACGACCAGGAGCTCAACTCTGAGCTCCAATCCCCAGGTAGAAACCTCCATTCCCCCTCCTATCTCTATTTTTATTTTCTTTATTTTTCTCGAATTTTATTCGCCTCCCACGATTAATATCACGTCCATCTGATTATGCACTGAGCTCCACCATGGAGCTCTGACCCTCGCGTGCTATTCCATTTCCATCGAGCGACGACCGCACCTCACTCCGACCAAAGCTCCTCCACCTTGGTGGAGGAGCACCACCAGACACCTTCATTTCACTCCAGGCCTCCCTCCACACTCGCCTTCCCCCCACAACCACTTTACACACCTTGGCTATTGAGCTAAGCCCTGCAGGAACAAATTCCTTCATTGGCCGGAAGCCTCACCAGAGCTCCCTCGACATTCATCGCCTCCGGCCCACAGACCTCCTCAGTCCCATCCAGACCCTCCGGCGACTTCCCGACGCTTCTCCAATCGTCACGAGCTGCTTAGGAGCCGCCGGCGAGCTTCATCGACTACGGGAAGAGGAGGCGGAGCTAGGAGGGCTTCACTGCAGCACAGCCACCTCCGCCGCAGGAGGTGGTGGACCGTTTGAGCACGAAGAACAGTAGCCGTCCGATCTCTATGATCGGATGGTTCTGAGCGAGCCACGTCGCCATCAACCCGCCGCCGCTAGATCAGGAGGATCCAACGGGCCGCATCGCGTTACGCACCAGCCATCAACAGCTGTTAGATCTCATCCATCTAAGGGTCCAACGAGCGCCACGTCGCCTCCACCGAGCCTCCTCCCTAACCATTAGGCTCGGAACCCCGAAGCTAGCTCGAGCCACGCCCGAGTCTGTAGCGCCCCCGAGCCGACCTCTGAGCCTCCGACTACTCTCGAGCCTGGGACTTCACATGTTTCTCACATGCGGTCTGGACATTTTATACTAAGGCCCCGGAAGTTTTATAAATTACAAATCAATCCCTACTAGGAGCACGTGAGGTGCACGTGTTTCAGTGGGTATTTTGCACACATATCCCCAACATTCTAGGTAATTGCATTTGAGGCCCTGTCAGCATGTTTAAATTTCAGTAATTTATTTTATGTATTTGCAATTTGGTCCCTATCTTTGCACGCATATTTAGGTACTTATTTGGCTTCATTTTTAAGTTCTAAAAATTGCATTGTGTAGCTTAACTTGTCCTCTTTCTTATGTGACACTTGTCTCATTTTTGTGACATCAGTGGATTTTATTATTATTAAATTAGTGAAATTGTCCATATTTTGCCCATTTGATGTCTTATTAATTCATAGTAAATTCTTTGTTGCTCCAAAAATCATCAAAAATTCACATTAGACTTAGGATAATTTAGTTTACATTGTGCCCAAAAATCTTTGCATTTGTATGCATTCTGAGGTTTGAATAAATTAATTGGTGATTTCCTTAATTGATTTTTAATAGGTCCAATTCACAAAGAATTTTAAGTTTATCAATTTTCCTGGATCCATCATACTTTGATCTATCTAGGATAATTTTATATTTATAAATATTGTGTTTTGGTATTTATTAAAATTAATTTTGTAAAAATCACCTAGCATTCAAATTTATTTCGCAGTAAATTCATAAAGTGTCAAAAAATTCCAAAAAATTAGTTAGCTTAATTTCATTGCATTACACATTCTGGCCAAGTTTCATAATTTTTGGACTTAGTTTGAGTACTTTTCTGAATGAACTTGTAAACTGGCCTGATATTGCATTGTCTTTCTTTTAAATTGCATAAAAATTGTTGAAAAATACCAAAAAGAATCTTCTGAAAATCCGACCTCTGAAATTTTCCTAAAATTTACCTAAGGATACAGCTGCCTCCCTGAGTTCGACCTTGGGCTAGCCCAAGTAAAATAAATTTGCCGCTCGTGATTAATTGGAATTTAATTAAAAGTGGTTTTTGATCAGTCCGTATTTACCTGACTACAATGAATGATAAGACATTAATTTGACCATTAATTTGATCGAATTAACAAGGGTAGTACGTGGCTCTTCAATCCCCAAGAGAAGGCCAAGCATTGGCCTGATCGCCAAATAAAATATGTAGAGAAGGTTAGGGTCTACTCTATATTGTATATACCATGGGTGTAAATAAATAATTATTTTTGCCAAAATAAAAATAAAATATTCTTTTTACCTCTTTGTATATATTTCTAAAAAACAAAAATTAGAAAAAAAATAAAAATAAAATAAAATTCTCTCTACCTTGTACATAATACATGTATATATGATTCCTTCTCTATTTATTTTACATCTGTAAATAAATAATTAAAATATAATATAAATTTTTTTATACTCCAAAAATTATGTTATAAATAAATAAAATATAAAATAGGGATATTTTTGTAAAAATAATAAATTAAAAATAATTGTACAAAATACATATGTATATTATACATGTATATAATACTCTATACTATATATATACTAATTTATTTTTCAAAAAAATAAATAAAAATTACAGAAAAATTCTTTAAAAAATAATAAACATTTTTCATTTTATTATTTTTAAATTTAAATTCATTTATTATTTTTAATGCATTTATCTTTCATTTTCCATGATATTTTGTCATGTAGTCTATTTTATCTTTTCCCCCAATGCTTATGATTGGTCCATGCCAGATCATTGACCCAGGTCACTGGTGAGCCAAAAAATCAACGAGAGACTAAGGGAGATAAATATCACAGGTCGTTGCGACCTCAATCCCTCAAATAGGACTCAACAAGAAAAAATAGACCACCAAAATAAATCAAAAAGTCAATAATATCGAATAGTGGTCTCGCTATTTATTTAACCTGGTATAGCGACCAGGGTCAAACACAAGGTGCACGGGTTGGCTGAAAAGGCCTATGAAGTAGTCAGAAAAGCAAATAAAATAAAGAAAATATTTTTGGTGGATTTTATGGATTTTTTAAATTTTTTTGTATTTTTAATTATGAAGAAAAATAGGAAAAAGGCAAAAAGAGGCACACTCAATGAATTATTTAATACCACAAAACAACTCCAAAAATTACAATAAAAATATTTTTATATTTTATGAATTTATAAGTGTTTTTAGTAATTTTCTCAGAATTTTATGATTTTTAGTTGATTTTCTAAAAATCAAATAAAGGAGAAAACTGAAATCAATGTGCAACCAGATTTGAAAGGTTATTTAAAAATATCTAAATAAATCTAAAAATCTGGAGGTAATTTTATATCAAACTATAAATGAAAACTAAGCTACAGAAACACAAATTGTAATTTTTTGATTTTTTTAAATTTTTTTAATAATTTTTGTAAGGTTTTTACGCTTTTATAATTTTTAGGGGTTTTTTAGATCCAAATCAAGCAAAAATTTAACTGAAGTAAGCAAATACCAAAGCAAATAGTATCCAATTTTTTTAGAATATTTAAATGATTTTTTATATTTTAAATTGATTTTATAATTCAAACAGTAAAAAAACAAGGGTTTTTTAATTTTTAAAAATATAAAAACAACTAAAAAATGTCCCAAAAAATTAGTAAAATTTTTACACAGTGGCAAGGGCCATGTATCCAAATTTCACCAAATTTGGAGTTAATTCAATATTTTATTCAACCAATAAACAAGGCACAACACACAGGGACCAAAGTGCAAGAAAACTAAGTTCCAGAGCCAAACGATAACATACATTAAAAATCTGGGGCCCAAATTGCAAAAATCCCAGAAGGGCACGAGGTACACACGTGAATCACGTAAACAAGGGCATATATGTCATTCCTATTTATAAAAATATAAACGGTAAAAACTCGAAACTATAGGATAGAATATGCAAATGCTCAACAAATCACGTGTCGATGCACGTGCTCCACATATAGAGGGTTTAAAATTAAAATAAAAGAAACACAAGGTCCTATATGCAAATTACCTAAAATAAAAACAACTACAAAACTTAATTACAGGGTTGAAAAGTAAATGCAAAAACAAAAAGGGCTCAAGAGTAAATTATCCTTATTATTAAGATCTGACGACTGAAAGGGAATCCACTTAAGATCCAACGGTGGAGAGTGGATGGTACCCTTTCGATGATCGACATCCCAGATCAGATCCTGAGTTAGATCCAACGATAGAGGCTCCCTGGTGAACGGAGGGCTGAGATTAGAACTAGGGCTACACCTGATCGGATGGTGGAGGAAGCCTCTGGAAGAACAGGTCACCGACGAACTTCGCTCGACCGTTGCGCGTGCCTGAGTGCTCCTCCGATGCTGTTGGGAGGGGAAAAGGTAGCTGGTGTCGTTCTGCAGCTGGTGGAATGTTCCGATGGGTCAGGAAAGTCCTAGAACGACCCAGCGGTGAGGTGGACCTGGAGCAGTCGTTCTTCAGTAGTCGAGTTTCCAGATGAGGCCCATTTGCATGTGATTCCTGCACAAGAAGAACGCTGGGTTGAGGGAAAACTGCCTCGACCCATTAGCAGGCGAAGGAGGTGACTGTGTGGGGCGGGGCGGTGCCCTCCGATGAGGTGACAACGGAGGAGGGCGATGAACATGTTCCTGGGCGAACTAGGGTGAGCGAAGGGGCGAAGAAGATGGAGAGGGGTCCGGCGAAGGAGAAGGAATGGTCGGGAGGATGAATGGATGAACGGAGTGCAGGGAGTGGTCGATGAAAGCTTGGCGCTCGGCGAACTAAAAATCAAAAATCAAACGAAACGAGAAGAGATCTAACCTAATGGATGGCTGTAGTCGTCTGTGCTGGAGGTCGGAGACCTCCGGGGATCCTCGCCTCGATGGAGCAACGCCACCAGAGGCTCGAGCTCGTTGGTGGTGGAGCGCGGCAGCGATGACCACCGGACCTGGGGCAAACACGTCCTTCCTCGCTGCAACACCCCCTAGGGCTTGCTGTCACTCAAGGCTAGAAGGTGCAGGTCCTAGGAGTCGAAGACGGAGGCTGAAGGTACGGGAAAATGTGGCTCCAGGTGAGTCTTTATACTGTAGAGGTCCGAGAAAGAAGGAGATCAGGCGCGCAATCCAAAGCTCAGACCCCTAAGGAAAAGATTGGGTATGTGTCATGGATCTTAGCTCGATAATCGGAGCACGAGGTTTAAGGAAATGGAAGGCGGATCGAGGCGCCAAAAATCAGAGAAATCGGATCGGCGCGAAGATCCGTGAGGGATGTGATCCTAGGGGGGAGTTGACCGGGGGTCAACATCCCCCGTGGACCAATGAGAAAATTCCATTCTAAAATTATTTGTAAATTCAAAATAAAATAGAAAATGATTTTATTTGAAAATATTTAAAAAATGAAAAATGTTTATTATTTTCCAAATTGTTTTTTAGTGATTTTATTTATTTTTTTAAAAAAAACTTATATTATTTTATATACAAGTATAAAATATCTCTGTATTTTTTTTATTTTCTTCTTTTTGTATGATTATCCCAATATTATATTTTATTTATTTACATCATAAAATTTGGGATATAAAATAATTTTATTTGATTTTTATTAATTATTTACAAGGATAAAATAAATATGTCTTTTATTCTTATATACATGGTATATATACAGTGAAGAGAGAGAAATTATTTTCTTTTTATTTTTATTTAATTTTCCTGATTTTTATTTTATTTTTATAAATATATACACATTATGAGAAACACATAATTATTTTTATTTGATGAAAATAAAATATATACACTAAGAGGGGGATTTTGTGCAAGGTTGAGTTACCCTATCTCTCTCTACTTATTTTATTTTGCGGTCAAGCCCATATTGGGCCATCCCTTGGTTTTAGGTCACTCAATATTTATTCCAAATATTTCCCTCTTTTTCTTTATTTCTTTATTCTTTTATTTTTGTACAAAAACATGCTAATTATTGCTATTTGCACAACGCATGCTATTTGGTAATTTATTCTATTTACAAACATATACATGGTGTTTTGCAAAGATTTTTAGCTAAAATAAAAGAATAAAGAGTGATGAATGAGGATTCATCACCCCCATATACTTTACTTTTGCTAGTCCCTTAGTAAACACTTATTTGAAAAAGAAGTGAAAAAGAAAAGAAAAAGAAAAAGAGGGGAAAATGAATCAATGCTGATTATTAAACTTGCCTTCATTAAATTGAAGTATGGAGCTTAGTCAGATCTTTGGATTATTAATGTGTCGGAACCTTATTTGGACTTAGGTTTAAAACTTAACAGCCTCTAAGTTCTACTAATCTATAGTCAAGACTCCTCAACAATCCAGATCAGAACAAGTCTACGTACACAAACCCTGAAGACCATGAATCTTTTCTTGTACTGTGTTAGTGAGGTATAGCTCTCCACCTCAGAATAGCAAAATGACAACCCTCCCCAACAAGGTAACTCTAAGACCCTTGTCTGGCAACTCTTTCCTCGAGGAGCGGGGTATTCCCTTCTAAGTTCAAGTTCAATCGGCTCAAGAAGAGGGGGAAGAAGAGAATGGATCATGGCTAGTGTAGCCATGTATCCTTGGGAGCTCAACCAGTGTAGCTAAGTCTCCCTCCTGCAAGCTTCATAAGATGGAACATGGATACCATAAGCTTTTCTTTATTGCGCTATATACACTCCGGTGGGATTATTATTTTCTCTCAGACCCACCACTTTTTGGAGTTATTCTTTTCTTTTGCTTTTTTATGTGCATATTTACAACATATCTACATGTGCAGCATATGTACATAAGGAGTTTTTCCTCTTGAGCCAGTAGACTATCCCTCTTTTGAAGCATTATTGCAACCCACAACTCCTGTCGTTAGATCTCATGGTGACCAGACCAAGTTGAGATGCACTTCCTTCACTAGAAGAAGAAGAGAGGTTCCGCCTAGAAGTACTACCCTCATATGCTACCCCAAGTCAAAGAAGACTGCCTCCTCACCACCTCATCCGTAGAGAGCTCGGTGTAAAGTGCTTGTCCAAGTAAAACCATTGTCTGTAAGAGTCATGTGTGTGTTGTTAAGTGTTCTACTTAGGCTCATCGAGATGACATATGATCATAGCCTAGTTGACTCAAAGAATTAAGCCACCGTGGACCTGAAAAGTCTCAACCCTAAGCCCTATAAGGTTCCCCTTAGAATTAGGTGGATTAAGATCTTAACCAAGCTCCATTTTTTAATTTAATTCCAGGCTAGTTTAAATGTCAACTATGATTCAGGAAAAACTATACAAATATTTACAAAGATATAATTTACAAAATTTTACAAATGTGCAAAATTTTTGAAAAATGTTTTGAAAACATGGATTTATGCATGAATGCAAGTGTTGCAAAATATTTACACAAGATTTTTGCAAACTTTTGCTTTTCAAAACATTTTACAAAAATTTTGTACTATACATAATTTTGATATCAAAATATTTACAAACTATTTACACAAAATATTTTTACAAACATTTTTACAAAAATAATTTTGTACAAATAGCTATGTATGTGCAATAAAAGAATTTTATTTACAAGGTAAAATTTTTAATTTTTATGGATTTTTAAGGGTTTTAGCCATTTTTATTTATTAACACGCTCACACAAAGTACGAGTTATGGCTAAAGTGTATATGAAATATATACGACACCCCCTATACTTAGCTCGAACGATGTCCTCAAAGTGAATCAAGAGCGATGAAGAAGACATAACTCGTGCTTAGTATAGGGAAGTGAAAAGAAAGGCTATATACAAAGAAGAATAAAAGAATAGAAAGGAAAGAGGATCTCGGGGGTTTCCCCCTATACGCAGGATCAAGTAATTCTAAGTATAGTGGGCTGTACACAAAGGGAAATCCGAGTGGAGAATGTACAGGGTCTACCTCCCCTATACTTAGGGTAAAATATCCCTAAGTGTAGGCAGCAAAACAGAGGTAGAAATGAAACAAAAGGAACTCAAAAGTCTCACACCCCCCCATACTTAGGGTAAAGTGCACCCTAAGTATAGCAACATCGAAGATGCAATTGGGGTGTTGGACTGAAGAATAGTGTGATATGGACAACTGGATCTATACAAGTCGGGAGAACAGTGATAATCAGGCATGAGATGCAATAGATGTGACTCAAGAGACCACATCTCATGCAAAGTGAATTGGGGCAACGTCAACGACCAGCGGCTCATGATCTAGATATGGTTTGAGCCGCTGCTCGTTAACACGAAAGGTACTCTCAGAAGACAACTCAGATATATCAATACTCCCATTGTTGTGTACCTTTCAGACCAAATAGGGTCCCTACCATTTGCTCTGCAGCTTCCCTGGAAATAATCTCAACATGGCATCGAACAACCATACTCGTTGTCCTGTCTCAAACTGTTTGTGGCTGATATGAGAATCATGCCACTCCTTCACTCTCTCCTTATACTGAAGGCTGCTCAAAAAGGCTGCATCACGAAGCTCCTCCAGGGCTGCTAACTCTGCCCTCCTCTGATCTCCTACACTCACTGGATCCATCAGAATATCTGTGACTGCCCAAAGTGACCTATGTCTCAGCTCAACAGGTAAATGGCAGGGCCTACCATAAACGAGGCGAAAGGGAGATGTACCCAAAGGCGTCTTGAAGGACGTCTGATATGCCCACAAGACCGAGTCCAAAAGCTATAACCAATCCTTTTGGTCAGGGCGGACGACCTTCTGCAATATAGTCTTGATCTCCCTGTTCGGCACTTCAGCAAGACCATTGGTCTGAGGATGATACGTATGGCTACTCGATGTTCCATGCTGAACTCACTAGCAAGGGCCTTTACCTTGTCGTTGACGAAATGAGACCCCCCGTTTGATATCGAAACTCTAGGCACCCCGAACCGTGAAATGATATTCTTCCTCAAAAATCTGCAAATAGTCCTAGCATCTGCAGTTCGGGCGGGGATGGCCTCAACCCAACAACTAACATAATCCACGGCCAACAGAATGTACTCGTATCCCTAACTTTTAGGGAATGGACCCATGAAATCGATGCCCCATGCATCAAAAACCTCACAGAAGTGAATGGGCTGCATCGGCATCATATTACGCTGTCCACAAGTGCCCATCCTCTGACAGTCAGTACACCTCTTCACAAACCCATCAAAGTCCTTGAAGAGAGTAGGCCACCATAGGCCGGATTGGAGCACTTTTGTGTCGTTCTCCTCCCAGAGTGATGTCCTCCTGCCTCAAGCTTGTGGCAGTAAGTGAGGATGTTGTGGTGCTCCTCCTGAGGAATGCACCTACGCCAGACACTATCCCCTCCTTCATGGTAAAGGACGGGATCCTACCAATGGTAGAACTTGGCCTTTGCGAGGAAGGTCTCAAGTCGCTTCCTGGGCCAATCTTGTGGGACTTTCTTGGCAACAAGAAAGTTCACAATATCGGCGTACCACGGGAGAGAGCTGATATCAAGGATCGCCTCATCTGGGAAGGTCTCACAAATAGGCTCGATCTGCTCAGAATCCTCACGAAAATCCAATCGGGAGAGATGATCCGCCACCACATTCTTGACTCCAGGCTTATCCTTAATCTCTATGTCAAACTCCTGGAGTAGAAGGATCCATCTGGTCAATCTGGCTTTGGCATCCTCCTTTGCCATGAGGTACCTGATGGTGGTATGATCAGTGAAGATGGTCACTCTAGATCCAATGATGTAAGATCTGAACTTATCTAGGGCGAACACTACGGCTAGCATCTCCTTCTTAGTGACGATGTAGTTCCGCTGAGCGAAATCCAGAGTCCGCCTAGCGTAGTAAATGGCAAATGGCACTCCATCCCTCCTCTGTCCCAGCACGGCCCCTACGGCAAAATCGGAGGCATCTGTCATGATCTCGTATGGGAGAGACCAATCAGGCGGCTGGAGGAGAGGAGCCTCTACAACTAGACTCTTGAGAGTCTCAAATGATGCTAGACACTTATCATCCACAATGAACTCGATGTCTTTTGTCAGCAGATCAGTCAAAGGTCGGGCAATACGACTGAAATCATGAATAAATCGTCGGTAGAAACCGACGTGCCCCAAAAAAGATCGCAACTGCCGCAAGTTGGACGGTGGACTGAGTTTCCTAATGATGTCCACCTCAGCTGGATCAACCTCCATGCCCTTGTTGGAGATGATATGGCCAAGCACCGTCCCCTGAGTCACCATGAAGTGACTCTTCTCCCATGAAAGCACCAGATGTACCTCAATACATCGCTGGAGGACGCGGTCTAGGCAGTCAAGACATGAATCGAATCCGTCGCCGTAGACCGAAAAGTCGTCCATGAAGACCTCCAAGCACTCTCCCACCATGTCTGAAAAGATGGACAACATGCACCTCTGGAATGTCGCCGGAGCGTTGCACAATCCAAAGGGCATCCGTCTGAAAGCATATGTCCCAAAGGGACAGGTGAAGGTAGTCTTGTCCTGGTCCTCGGGCGCAATCGCCACCTGGTTGTATCCGGAGTACCCGTCCAAGAAACAGTAATGGCTCTTCCCGACTAGCCTCTCTATAATATGATCAATAAAAGGTAGCGGGAAATGATCCTTCTTGGTGGCCTGGTTCAATCGTCTGTAGTCCACACAGACCCGCCAAGAAGTGGGTACCTGGGTAGTGATCTCCTCTCCAGACTCACTGACAATTGTGGTGATGCCCGTCTTCTTGGGCACCACATGCAATGGACTAACCCACTTGGAGTCGGAGATGGGGTAGATAAAATCGGCGCTCCACCATTTCGAGATCTCCTTCATGACAACGTCTCGAAGGTTCGGTTTCAGTCGCCGCTGGAACTCACGCGACGGCTTCGCGTCCTCCTCAAGATAGATATGGTGGGAGCACAAGGTCGGACTTATCCCCCGGAGATTGGCTACGCTCCATCCAATCGACTTGTGGTTCTTTTCAAGAACCCACATCAGATGGGATTCTTGCTCTCCAGTCAAATTCGTTGAGATAATGATTGGGTACATCTCATGCTCGCCCGCAAGGAATCGATACTTCAGCGATGATGGTAACTGCTTTAGCTCTGGACAACTTGGTGCTGGCAGATCTGTCCTCTGAAAAGTCTGAGTGAATGCGACCAAATCGGCATGGGAGAATGAGAACTCTCGCTCACAATCTGAATCTGGCAAAGGCTGCTCTGCTGGTGTGTCTCTGCTCTTTATGGAATCAGCCTCCTCTCTAGCTGTAGGCTCAGTGGAAGTCCGACATGGTATTAAATCATCAAACTCGTCCCAGTCAATATCTGACTCCGAGGGATCTGTATCAGAATCACAAGAGAAATCTGCCTCACGATCGGGAATCGGCTCTACTTCCTGAGATGTATCTTGGACCAGGAATGCACTCTTGATGAATCCTCATTCATCACTATTTATTCTTTTATTTTAGCTAAAAACCTGTGCAAAACACCATGTATATATGTGTAAATAGAATAAATTGTGTTCCCCATATTTTGTACATATTTGTAAAAAAAACTAAAATAAAAATGGGAAAAATAAAAGAAAAAAATAAAATAAATAAAATCTCTCTCTACAGTGTACATATACCATGTATATAGAATAAAAGGCTTATTTCTTTCTCCATGTAAATAAATCATAAAAATAAAATAAAAATACATTTTTATTCCAAATTTTATGTTATAAATAAATAAAATATAAAATTGGAATAATTATACAGAAATAAACAATTAAAAATAAAAATCAAAAATACATATATGTATATACCTATATATAATAATAATATAATGTAAATACGTTATTTATTTTTCAAAAAAATTATTAAAAATTACTAAAAATACTTTAAAATAAATAAACATTTTTCATTTTGAAAATTTTTCGAAATAAAATCATTTACTAATTTTAATTGAATTTTCAGATATTTAATAAATGGAGGCTTCTGATTGGTCCACGGGGGATGTTGACACCCGGTCAACTCCCCCCCCTGGACCACTCGACACGGATCCCTTCGCCCCGACCCGATTTCTCAGAATTTTCACGAGATGATCCGCCTCCCATTTCCTGAAACCCCGTGCTCCATTTGTAGCCTGGTGATCCGAAACCCTCGCCCACTGATCATTTTAGGGATCCGTGCTTCGCCAAACCCTGCCCGACTCCATTTAGCCGAACCCTTTCCACTATTTAGTCGAGCTCCGGCCGCAATTTCAATCCATCTTTGGCCTCTGTCTTCCATCCCAGGACCTCCATTACCCTCCTTAGAGTGACAGCTATCCGAGGGAAGTGTCGCAGCGAGGAGAAGGCGGCCCTAGCCATTGATCCAGCAACTTGCGACGCCGTGCTCCACCACCGAGCAAGCCTAGCCTCTGGCCCCGACAAGCCATCGAGGCCATGACCCTAGGAGCTTCCTTAACCCCAGCCCAGTCGATTGCATCCATCAGGTACCCTCGATTCCCCCTAGGTTCGCTTAATTTCCATTTTCGCCCAAATCGCGCCGCCAGCTTCGCCGGTCGATTCCCCGTGCTCCGCTCATCCATTGATAGATCTGACCCCCGATTCACCTTCACAAGACTCCTCTCCATCTTCTACGCATCTCCGATCATCCTGTCTCGCCTCGAAGCAAGACATCAGGTCTCCTCCGCCGTCGCTTTGCCGGAGACCATGCTCCGCCCCCTTCCGATCACCCATTCCACCCATAACCGGGTCGAGGCACTTTTCCCTCGACCCAGCATTCGTTCTGTGCAGCATGCAGGTCAAAGCGACCTCATCTGGAGGTCCATTAGTCCAGGCACAGGAGCTTCGCTCCTCCTTCACCGCCGGAGCTTCCCGGCTTCATCGGAGGTATCCACCAGCTGCGGAAGAGTCCGAACATCCTTCTACACATCTAAGCAGCCCAAGAGGAGGTCCAGCACATACGGATTGAGCCGGTGAACTTCGCTGGAGTCGAGTTCTTCCAGGACCTCCAGCTATCGTCTGATTAACCATTTGCTCCAGTTTTGATCCGGACTGTTCATCCTCGAGAGACATCCACAGTCCAATCCATCAGGGCTTTGATCCGGACCGATCATCGACGAAGGGGTATCCACGCATATCAGCCGTCAGGATCAGCACATGGCACGCCCTCGTCTGTCCGATCTTAATAAGAGGGTAATTTGCACTTATACCCCTCTTTTTATTGCATTTATAGTTTAGTCTTGTAAATATTTGTCGTAGTTGTTTTTATTTTGGATATTTTGCACATTGGACCTTGATGTTTATGTTACTTGCATTTTAGTCCCTGCCTGTGTGAGACACGTGCTTCGTCACGTGTTATTTTGGACATTTTGCATGTATGGGCTTGGGGTCTATTTCTGTTATGGAATGAAATTTAGTTTCTGAAAATTGCATTTATACCCCTGTGCGTGAATGTATTTGAGAATGTGTTGATTGTTTGCGAATTTTACACTTTCCACCCTAAGGCTTTTGCATGTGTTACGTCTAAGCCCCTAGAAGTATGTTTTCTTACATTTAGGTCCCTATGTGATGTAGCTCTTTTATTTGTTGGATAAAATAGCAAATAAAATCCAAATTAGGTGAAATTTGGACATGTGGCTCCTGCCACTATATAAAAATTTCCCTAAGTTTTTGGGACATTTTTATTGCTTTTTGATATTTTTAAAAATTCAAAAACAGTGATTTTCGTTACTATCCGGAAAAGAAAATCAAAGAAAAATATAAAATCTTTTCTAAAAATCCTAAAAAATTAGGGATTGTTAGTTTTGTTGTTTTCTACCTTCAGTCCAATTTTTGGCTTATTTGGATTTATATATAAAATCATAAAAAATGAAAAACCTTAAAAATCTTATAAAAATCATAAAAATTTTATAAAACGCAAAAAATGCAAACTCTTTTTCTGTAGCTTAGTTTTTGTTTATATTTTTCATAAAAATTGTCTCCAGATTTTTATAAACCAATTATATATTTTTAATTGGTCTTTCAAGTCTGGCTGCACAGTAACCCACTTTTTCCTCTTTCTCTATTTTTAGAAATTCAAAGAAAATTGAAAAATTCTGAAAAATTCACCAAAACACTTAAAACATAAAAAACACAAAAATAATTTTATTTTAATTTTTGGAGTATTTTTGAGTGCTTAAATAAATTGTTGAACTTGCTTGTTTTCCCATTTTCTTATATAATTAAAAAAATAAATAAACAATTAAAATCCACCAAAAACATTTTCTCTTTATTTTATTCTTTTTGACTACTTCGTAGGCCATCTCGGCCATCTCGTGCTCCCTGAGTCCGACCCTGGTCGCTATACCAGGTTAATAAACTAGCGAGGACTGCTGTTGATTTTTATTGTTTTGTTTCCCTGCTTTGGTGGTTCTACAATTTTCTTGATTGAGCTGAGTACTGAGATCCGAGTCGCAACGACCCTTGATTGATTTATACCTTCACCCGGGTCTTGGTCATTTTTTCGGCTCATCAGAATGGCGCCGTTGCCGGGGAGCACGGCTTAGTAGTCTTGTTTTTCATTTTTTATTTGATTTTGTTTTCCGTGGCTTTTCGTGGCTTTCTGATTTCCTATATTTTCTTTTATTTTTATTTTTATTTTTTGTTTTTGTTTTGTTTTTGTTTGATTTTTGTGTGTTTATTTTATTTTATTTTTGCATTTAGTTTGTCTTAGTTTCTTTTATTGTTTTTTCCTATATTTTTATAATAACTCGGCACATCAACACCTCTGTTGTTTTCTTGTGAGGGGCCCAAGGACCGAGGCGGTTCTTCTCGTAGAGCCGACGCAACCGCGGGATTCGGAGGCGGCTCCCTTCTGCACGGAGCCGTAGGAGAGCGCAAGTAGGCGAGCAGGGGCGCGGGAGTGATAGATTAACTTAGAATAGTAGTTTATTTTTAGACCATTTGTTTATTGTAATAATACATGTACCCAGACTTTCAGAGACTTGTGGATTACGGGGTTTGTTTCGCCGAGCATCGGTGTTCGGGGGACCCCACCGCTGTTTTGTTTTCCCGCTTTTCATTTCTTTGATTTCACATGAATTTCTGTACTTGAGCCCCTAGATCTAGGTTATTATTTCGTTGAGCCAGGTAGCACTAGGTCCAAAGCCCTAATAGAACATCTGTTCCTATAGATTACATTTGGATCTAGGCAAATAAAATCAGTGCTTCACGATAATAGGAGTTTTTGTTTACGACGGTTCTCGCCTTTGCATCCATATAGTTAGTTTATATTTATGCGCGGATCATAATTGCATGTAGACTGCTGGAGTCAGGTACGCCTTCTATCTCATGCATGCATCATTGATTTTGTCGCGCATCGGCTTTTCCTCTTTCCTCCCTCTGTTTTTCTGGACTTAGGAATAAAAGGAAATCGGAAAATTCGTTAGATGATTTTTGAAAAATACATAAAAAGAAAAACAATAAAATCATGAATGCTAATCACACTTGACCTAAAAGACACCTCATTTACAAATCTGTCTTGGGGAGAGTAACCCGCATCCTAGGCTAGAGCCATATCCGATTTCTTGACTGACTACCGGCCTTTTTTCGAGACAGTCGGTTGAGAATGTTGGATTCCTATCAGCTCACGTAATCGCTCTGAAAGACTGACTTGATCACCTAAATAAAATTGATAAGATAATTGACCGATCCCTTACGGTCTTCGGCTCAGTGTGCGTAGGTGAATCGGGGATTTGCTTTCTCATCTTGTGTGTTTTCCAAGATCCCTTCTGCATTCTTCCCATCTATCTTCTCCTATCCTTCTCCCACCAACCCTCCCTTCAGTCTTCTATTTCTCCCTCTCCTATATCCCTGGATGATGGACCCCCCGTACTTCTGGCCGGCTTTTGCGGCTTCTTCTTCACCTTCTGACCATCATTCCAGTCCACCTTTGAGGGAGGATGGATCCCCGACCAACCTCCCGTTCCCTCCCTCCCATCCCTTTCATTACTCTGGGCATGTTGCGCTAGACGTCCGCGGAGATCAGATGGAGCAGAAGCGAGGCCCTGACGATGCCATTACTGAGTTAAGAGTGCACTCCGTTCGTGATCAGAGAGAGCAGATGTGAGTATCAGATGCCTCCTATGCCAGATTAATGGATGAGCAGATAAGACTTGGAGCTCAGTCAGCTTCTACACTAGGTCCATTCATTCTGGATTTGAAGCTTATTCAGAGACTGCCGACATTTTCAGGGGAGGTGCACGAGGAGCCCTATCTTCACCTGTCCGAGTTCGAGGAGTTTTGAAGGACACAGATCTATTCAGACATTACTGCAGAGGAGATGATGCTGAAGACCTTCCCATTCACACTTCAGGACAGAGCCATGAGATGGCATCGACGGTTGGGAAGGAGATTCGCTATGTGGGGAGAGCTACATCGAGAGTTTCTACATAGATTCTTTACCTAGCATAGAGCAGACATGGTGCGGTCCTTGATCACAGAGTTTTCAGTAGACCCCCAGGAGCCATTGCACGAGGCATGGCCGAGGTTTCTTGACCTCTTGAGGATATTTCCCGACCACGGACTTCCACTGACAGACCTTATTGAGATTTCCATGCGGGGGATGACCGCAGAGCAGATAGCACTGGTGATTACCTCATGTGGCGGTTCACACCGCGATTCCGACATTGACTTACTAGATGTCATCTCGAGGTTACTTTCACAGAGACCATCTTTACGAGATACTGTAGTCGGGACAACACATTAGGACCTTGCACTACCAGTGGGGTGTGTCGCACGATATGAGGATACAGTTTCTACACACCAGCCCAAGGACTTGGATTCTGCAGCACCACAGAGTATAGAGGAAATGACTGTTACAATGGAGATTCTGACCCAGAGTCTACTCGAGTTCCCGTTGGTCTTCCAGCTAGAGTTCGAGTCAGCCCCAGAGTTCTCAGTTGACGATTCTTGGATATCAGATCTTGTGATACTCCAAGAGCTGGAGGATCCCCGCTACTACAGCCATTGATCAACCACTTCAGTGTCTAGTCCCGGATGATTCAGCTTCTCTTCTGCAGAGACACTTCTCGGAGTCAGATAGACATCATGACTCAGCCTAGCAGCCACAGCTCGATATGGGATACCACTCTGAGAGACCAGACATAGATAGTCCCATATTCGAGCCTTTTGTCCTCCACTTTGTTGAGACAGATTCACTTGCTGGGGATCATATGGCAGCCAGCATTGCTGCAGAGTGAGGATCAGCTGCAGACACACTTCCAGCCTTCGCAGTGTTGACCAGTACCTTCTCCTGCTTCCAGATTGCCGAGAGCCAGACTTCAGATGATGATACAGCCTGGTGCACAGAGTGGATACTTGACAACATCGCAGATGCCCTTCTAGATCCTAATCCTCTATTTCTCACTGATGATCTCGTATTTCTCCCCGAGGGTTATCTGCGGGAGAATGCCACACATGATGAGTACTCGGTTTCACCTTCTGATAGTGTATCCGAACTGGCGGATCACGAAACCGAGTCTTCCGATCCTTCTGATTCTGAGTCATCTCACATCGATGACCCTCGCGAGGATGAGCTGATCCTTGAGATATTCGATGATCTGTCTGAGTTGTCTCCATCATATGCATCAGATATCGGTTTTCTTAAAGAGTCTCCTGATCTTCACTTTCTGTACCTCTTTGAGACACTGATCGATGTGGAGGATTCCATGACTGATCCATCCTTCTCCACGTTTGATGTCTTCGGCTCTACACTTCCACTCTAGTCTGATCCTGAGCTGTTAATTTCTTTTGTGCTATCGGATCCCGATCACATCTTCTGATATTCTTGGCCGGTAGCAGACACCCGCCTGATTGCATACCTGGGTGTCATTCTTTACACTATTGAATTCGTCGTTGTTCTCATACCGAGACTAAGACGATAGTACGACATTCGCCTTACAGATGTCGTCCTGAACCTTGACACAACGTTATCCTAGCCTTTGCGCCCATCTAGGGGTGTAAAACCTAGCGCTTGTTGAGATGCACCTCAATATTGTACCCTTTTATATATACGTGTTTTGTCGTGATTTGATCTTTCTCTCTTCTGTGTTTGTTTTCACCCCAGGTCTCGCTTAGGAATCATCTTTGCTATACTTAGGATATACCTCATCCTAAGTATAGGGGGTGGAAACACCGAGTTGTTCCTTTCGTTCAGTTTCATCACTTCTGTCGTTGCCTATACCTAAGGATTCTTCACCTTAAGTATAGGGGGAGTGATGCCCTTCCATCTTGTATATACTTGTTTTCTTCGTGTTTTTCTACCTCTGTTTTGCTGCCTATACTTAGGGATATTTCACCCTAAGTATAGGGGAGGTAGACCATGTACATTCTCACTCGAATTTCCCTTTGTCTACAACATGCTATACTTAGGATTATTTGATCCTAAGTATAGGGGGAAACCCCGAGATCCTCTTGCATTTCTATTCTTTCATTTGTTTTTGTATATAGCCTTCCTTTTCACTTCCCGATACTAAGCACGAGTTATGTCTTCTTCATCGCTCTTGACTCTGAGGACATCGTTCGAGCTAAGTATAGGGGGGTGTGTATATATTCCATATATACTTTAGCCATAACTCGTACTTTGTGTGAGTGTGTTAATAAATAAAAATGGCTAAAACCCAAAAATCCATAAAAATTAAAATTTTCCCCTGTAAATAAAAATTATTTTATTACATACATAGCTAGTTGTACAAACTATCTTTGTAAAAATGTTTGTAAAAATCTTTTGTGTAAATAGCTTGTAAATATTTTCATATCAAAATTATGTATATAGTACAAAATTTTTGTAAAATATTTTGAAAATCAAAAGTTTGCAAAAACCTTGTGTAAATTTTTTTACATATTCTGCAAAACTTGCATTCATGCATACATCCATGTTTTCAAAATATTTTTCAAAAATTTTGCACATGTGTAAATATTTGTAAATAGCATCTTTGTAAATATTTGTACAGTTTTTCCTGGATCATAGTTGACATTTAAACTAGCCTGAGAGGAACCTTATAGGGCTTAGGGTTGAGACTTTTCAGGTCTAGGGTGACTTAATTCTTTGAGTCCACTAGGCTATGATCATATGTCATCTCAATGAGCCTAAGTAGAGCACTTAACAACACACACATGACTCATATAGACAATGGCTTGACTTGGACCTGTACTTTACACCGAGCTCTCTACGGATGAGGTGGTGAGGAGGCAGTCTTCCTTGACTTGGGGTAGCATATGAGGGTAGTACTTCTAGGCAGAACCTCTCTTCTTCTTTTAGTGAAGGAAGTAAGTCTCAACTTGGTCTGGTTGCCATGAGGTCTAACGACAGGAGTTGTGGGTTGCAATAATGTTTCAAAGAGGGATAGTCTACTGGCTCAAGAGGAAAAACTCCTTATGTATATATGATGCACTTTGTAGATATGTTGTACAGATGCACATCAAAAAAATGCAAAAAGAAAATAACTCCAAAAAAGTGGTGGGTCTGATAGAAAATGATAATCCCACCGGAGTGTATATAGTGCAATAAGCAAGGCTTGGGACTCATGTTCCATCTTATGAAGCTTGCAGCAGGGAGACTTAGCTACACTGGTTGAGCTCCCAGGGATACATGGCTACACTGGCCATGGTCCATTCTCTTCTTCCCCCTCTTCTTGAGCTGGTTGAACTTGAACTTAGAAGGGAATACCCCGCTCCTCGAGGAAAGAGTGGCCAGACTAGGGTCATAGAGTTACCATGTTGGGGAGGGTTGTCATTTTGCTAATCCTGAGGTGGAGAGCTATACCTAACTTACACTGTGCAAGGAAAGATTCATGGTCTTCAGGGTTTGTTTATGTAGACATGTTCTGATCTGGATTATTGAGGAGTCTTGACTATAGATTAGTGGATCTTAGAGGCTGTTGAGTTTTAAACCTAAGTCCAAATAAGGTTCCGACACATTAATAATCCAAAGATCTGACCGAGCTCCATACTTCAATTTAATGAAGGCAAGTTTAATAATCAGCATTGATCCTTGCATTTCCTCTCTTTTTCTTTTTCTTTTCTTTTTCACTTCTTTTTCAAATAAATGTTTGCTAAGGGACTAGCAAAGTTAAGTATAGGGGGGTGATGAATCCTCATTCATCACTCTTTATTCTTTTATTTTAGCTAAAAACCTGTGCAAAACACCATGCATATATGTGTAAATAGAATAAATTATCAAAATGCATGCATTGTGCAAATAGCAATAATTAGCATGTTTTTGTGCATAAATAAAAGAATAAAGAAATAAAAGAAAAAGAGGGAAATATTTAGAATAAATATTGAGTGACCTGAACCCAAGGGAGGGCCAAGCCTTGGCCTGACCGCAAAATAAAATAAGTAGAGAGAGATAGGGTGACTCAACATGGTGTACATATCCCTCTTTATAAATATTTTATTTTCTAAAAAATAAATATATATTGTGTTCCCCATATTTTGTACATATTTGTAAAAATAAAACTAAAATAAAAATGGGAAAAATGAAAGAAAAAATAAAATAAATAAAATCTCTCTCTGCAGTGTACATATACCATGTATATAGAATAAAAGGCCTATTTCTTTCTCCATGTAAATAAATCATAAAAATAAAATAAAATACATTTTTATTCCAAATTTTATGTTATAAATAAATAAAATATAAAATTGGAATAATTGTACAGAAATAAATAATTAAAAATAAAAATAAAAAATACATATATGTATATACCTATATATAATAATAATATAATGTAAATACTTTATTTATTTTTCCAAAAAATAATTAAAAATCACTAAAAAATACTTTGAAAATAAATAAACATTTTTAATTTTGAAAATTTTTCGAAATAAAATCATTTACTAATTTTAATTGAATTTTCAAATATTTAATAAATGGAGGCTTCTGATTGGTCCACGGGGGATGTTGACCCCCGGTCAACACCCCCTGGACCACTCGACACGGATCCCTTCGCCCCGACCCGATTTCTCAGAATTTTCGTGAGTTGATCCGCCTCCCATTTCCTGAAACCCCATGCTCCATTTGTAGCCTGGTGATCCGAGACCCTCGCCCACTGATCATTTTAGGATCCGTGCTTCGCCGAACCCTGCCCGACTCCATTTAGCCGGACCCTTTCCCCTATTTAGCCGAGCTCTGACCGCAATTTCAATCCATCTTTGGCCTCCGTCTTCCATCCCAGGACCTCCATTACCCTCCTTAGAGTGACAGCTATCCGAGGGAAATGTCGCAACGAGGAGAAGGCGGCCCCAGCCATTGATCCGGCGACTTGCGACGCCGTGCTCCGCCACCGAGCGAGCCCAGCCTCTGGCCCCAACGAGCCATCAAGGAGATGACCCCAGGAGCTTCCTTAGCCCCATCCCAGTCGATTGCATCCATCAGGTACCCTCGATTCCTCCTAGGTTCGCTTAATTTCCATTTTCGCCCAAATCGCGTCGCCGGCTTCGCCGACCGATTCCCCGTGCTTCGCTCATCCATTGATTGATCTGACCCACAATTCACCTGCACGAGACTCCTCTCCATCTGCTACGCATCTCTGATCATCCTGTCTCACCTCCTAGTAGGACCTCAGGTCTCCTCCGTCGTCGCTTCGTCGGAGACCACGCTCAGCCCCCTTCCGATCACCCATTCCACCCATAACCAGGTCGAGGCACTTTTCCCTCGACCCAGCGTTCGTTCTGTGCAGCATGCAGGTCAAAGCGACCTCATCTGGAGGTCCATCAGTCCAGACACAGGAGCTTCGCTCCTCCTTCGTCGCCGGAGCTCTCCGGAGCTTCCCGGCTTCATCGGAGGTACCCACCAGCTGCGGAAGAGTCCGAGCATCCTTCTACACATCTCAGCAGCCCAGGAGGAGGTCCAGCGTGCACAGATTGAGCCGGCAAACTTCGCTTGAGTTGAGTTCTTCCAGGACCTCCAGCCACCGTCCGATCAGCCATTCACTCCAGTTTTGATCCGGACCGTTCATCCTTGAGAGACATCCACCGTCCGATCCATCAGGGCTTTAATCCGGACCGATCATCGACAAAGGGCTATCCACGCATATCAGCCGTCAGATCAGCACGTGGCACGCCCTCGTCCGTCCGATCTTAATAAGAGGGTAATTTGCACTTAGGCTCCTCTTTTTATTGCATTTATAGTTGTCTTGTAAATATTTGTCGTAGTTGTTTTAATTTTGGATATTTTGCACATTGGACCTCGATGTTTATGTTATTTGCATTTTAGTCCCTACCTGTGTGAGACACGTGCTTCATCACATGCTATTTTGGACATTTTGCATGTATGGGCTTGGGGTTTGTTTCTATTATGGAATGAAATTTAGTTTCTGAAAATTGTATTTATACCCCTGTGCGTGAATGTATTTGAGCATGTGTTGATTGTTTGAGAATTTTACACTTTCCATCCTAAGGTTTCTGCATGTGTTACATTTAAGCCCCTAGAAGTATGTTTTCTTACAATTAGGGCCCTGTGTGTTGTAGCTCTTTTATTTGTTGGATAAAATAGCAAATAAAATCCAAATTAGGTGAAATTGGACATGTGGCTCCTGCCACTGTGTAAAAATTTCCCTAAATTTTTGGGATGTTTTTATTGCTTTTTGATATTTTTGCAAATTCAAAAATCGTGATTTTTGTTACTGTCCGGAATAGGAAATCAAATAAAAATATAAAACTTTTCTAAAAAAACTAAAAAAATTATGGATAGTTAGTTTTGTTGTTTTCTACCTTCAGTCCAATTTTGGGCTTATTTGGATTTATAAAACCCATAAAAATTGAAAGACCTTAAAAATCATATAAAAATCATTAAAAATTCTATAAAACTCAAAAAATGTAAACTCTTTTTCTGTAGCATAGTTTTTGTTTATATATTTCATAAAAATTATCTCTAGATTTTTATAGATTAATTATATATTTTTAATTAGTCTTTTAAGTCTGGCTCCACAGTAACCCAATGTTTTCCTCTTTCTTCATTTTAGAAAATCAAAGAAAAATTGTAAAATTCTGAAAAATTCACCGAAAACACTTAAAAACATAAAAACACAAAAATAATTTTATTTTAATTTTTGGAGTATTTTTGATGCTTAAATAAATTGTTGAACTTGCTTATTTTCCCATTTTCTTATATAATTAAAAACAAAAAATAAAAAAACAATTAAAATCCACCAAAAACATTTTCTCTTTATTTTATTCTTTTTTACTACTTCGTAGGCCGTCTCGGCCATCTCGTGCTCCCTGAGTCTGACCCTGGTCGCTATACCAGGTTAATAAACTAGCGAGGACCGCTGTTGATTTTTATTGTTTTGTTTCCCTCCTTTGGTGGTTCTACATTTTTCTTGATTGAGCTGAGTACTGAGATCCAGGTCGCAACGACCCTTGATTGATTTATACCTTCACTCGGGTCTCAGTCATTTTTTCGGCTCATCAGCTCTCCAAGCTCTCCTCTGCTATCATATGTGCATCAGCAAACTCTGAAGGCGAGAGGATGGCATGTGCTACTAGGTCTGCCCAAACTGCCTCATCATCTGTGATCACAAAGTCACAGTCCTTGTGGATGTCTCGCCCTGCCTCTGTCATCTACTCTGAATCTAAAGTCGGCTCTGAGCAAGCTGAATCTCTAGCTCTAGTCTCCTCGATTGTCTCTATTTGTATACTCTCGCCCTCGACGCAAAAGTATACCTTCCCGCTATCATGATCGGACACTGCCTTGGCTGTGGCCAAGAATGGGCGTCCTAAAATGATGGGGGTATTGGTCACTGACTCAGGGATCTCCATGTCCAACACTACGAAGTCCACGGGGAATTTCAGGCCCTGAATCGTGACGACAACATCCTTCAGCAACCCCTTCGGCCTCTTGACAGATCGATCAGCAAACTGAAGGACTGTCCTGCTCTGTCGGAGAGGGCCTAGCTCGAAGCGATCGAGTAAGACTGCTGGAAGTAGGTTGATCGAAGACCCGTTGTCTAATAGAGTACAATCGTACCTCTGCTCCTGAATATGGCATCTAACATACGGGGCTCCTGCATCTGGCCTCTTGGATGGCAGACGGTTCTGGATCGCAAAACATGTGGCGCGAGTGAGCACATGGATCTCCAACTGGTGGTTCCACCTATTCCTCTGAACTGTGGTCCTATCTCTGAGTGATCGAGGTATGTGCTCCAAGGCCTCCCGTAGAGTCAGTTGTATCTGAAATTGGTCCATCATGTGATGGCTGAACTCTAACTGATGGGACTTTTTCGGTCTTTTTATGCCCCTTAGCCAAGTGGAGTGCTTGGGGAAAGGGGACGGTTGGGTCTTTCTCAGATGAAGGACTAGGATCGGGTCTGGGATGCTCAAGCACGGCAGAATCCACACATACATCATCATGCAACACAGGTGGATCGGAAAATATCAAACCCTTTCCTTTATTTACATAAATGTCTTGAGGTACATGAATAGCAGGAAAAACAACAGGACTAGCAATAGAATTGGAAATGGTGGCCTCAACACCACCCTCGGCATCTAGATCTGTGGCCTCAATACCGCGCTCTGGCTCGACAACACGTATGGTGGCATCAGTACCATCTTCTCCATCTGGTGAAACGACGGCCTCAATACTGTCAGCTAGATCATCGTCCTTGGTAGCGCCAGCACCACCGTCATCATCATGTGTACGAGTGGCATCAGCACCGCTCTCCTCCTCGTCTGGCGCTCCGGAAGTGGCATGGGGTCATCGCTCAGACGAGGCGCCGTCTGATGGCATCCTATCGCTCCTAAGTGTGACAAAGTCAGCATCAAACATATATGCAGAAACATCACCAAGTGAAGCATTAGGAGTGGTAATCTCAGTGAACTCTACCTGCTCAGATTTCCTCTTCAGGCTGTTCGGGTTCGGCTCGATCTGGGCAGGAATGGCGGCCTTCCCTCTCACAATCTCCCTCATCTCCTCACGAAACTCGTCCATCTCTCGTCGGAAGGTGGCCTGCTGCTCGGTCAGGTGGCCTTCCCTCTCAAAATCTCCCTCATCTCCTGGGGATGATACTGCTGTTGAGGCTGCTGCTGCCTCCAAGACTGACCCTGCTGATAAGGACGAGGACCATACTACTGGTGGTGGAATGACTGTTGCTGCTGTACTGGGGGCTGGGACTGTTGGTGAGTCTCTCGCTGCTGGTCGTACTGGACGCCCTGAACTGGAGGTTGCTGCTGGGAACTGGTGCCTCCGGCCGACCAGCGGAATCCGGGATGGTCTCGTCGGATACCGGGCTGGGGTCAATCACATACCAAATCCCATTGACATCCATCAACGGCTCCTGCTCGTAGGTGGGTGGAGGGAGTACTGCCAGGGGCTGATCCGGCTGGTAGACCACCATCTGAGTGTCCTGGGATGGTGGTGGCTGGTAGAACTGCGGTGGTTGTTGGTACGACTCCACCTGGACATGGTGAACCTGACTAGGATGACTGGAGTGCGGGGACGAGCTACCACTGCTGCTCAGATCTCCTCGTCACCTGAGACGGGGCTGAGAAGCTGTCTGTGCCTCCTGGAGACACATGATCTGTGTCTTCAGGTCACTCAGCATCTATGCCATCTGATCGATCTGAGTCATGTCCTAGCATTGCTTCTTCTCAATCAACTCGATCCGGTCCAGCTTCTCGCTGATGATGCCCATGTCTGCGGCTATAGACTCTGCATATGCGGCTGCCGCTGACGAAGTGGAAGGATCAGCATCGACCCGTGCTATCCTCTGAAACTGCACGGCCTTTGGTTGGGGACGTCCCTGAATATAGAGTCGGGTCTGGGACATCACTGTATAGTTCTCGGCCATCTCCTCGTAGATGGCCCAGACATAATCCTCATCCTTGGCAAAGTAGGAACCGCCACACGATGTATTCACCAACCCCTGCAGCTCGGGAGTAAGCCCGTAAAAGAAGCTCTGAACTAGATTCGGCTTCGAGATGTCGTGGTGCGGGCATCAATCTGTAAGCTCTATGAACCTCTCCCATGCCTCATGGAACTGCTCGTTGGGAGCATGGAGAAGTTGCTGATCAGGGCCCTCGCTGCATTGGTCCGCCTGAGTAGATAGTACTTGTTCAAGTACTCGGTGCAAAGCTGCTCCTAGGTGGTCACAAATCTCCCCAAATGCTTCAGCCAGTTGGCTGCTCAGTCAACAAGGGAGAAAGGGAAAGCAATCATCTGAATGGTATCCTCGTCCACCTGCCGATCGTGGACGGTGTTGTAGATCATCTTGAACTCCTGGAGATGAAGTCTGGCTCCTCAGTCGCGAGCCCACGGAAACGGGGTAGAAGCTGAATCGTCTGTGGGGGGGTCATCGGAAGTACGATCCACCGGTGGGTAAGCGTCGATCCGGGGTTGTGCAACTCACGCATCGGTCTGGCTGTTGTTGCCGGCTGGACTGGTTCCTCAGGCTGATCTGGAATGTCCCCGCACTCCTGCGGCTCTCGGCTGATCTCGCTCTGTCCTCAGCCTCTCCATCTCTCTCCTCGTCTCCACCATGAAAGCTCCCTGGTCTCTGATCTGCTGCTGCATCATCTCGAGGGAATCTATCAAGGTGATGTTGATCGCACCCTAGTCCAATATGTATGTATTCTTTGCTCTCGAGCCTCCGGTGTGGTCATCACTGCTGCCGGCCATGGTCTCTATAAAGGCAAAAGATCTAAGCTCAGGTGTTGAAATGTAATCTGTCTGCTGCTCTCTCTGATCGGGCACCTCAGGAATATCATAAGAAAGGTGGTCAGGAGGGAACAAGATGGAAGCGAACTCAGTTTCAGAGAGCGGGTCTCGGCTCTCACGAATTGACCTAGATGAACGGGCCGGAGTGCTCATAAGCGGTGCAACCAGAGGCTGCCTAAGGGACCTCTGACCCATCAACGTGATCGTGGCGAGTCAGGCGAATGGGATCTGGAAAGCAAACAGGATGGAAAAGCAAACCCCAAATTCACCAACGCGGCGCGAGCTGATGACCGTAAGAGTTCGGTCTTTTATCTTGTCTTTTTTTATTTTTGGTGATAAAAAAGTCTAACAGAGCGATTAAGCGAGCTGTTGGAAATCCAATGCCCCCAGGAGACTGTCCCGATCCCGAAATAGATCTTTCCCAGCCAGTACAAGCCGCAGATCGTTTACCGGCTACCCGATCGGCTCGCTCTGTTAAGGATATCGCAGCCCGCTTTACCGGAAACCGGAGCGATCCTCATTGGAGAACGACTAGCCCAGAAGTAGTAGTCTGAAGAGGGGTCAGATATGGCTCTACCTAGGGTGCGTGTCACTCTCTCGCCCAATCAAACCACACAATGTGGTGGTTACTGTCCCAATACAAGATTTTTTGGTGAAGTGAATTTTAAGTCCAATTTGCTTTAGCAGTCCCAATTTTATGATTTCTCTTTTTTAGGTATTTTTCAAATAAAAGCAACGCCTAACGAATTTCGATTCTCCTGATTTTATTAACTCCAAAAATCGGGGGAAGAAGACGAAAAAGCTGATGTGCGAAGAAATCAATGATGCATGCAGAGTAAGAGATGCGTACCTGACTCCAGCAGTCTACATGTAGGGTGATCTGTGCATTAAAGTAAAGACAAGAATAAAACTACCTATATGATGCAGCAAGAAAATAAGCCTTAACAGAAATTTCTACACGGAGAGAACGGTAGCTAACGGGTCAACGGGAGGGGTCGGGTTCCAGTCTCTGATGCCGATCGGTGTCTGCCATAACGGATCCTGCCAGCAATGTATACGGTTTCTAGCGGCAAGTGACCCCTCGAGTGACCAGGTTAGATTTTTCTTTATTAATTATTAATTAGGTCCAATTAGACGGTCTATAGGAATAGGTAATCTATTTAGGCTGGGGTCCTAATTAATTACGTCGCAAGCACAGAAATTCCTAAGCTAAGGCCAAATCTTGGGAAAACAAAATAAAATAAAAGTCACGAAAAATAAAATCGTGAAAAATCCGATGGGGTCCTCCGAGCACATCGGTGCTCGGCGAAATAGACCCCGGCAATCCATAAGTCTGAAATAGTCTCTGAATACATGTATTATTACAATAACCAAGTCTGCAGAAAAATAAACTAAGCTAGCTTAATCTATCCTCTCCTCTCTCCTGCTCAACTCTTTGCGCTATCCCGAAGCTCCGTACAGAAGGGAGCCGCCTCCGGCTTCTGCGGTTGCTTCGGCTTTCCGAAGAAAGCCACCTCGGTCCTCGGGCCCTCGCAAAGAAATCTAACAAAAGAGTGTCAGACACAGTTATTATAAAAATCAGAGAAAAATAAAATAAAATAAGATATATGCAAAATGGAAATAAACAAACAAAATAAAAACAAAATAAAATAAAAGAAAATAAAAAGAAAACAAAAGAAAAAGCCGCGAAAAGCCGCGAAAGAAAGAAAAGCCGTGGAAAAAGTCGCGAACGAAAACCAAAAACAAAAACGACTACTAAGCCGTACTCCCCGGCAACGGCGCCATTCTGATGACCGAAAAATCAATCCAAGATCCGGGTAAAGGTATAATCATGGGTCATGCGACCCGAATCTCGGAGATCGGTCAATCAAGAAAAATAAGACCACCAAATAAATCAAACAGTCAATAAAATCGAATAGCGGTCTCGCTATTTTTTTAACCTGGTATAGTGACCAGGGTCGAACACGAGCACGGGTTGGTCGAAAAGGCCTACGAAGTAGTTAGAAATGCAAATAAAATAAAGAAAATATTTTTGGTGGATTTTATGGATTTTTTATTTTTTTTTGTATTTTTAATTATGAAGAAAATAGGAAATGGGCAAAAAGAGGCACACTCAATGAATTATTTAATACCACAAAACAACTCCAAAAATTACAATAAAAATATTTTTTTGTTTTACGAATTTTTAAGTGTTTTTTGGTAATTTTCTCAGAAGTTTATGATTTTTAGTTGATCTTCTAAAAATAAAATAAAGGAGAAAACAGAAATCAATGTGCAGCCAGATCTGAAAGGTTATTTAAAAATATCTAAATTACCTCTAAAAATCTGGAGGCAATTTTATATCAAACTATAAATGAAAACTAATCTACAAAAACAAAAATTGTAATTTTTTGATTTTTTAGAATTTGTAATAATTTTTATAAGGTTTTTAGGGTTTTATAATTTTTAGGGGTTTTGTAGATCCAAATCAAACAAAAATTTAACTGAAGCAAGCAAATACCAAAACAAACAGTACCTAATTTGTTTAGAATTTTGAGATGATGTTTTATATTTTTAATTGATTATATAATTCAAACAGTAGCAAAAACATGGGTTTTTGAATTTTTAAAATATAAAAACAACTCAAAAATATCCCAAAAAAGTGAAATTTTTACACAGTGCAGGGGCCACGTTCCAAATTTCACCAAATTTGGAGTTAATTTGATATTTTATTCAACCAATAAACAAGGCATAGCACACAAGGACCAAAGTGCAAGAAAACTAAGTTCCAGAGCCAAACGATAACACGCATTAAAAATCTGGGGCCTAAATTGCAAAAAGCCCAGAAGGGCACGAGGTACAGACGTGATTCACGTAAACAAGGGCATATCTGTCATTCATATATATATAAATGTAAACATTGACAGCTCAAAACTATAGGATAGAATATGCAAATGTTCCATAAATCACGTGTCGATGCACGTGCTCCACATACAGAGGGTCTAAAATGCAAATAAAAGAAACACAAAGTCCTATATGCAAATTACCCAAAATAAAAACAACTACAAAACTTAGTTACAGGACTGAAAAGCAAATGCAAAAACAAAAAGGGCCCAAGATTAAATTACCCTTATTATTAAGATCTGACGGCTGAAAGGGAATCCACTTAAGATCCAACGGTGGAGAGCGGTTGGTACCCTTTCGATGATCGACGTCCCATATCAGATCCTGAGTTAGATCCAACGATCGAGGCTCCCTGGTGAACAGAGGGTTGAGATTAGAACTGGGGCTACGCTGATCGGACGGTGGAGGAAGCCTTTGGAAGAACAGGTCACCGGCGAACTTCGCCCGGCCGTTGCGCGCGCCTGAGTGCTCCTCCGATGCTGGTTGGAGAAGGGAAAGGTAGCTGGTGTCGTTCCGCAGTTGGTGGAATGCTCCGATGGGTCTGGGAAGTCCTAGAATGACCCAGCGGTGAGGTGGACCTGGAGCAGATGTTCTTCAGTAGTCGGTCTCCAGATGAGGCCTATTTGCCTACGATTCCTGCACAAGAAGAACGTTGGGTCGAGGATAAACTGCCTCGACCCGTTAGCGGGCGAAGGAGGTGACAGTGTGGGGCGGGGCAGCGCCCTATGGCGAGGAGACGGCGGAGGAGGGCTATGAACCTATTCCTGGCCGAACTAGGGTGAGCGAAGGGGCGAAGAAGATGGAGAGGGGTCTGGCGAAGGTGAAGGAATGGTCGGGAGGATGAATGGATGAACAGAGTGCAGGGAATGGTCGATGAAAGCTTAGCGGCCGACGAACTAAAAATCGAAAATTAAACAAAACGAGAAGAGATCTTACCTAATGGATGTCTATAGTCATCTGTACTGGAGGTCAGAGACCTCCGGCGATCCTCGCCTCGATGGAGCGACGCCTCCAAAGGCTCGAGCTAGCTGGTGGCGGAGCGCAGCGGCGATGACCACCAGACCTGGGGCAAACACATCTCCTTCCTTGCTGCAACACCCCCTAGGGCTTACTGTCACTCAAGGCTAGAAGGTGGAGGTACTGGGAGTTGAAGACGGAGGCCGAAGGTGCAGGAAAATGCGACTCCATGCGGACTTTATACTGCAGGGGTCCGAGAAAGAAGGAGATTGGGCGCGTAATCCAAAGCTCGGACCCCTAAGGAAAAGATCGGGTGTGCGTCATGGATCGTAGTGCGATAATCGGAGCCCGAGGTTTAAGGAAATGGAAGGTGGATCGAGGCGCGAAAAATCGGAGAAATTGGATCGGCACGAAGATCCGCGAGGGATGTGGTCCTGGGGGGGAGTTGACCGGGGGTCAACATCCCCTTAGACCAATGAGAAAATTCCATTCCAAAATTATTTGTAAATTCAAAATAAATTATAAAATGATTTTATTTGAAAATATTTACAAAATGAAAAATGTTTATTATTTTCCAAATTGTTTTTTAGTGATTTGTATTTATTTTTTTGAAAAATAAATTATATTATTTTATATACAGGTATAAAGTACCTACGTATTTTTTATTTTTATTTTTAATTTCTTATTTTTATGCAATTATCCCAATTTTATATTTTATTTATTTACATCATAAAATTTGGGATATAAAATAATTTTATTTGATTTTTATTAATTATTTACAAGGATAAAATAATATGTCTTTTATTCTTATATACATGGTATATATACAGTGAATAGAGAGAATTTATGTTCTTTTTATTTTTATGTAATTTTTATGATTTTTATTCTATTTTTATAAATATATACACATTATGAGGAATACATAATTATTTTTATTTGATGAAAATAAAATAAATACACTAAGAGGGGGATTTTGTGCAAGGTTGAGTTACCCTATCTCTCTCTACTTATTTTATTTTGCGGTCAAGCCCATATTGGGCCCTCCCTTGGTTTAGGTCACTCAATATTTATTCTAAATATTTCCCTCTTTTTCTTTATTTCTTTATTCTTTTATTTTTGCACAAAAACATGCTAATTATTGCTATTTACACAATGCATGCTATTTGGTAATTTATTATATTTATAAACATATACATGGTGTTTTGCAAAGATTTTTAGCTAAAATAAAAGAATAAAGAGTGATGAATGAGGATTCATCAGTCACCCCCTCTTCCAGGGGCTTGACCCGACCCGACTGCTTCACCGGACCTTCTTGTCCAAATTTTCTCGGGCGGATCACACGTGCCCTTGCCTCGATTCCTCGTCCGCATCTTCCTCGTGGATCCAAGACCCTTGCGGATCCCTAGGAAGGTGCGGATCTTCTTCGGTTCGCGTGCCCTTGCCTGTTTCTTTCGGCCTCCTAGGAATGCTATAAAATCTCTCATCCGCTCCCCCAGGACGGTAGCTCATGCCTCGCTCCCATTTCTTGCCCTAGCCATCTCCAGCTGAGTGACAGCTGCCTGGAGCGTCGCTTGGAGATTGATTTGGTGCAGCAAAGCCGAAGCTCCCCCTTCGTGGCCGGACCTCCGCCACGAGTTGCCTCCCCTGACTTCCGCATTGAGGTCGAGGCCATCACCCCATTGGCCACCTTCGCCTGGAGCTCAAGAACACTCCTAGACCTTCAGGTATCCCTTTCATCCTTCGCCTTTTCCGTTTTGATCAGATCTTCCCATTTATCGTTGCCGTGCCTTCGACTGCTCCGACCAACTGGTCAGAGCCTCGTCACCCACTCCAGCCGCTTAGATCAAACCGCATGCTCACCCCCCATCTCGTTCCGCAGTCTAATCACCCTGAGCTTCGACCTTCCGGTTGAGATTAGGATTTAGGTCTCCTCCATCGCTTTCGCCGGAGATCGACTCCCGCCTCCCGTCGCTTCTTTGACTTTGAGTCCCAACAACCCGGACCAGAGCATCGCTCCGAGTCCCAGCTACCCTTTGCAGGTAGTTACACGTGCTGAGGGCCTCTGACTTCACCCATCTGAGGTTCGTCGGAATCGCTACAGGCCCCCGTCATCATCACGCTCATCCGGCCGGTGGAGCCTCCATCGGACCCACCCGGTTAATGCAGAACCATCCCATGATCATGCCAGCACATTCCGATCAGCCATCGGAGCTGAGGATCATCTCCTTGGCTCCAGTGAAGTTCGCCAGACGATGTTCTTCCAGACGAGCTCCATAGCGCTGGATCGGCCAGCCTCACCAGTTCGCATATGAGCCGTCCGCTGCTGCAGCTGTCAGACCGTTGGATGTCAGATCTGACGTCCGCCTGAGCCCCACGTCCCCGATCAGTCTGGAGCGTCAGATCTGACACCTGCTACGATCAGAGTCGCACATCCGCGCCCACATCAGCGGCTGCCATGTGGCTGCCACGCGCGCCTCATGTGCTGTGAGGGTATATTTCCTTTTTTACCTTGCATTTGATTATGTTTATGTTTTAGTTTGTAAAATAAAAGTTGTAGTTGAATTTATTTGCATTCCAATCCCTATAGTTTATGGTATTTGCTATTTAGCCCTCCCTATCTAAAGGTATGTGTGTTATCTCGTGAACAGTGGTATTTTTGCATTATTAGCCCTGAACATTATCTATGTTAATGTTTGAATGAATATTTTCTGAAATTTCTCTTATGCCCCTATGAACGTTGAATATACGCATGTGCTGGATTTAGTGAAAAAATTACAAAGACCTCCCTAGACTTTTTGTGGTTGTTATTGTTCAATATAGAAACTTAAAATAATTGCATTTAAGTCCCTACAATATGTGTGTTTGGTTTTTATTTAAATAAATATCAAAACTACTCTAAAATTCCCAAAACATTACCAGTAGCTCTTGCTAGTGTGTAATATTTTTGGTAATTTTTGTGACATATTTTGAGTTTATTTGTTATTTTAAAAAATTCAAAACCCTGAAAATTGTGTCTGTCTAATTTAGAAAATACATAAAAAATTATAAAAATCACTTTAAAAATTATATAAAAATTTCCGATGTGTGCTTTATTTTGTTTTAATTTATGTAACTTTTGTGTTTCATTATCTTTTATAAAATATCTAAAAATCTTAAAAGACCTAAAAACTTATAAAAAATCATTAAAAATTCCATAAAAATAAAAAATGTCTTTTCAATTTTCGTAGTTAGATTTTATTTTATATTTTGACAAAAATTGAAACCAGGAATTTAGAGGCACTTTAAATATTTTAATATTGCTTTTTCCCCTTGATGTACACTATTTTTGCATTTTTCCTTTCTTATATTTTTAGAAAATTATATAAAAATCTGAAAATTCCATAAAATCTCCAAAAACATTTGAATAATTTAAAAATATAAAAATATTTTTATTTTGAATTTTTGAGCATTTTAGACCTTAATAAAAATCGTTGTAGTGTGATTGCTTTGATTTTCTTTATACATTTTCTTATTCGAAATTTTAAAAAATTGCATATTAAAAACTACCAAAAATACTTTTATTTCTTCTTTGATTTCTCGACTACTTTGTAGGCTTAGCACGTGCTCCTTTGTTCGACCCTGGTGGCTATACGAGGTTAAATAACTAGCAAGACCGCTCATGTTTTAATTTTCATGCTTGGTTGATTTTATTTGTGGTCTGATATTTTTCTTGTTAAGTTCGGCTCGGATGATTGAGGTCGCAACGACCTTTGAGATTACTTAGCCTCTGTCGCTCGATCGCTCATCAGTCAGGCCATGTGAAAGCACAATGGTTTAATAGCAGTTGGGTCTTGATAACATGTATTTTAAAGCCATTGGTATAGATGATTAAATGGTTTAGCCTATGATTTTAAGTAACCAGGTCCTTGAGGATGGTATGCTTCTTTGGTTGACAGGTTGAGGGTTTGAGAACCCGAGGTAGTGAAATAAAAGAAAATTGTCAAGGTAGCATTACAAGATTGGTTGAGGTGGTGTGCGGTGGAATAAGCCCATCATATCAACACAACCTCTAATCCTGGAGTGTCCACAGCTTCGGAGTCCATGATGGGCGAGTTAAATCACATGGACTAATCCTTGACGTGGAATAGAATAAACACGACTTAATTTAATAAGAAGAAATGGGAAATTGGATATAAGAACTTTTGTTAAAGTACCTTGTTTATTTGCTTTTCTCTTTTTTGTCACTTATAACTCGCTAATCTTTATCCTATAATTTCTGGAAACTCAACAACTAGCGATGAGTCATCACAAGGACCTTATCCAGCTAGCTAGTCAGCCGCCAGTACTAACTTTAGCCTTAGGTAGTTAGTAGTTATTTTGTGTCCTTTTCCTTTAGCTTGATGTATATGTAAAAGAATGTAGTGAGATAATTTGCCTTGTAATCTTTACTTTGAGAATGGAAAATTGTGGGATGCTTTCTTTATAGCATTTTATTACCAGTATGTTTCTAAATGTTAGCCTTTATTATTGGATAAAGTTTTTCCTGAGTAACCAAACCTAGTAAGTTGGATAACCCGATGACCCGTAGTTGGGATCGAGACGTATTGGCATCAAAGCATAGGTTACTCTGATATATTATTTGGTAATTAACTACCATTAGCAGTATTCAGAATATAGTAATATAATAATGTTCTCTGATATAAATAAGTAATTGCAGAGGTATCACCATTCACAAATTAGTCTCCCCAATGTACATCATGTTAGGTAGGATAAAAAATAATCAATAGACTTAATTCATATTAGGATCATGGCAAACCAGGACTTGGGTAGGCAAATGATTGCCATGATGCCAGTGTTCCAAGAGATGGGGCAAAGATAGCAGGCATTAGAGCAAAGACTCAATGCCCAGGCAGAGAGACCCGAGGCATCCAGACCTATGGATTCTAGGGTTGAGGGTTCCATTCTTGCCATTCCTCCATTGAGTTTGCTCTTATCCCCTGCTGGAGGAACAATGGAGGTAGCCATTCTTTGGCATAAAAAATCTCGACTCCTACCATAAGGTAAGATTCCGACAAAAGAAAAATCCCTAATCTGATTAGAAGACTAGGAGGACAAGTATTTATAATTCAAGAAATTTGGGATGGTTGCATGATACATATCACGAGGCATCTACTACCTACTTCTCTACTACTCATTAAAATGGATGATTTTGACATCATCATTGGGATGGACTGGTTAGAAAGGCATCACACATGCCTTGATTATTTCTAAAAGATAGTAATCTTTCACCTTCCTAACCCCATATAAGTAAAATACAATGGAAAGACTTCCAATGAGTAAGAGGTATACATCTCTGCTCTAAAGGCACAACTATTGTTGTTGCCCAGGTGTCAAAGCTATTTAGCTTACGTGTCTACCACCATAAAAACAGAGCAGATGATAAAAGATGTACACATAGTTTCTGAATTTTTTTGATGCTTTTCTAGAAGAACTATATGTGATACCACCTGAGCGAGAGATTGAATTGCTCTTGTACATAATATCCGGCCAATTTCTATTCCACCATATAGTATGGCACCATCCAAGTTAAATGAATTGAAGGTACAACTACAAGAGCTCTTGGATAAAGGGTTCTTGTGATATGGTTCCGAAGGATGAATCATGCATGGAGAGTTGCAATAAGATTTCATTCTTGAACAAAAATCCATTTGGATTTCTTTCATCTATTCCATTATCAGAATAAAGGAGGATACACGTTACGCCACAATTTTGAATCAAAAGAGAGATTTCAAGAAATGACATATATATTCACTCTGTCAATAATCGAGATGGATCTGGTGTATCATAGGGGATTTCCTTTTCTATTGATTCCTATAGATTGGATCAAAAAAATTCTTGAATGGAGTATTCAACTCTAGAGATTAATTCTAAGAATTTGTACTCATTTTTGATGAGCCATACTAATTTCACCTATTAAAGCAACTAAAAGAATTATAGAAATTAGTTCAAACAGAAGAAACAAGTCTGTTGATAAATGAATGCCCGAGTAGGTTGCCATGGGGTGCACATGTACTTTTTGTGCGTAAGAAGGATGGTTCACTTCAACTATGCATTGACTATAAACAATTAAATAAAAGAACAAGAATAAATCGTTATCCCTTACTACAGATAGATGATCTCTTTGACCAGTTACAAGGATCTAACATATATTCCAAGATAGATTTATGATCTAGGTACCATTAGTCATGGATTGGATACTCAGATATCTCTAAGACAACCTTTCGCACACGATATGGGCATTAGAAGTTCTTGGTTATGCATTTTAGTCTGACTAACATACCCGCAACCTTTTATGGACCTAGTGAATAAAGTATGCAATCAGTTCTTTCATAACTTTGTGATAATTTTTATTGATGACATTCCCACCTACTCTAAGGATAAGAAACAACATGTACATCATCTCCGACAAGTACTCGAGACATTGAGGATGAATAAATTATATGCCAAGTATAGCAAGTGTGATATTTTTGTTAACCGAAGTATCCTTTCTAGGCCATGTCATTTTTTTAGGCAAATATCTCTTTTGATCCCATAAAGGTTAGAGCGATGATGAGTTGGGAGTGTCCTAAGAATGTAATAGAAATACATTATTTATCGGGATCAGACATTATTATGACAAAGGTTTATGAAGGACTATTCATGAATAGTCTTGCCTTTGACTAGGTTAACTCAGAAGGAGGTACCTTTTTAGGGTAGGATACTTATGAAATCAGCTTTCAGACACTAAAGAATTGTTAACAAACCATTGCACATATTCTTACCTTACCCTCTGGCATCATAGGCTTCACTGTATATACATATGCATTTAAGAAAGGACTTGGGGAAGTTCTTATGCAATGTGGAAGGGTAGTGGCATATGCATCACGTCTGTTGAAGACATTTGAGTGTAATTACCCAACACATGACCTTGAGCTCATTGTAGTTTTCTTTGCCTTTTTTAGATCTTTACATATTGTAAGAGTACAAAATATCTATTTGACCAAAAGGAGACAAATATGAGACAAATATGATGGCTAGAGTTATTAAAGGACTATGATTACATTATCTCTCACCATCCGAGTAAGGGAACTGTGGTGGCAGATGTCCTAAATAGTAGAACTTACTCCCCATGCATGGTGATTGCAATTCAATTTTGGGGGTGTACTATTGGCATTAAGTGAATAGAAACTTTTTGATAGTAATACATAACCTATAACTATTCCTCATCGATATAGGCCAGATAATTAGGATACAATAGCAAAAGAACACATGAAACTTAGCATGCTTGTCCTTAATTTTGTGGACATCATGTTTGCTATGTAGAAATACCTTAAGTTAAGATGCATTCCTAAAAGGGCATGCATGAGGAAGAACAGTATCACATAAATACATGTATTGTCAATAACTACATTTTGTGACATATGGAATGCGATCCCTAGAAAGAAGAGAGATATGGATGTGCATTATGTGACGAGTAAGATAGCTTTGGTGGCACTTTACTTGACATTAGTTTAGCTTTTGTGGCACGCTACTTGACATTAGTTCCTCAATCAACCTCTTACCTACCGCACTCTTAGATAAACTTGAGCTTGGACCCTTTACTGATCTAGGACCTTTCTTCAATTTGCAGATAGATCGGTTAAGAAGCCCAATGGGGTATTGAAGAACATTATCGTTAGTATCGAAGGGCGAAAATACAAACTATACTTCACGATACTAAATATGGAGTGCCCAAAGATTAGATTCCAAGAGCAGCATATAATATCATGTATCCGACGAGGATTGCTATAATGAAGATACCATCGGACCATGGAAACAGTTCAGCGCCAGCAGAGATCTGCCTCTCTCATCTGAAGAGTACAATGTTAGTGAGGCAGTTTGACTCTTTTGAAGAGTTACTCTTTGATGCAGAGATGTCTTCCACTGCATCATATCTCTACACCTCATATGACTTAGAAGCTGACTTCAGCTTGCCATACATGTTTCCCTTAAGACAATCCGAATGTAAGGATGATGAGTTGGACATGGTTATGACCGATTTCATGGGGAACACATCAAGCAAATAGAATAATTCACCATAAACACATCACTATAGATAATTTAGCCAAAACCCACCGATGATAGCACTAATCCTGATCTCAAAACCCTCCCTCTAAACCTCAAATGTGCCTTCCTTGCAAGCCCATAAAAGAGAAACCCGGTCATCGCCAATTCATGATCACTCGAGGATCAACAATATCTCTTTCTAAAGATCTTGGAAAAAAACCTCAAAGTGATAGGGTAGAGTGTGTCTGATCTCAATGGGATAAACCTTGATAAACCTCGCTCTTTGTTTACACCACATTAACTTGAATGAGGATGTGAAGCCCTCCTGTGAGTTCTAGTAGAAGATGAATCAAAACTTATATAAAGTGGTTAAAAAGGAAATTGAGAAGTGGTGGAATACATGTTTCATTTATCCCATCTTCGATTCCAAGTGGGTGGCACCCCTTCGTGTAGTTCATTAGAAATCGAGCATTCAGATGATCACCATGGAAAATGGAGAGGAGATTTCGACAATGATATCCACGTTGTGCCATGATGCTTGAATGCCTCAACATAGAAGGACCACTTTCCCTTAAACATTATTAATCATATATTAGATAGACTTACATGGAAACAATACTTCTGCTTCTTGGATAGGTACTCGGGCTACAATCAAGTGGCCATTTCTCCTGAGAACCGGGAAAATATTACTTTCACGCACCCTTTTGGTACTTATGCTTTCAGGCACATGCCCTTCATGTTATGCAATTCTCCAAGTAAATTTCAAAGGTGCACGATCACGATCTTTGTCCGATGGACATTGACTTCATGGAAGTCTTCATGGATGACTTCTTGATCTATGGGGATTCTTTGATTGTTTTCTTGAACATCTAGACAAGTCTTTCAATGTGTTGGGAGGTAAATCTGGTGATTTCCTTGGAGAAGAGTCACTTCATGGTAATAGAGTGCATTGTGTTGGCATACGCCATATCCAAAAAAAGAATGGAGGTTAATCCTGTAAAGGCGAATGCGATCAAGAAACTCGATCCACCAACCAACATCTAGCAGCTATAGTCGTTCATCGAGCATGTCAATTTTTATCGACGCTTCTTCAGAGAATTTTCAAATATCCCCGACTGTTAATTGGACTATTTGGCAAGGACATTGAGTTAGTGTTGAATTACAAGTGTCTCAAAGACTTTGAGTTGCTAAAAAGAATGATCGCAGACGCTTTTATCTTACATGCCCTAGATTGATCTCTTCCCCTTAAGGTCATGCGGACGCATCCAATTTTGCAATAGAGGTTGTAACATTTCAAAAATATTAGCGGATCTAACTATCCGATACAAATCCACTTAGATGAAACCAACTCAAGAAATCATGAACAGATCTAGTCGGATATCAATAGGATATCCAATTTATAAAATATCAATTCAAATTAAAGTCACAGATAAATATTTTACAAAAAAGGGAATTGATTGGATAAAAGTGACCACAAAGTAATATTAGTGATTGTTTTAGTTGTCAAATTTTATGATGGGGATAACAACCGAATTTATTTGTTTAATTTAAAAAGAAAGGTTGATATAATAAATGGATTAATTGTTAAAAAAAGGGAAAGAATGAGATAATGATGGAATTAGTTGGATATGACCACTATTCTCATTATAATTCCATCACCACCATGATTTCTATATAAGAGGAGATGATAATAACATTCACAAATTTGAAAATTTGTCACTATCTCTTTACTCCCACAAAAGCAGATCTCCCTAACATGGATTGAAGCAGAAAGCTTGAAGAAGAAGAAGTGCCCAACCTATAGACATTTGATGGAAGAATGTTTTCCTAAGGTCAGGATCATAATCCCTCTTGTTATTTCTCTTGAATCGCCAACTTCTTGATAGAATCAAATACAATTAAGATTCTTTTGTTTTCTATATGATTTATGATAGGTAGATCTACATGTTCCCGACGTAAATCATGATGATGCTGGTGTTTGTTTGATAACAAAATAATTGTAGTGATATTTTGATGTTGTTTCAATTGATTTATTATAATTCTCTGTAAGATCTACACATGAGGATGTTGCATATTGATTTTAGCAATGATCAAATTTGATTTGGGTGAGTAAGCGCCCTTGAGATTCAATTTAGACCCACGTATGTTTGGAAAAGGATTTTGAGAGTTTCAATTATTGTATGGGAGAAATCTTTTTTAGTTTCCAGATTGCTTTGCAAAGAGTTTTGATGATAAGCTTTGGAGATTAAATCTACATCAAAATATAGAACAGAGATCTGGAAGTTAATGTCCAACCACCGTTATTGTAGCGAACTGCAAAGATCTAGTGAGGGTTTAAGAAAACGACGAGCGGATGGTTGACATCGTTAATTGGTATCCCAATTGGTTAGTGTCATTCTATGACTTCTAAAGGAAAAAGGATCGAATTTTGGATTGCTTGTTGAAAATTAAACTTTCTTAAAATCTTGGATTTTATCAAGCACGTCCCCATGAGTTCTATTATTTTCTAATTGAAGAAATTCATCTATCTAAATTACATTTACTTCCTCCTCATCAACTATGATGATAATAGGGTGCACATAGATTGGATAAAATCCATAATCTGACCAATCCAATGCTATGGGATTGGATTGATTTGATTTTATCATTCTAATGGATAAAATGGGATTGGAGTTTTCCGAATTCGTTCAAGTATGGACTGGATCAGATTTTTACTGAAATTTGATTCAATTCAATCCGTTAATCTGTTAATACACACACTCATACACATACATGTATACACATAAAAACAAACTTATATACATACGTATATAATATCTATGTGCACTCATTTTGAATTCCTTGTATGACCACAAATCAATCTTCTATCTCATCTTTTCTTATATCAATTTTGGATACAAGTCCTCCTACCGCCACCCTCTCTTCTCTCCTGAAAACCAAATGTTAAATCTCCAAAATAATAAAGTATGACTATAACTTGAAAAATTATAAACCACATTTGGTCATTCCCATCCTAGTTCCCTCTTTCTCATTTCACTCTTGAATGATAATATTCCTTCCAGATCTTTCTCAGTCCCTTTCGATTTGCATCCTCCTACACAATGTTATTCCTCTCCAGTTCAACCCATCGTCCCCTCCCTCGTGATGTCACATCATGTCTCATGCAACACCATCCCCCTCTCGTGCGACACCATTTGTCATCAGTATGTTGTTGCTCTTCTGATCTTCAATAAAAGGAAATAGTTTGGGATAGTTTCTTGATACCTTTCTTAGTTATTTTTTTACCCCTTTGTTTCTTATTTTTTACTTGCTCTAGCTTTCAACATTATTGCAGAGATGAAACCAGATCGATTACATGATTAAATATACCACACCCATCTAAGAACAAATAAGCATTACTTCAATTCCTTTCATTTTTAAATTAATATATGATTTCGATTCATTTCTTTCATAAATTTGTACATTTTAAGTATATGTATAATCTTATAAATAAATTCCATTTCAAGTCCATTTTAAATGAGAGTCATATTGCTCAACTGGTGGGCTATATTTAAGTTAGGTTTGTCTTGTATATTCAATTGAGTGCGAATGTTATTTGATAATCATTTGTTAATGATAAATTATAGAGATTTGAAGGGTATTCTTGGATGTGGTTGGGATTTGGCATAACTTAACGCTTTGGATTAATTATGGACCTCATCAATATCCGACTATAGAGATCACATTTTTAGTTATCTAACTTGTCGTTGTATCCTTATTTGGTAACTTTTATTATTCATATTTTAATCATTTGTTGGAAATTAATGGTAAAAAAACTAATCATTTATAAAAAGAAATTTAGATTTCAAATTAAATATAATCATTTAGTTTGATTCTGCGATCTTCAAATTTTTATAATGAATTAACGGAATCCTTCAACTTTCATTTGATTATGTGATATTTCTTTTTATTACATCTATTCATATTATCAAATTTTAAGGTATTATTCATAAGTCGAATGCTAGTGTGCCATAAAATACATACATGAGAGAGTAGACTATTGAGTGGGAAAATATAAGTGTAAAAATATGATCCAATCCGATCCATAATCCGATGGATTGGATCAGATTGGATTAAAATATTTGATGGATTGAATTTAAAAAATAAAAATCCGTTAAGATTGAATTGGACATGATTAAACTAAAATCCGATCCACGTGCATCCCTACATGGTAATGTTTTGAAAGTTGAGAAGTTGTTGTTAGATCCCTTAACTATTTCTAAACAAATTATTGGAGGTTTTACAAGCATAGAAATTAACGAATAAACTAGACACAGATAATGGAAGGGGATCTCAATCTCGTGGGAATTTGTTTTTAGGTATGTCAAATGAAGTAATACCCGAATATTTTTAAATATATTTCATAATTACTAAATGATAGTATAAACCCAAGTGAGACTTGTAACTAAACACCTTTACTGTAGGTTATGAAACTATGCTAAGTTTATTATAAGGTAACTTTTCTAGATAATTAAATGACAATATAATAAAGGATTTTTGAAATCTTTTCGGAGATTATGTTGAGGTACAAAAAGTTGCCGAGTTGTCCAATGGTGTTTCGAGGGGATTATATTGGATTAAGATAATATGTACATACGATTAAGTCATGTTTGATCTTCTTATCAATAGGATATTAGATTATACTATGGATATCTCATTTGAGGTACACATATATTTCACCCGCCTTTAAAGGTCTTCCAAAATTATATTGTAAGTGCTAATTGAGATTTCCACATTGATTTGAGATATGTGATATGTATTCTTGCATTTAGACTTCAAATTCATATTCTACAACCTCGTGAGTATATAGAAATACCTTAGGGTATGAGAAATGCTACCTAAATCAAGTGTAAAGTGTCTGAAATCAAGGTTTGAAGTGATGCAAATGGCGCATGATATCTTGAATGATGGTTTTGGTGTTGTCGAGTATTTGGAATTACATCAATGACCATTAACTTTAATAGCCGAGTCTACATTAGATAAGTTGATATAAGATTGCATGTATATGATAAATAGATTTCAGAAAACAACTACCCCGACTTGTGGTTTGAATAAAGTTAGCATGCCTCCATTATAAGTTTGCAACTCTTTAAAGTTTCACTCTACAATAATGTACTAAGAATGGTTGATTTTTGAGTTCTTTGAGAAGAAGATGCATGTTTCTAATTATTTCTTCGTGATGCATGAATATTGATGTGTTTATAAAATTCATGAGATGCAAAACATTGTTCCATGCTAATATGAATTGAGATACTTTTTGAAGGTTTGGAGATGCTTTGGGATACTCCAAGATGCTTTAAGTTTTGCATTTGTTATGGATATTTTGTGCGTAGTAAAATATATTACTTAAATTGAGTCATTCAAATGCAGCGTGTGAAGTAGAGACAAGAAATTAGATGTATAGGGACACTACTGTATGGAGGACTACTGTCCCTGAGTTATTTAGGTAACTTGGAGTCGTACTACTTAGAATTTAGATTCTTTAAGTTATGAGCTAATATTCCACTTCCTTTATTTAATAGTGTTGCAATTAAGTTGGGATATGTCACTGAAGCACTTGGATTAATATAAAAGATAATAACCCAAGCGACTCATGAACCTGAGGGGCTTTGTGGAGATTGAGCGATGGCTCAACTTGAATTTGCAATGAGAAATGAAAAGAGATTAGTTCACATTATGAGGGCCTAATGATAAATATATTCGTCATAGATGTATTATCTTTCGTATGATAAGGGTTGCTTCTTAGTCGCCATGTGTAGCCTCGAAGTGACTAGCAATGCCTTGAAACCATACCAGTATTTCTATAGTATGGAATAAAGTTCCGAATAGCTATTAATCACTTAAGTGGAATAAGAATGTAATTATGTTAGCGGTAGATCCAATAATGTGATTATATTCTTCTTCTTCATACTAAACGGCCAATATGAATGATAACTTAAGAATAGAGAAAGAGATTAAGTACACCTGTTATTTCTTTTCTGTTGCATGCTTATTATTTGTTTACTTTATGGTCCATTTCTTAGCGATGTGTTTCTTTGCGATTATTTTCTTAAACTAAGTGCTTTAGTTAATAACTATTATCTTGTTAGTAGACAATGTCATAGTATCTTCTGTGTTGTTTATATTCATGTTATTGCAATATACTATTTATGCTTAGATAACTTTATCAAAAACTGAATTTAAAGCATGTGTACTAGACTTTTGATGATTACGTAATTTGTTGATATATTTAAAAAATGTCATTCGTTTAGTTGATCGCTCCTAACATTGTTCTCCTTGATATAATCTCTATATTTCCTTTTACTAGGATAGCTTTAGCTCACTCAAATTTTATAACCCAGCTCAAAAAATGTTGCAGCATATAACAAGGGAATTGCAGAGTATGATACGAGTTGGTGAATTTGTTTGTAGTAAGAATTAGTTCTCATTTTCTATTTCATGTTTTATATAAATAGTTATCATATTATGATTGGTTGTGATTGGATATGTGGTATTGGTTGTATTCATAGTTGGATGATTGATCTTGGCTAAGCGAATCATTGTAATTGGATATTAACTCCTCTTAGAGGAACCTCTATGTTGGATCCAAATTGTCCTGGGTGAGGCTGTTACAAAGATGGTACCAGAGCAAGGTCATCGTATTGTCATCTTGTTGACTACATAACCGATGTTCCATACAACCATTGTCTATATTAGCCAGTATAACTGTCATGAAGCCTCCATGATCTTCCTCTTGACTTCCTTAGGGCCTGTTTGGTTGCTGGGTTGGACTGGGTTGGCACAACCCTGGTTACTATTCACAAGGGCACTTCCTCCTCACAGATTACTATTCACCCACCCCAACCCAGCCCAACCCAACCCAGTCCAACCCAGCAACCAAACAGGCCCTTAGAGTCTCTTAGATTCCCGGTTCCCTTATGATTATCTACATATGCACATGGTATCACGATGGAGCTATAACCTACCCTTACTATCGTAGCCACCACCCAATGAGTGGATGATGCTACTGAGATTTTTTCCAATGGATGATGTCCATGAGAATGAGAGCTAAAGAGATTGAATAATACCACGGTAAAGTAAGGAAACGAGAAGGCATCAATGAGCGAGGAAAAGATGATCAACATGAATTGGAGTGAGGGGTTTATCAATGGAATCTTAAGATAATAAATGAGGTGCCAGGCTTAAGAAGTAGTATTAATATCTTCACATGACATGATAGTGTTGAGTCGAGCACTTCAACAGAAGCGGGGTTTTGAAAATGTATTCTCAGGTCAAAGGAGTTCCCAAAGTGAATGCAATACTAAAAGAATTTTGTATGGTTTCATCAAGAATACATTTGTTTGCACACTATTGGATGATAAAGGATTGTTAAGGATGGTTTAGAGAAGCCTAAAAGGGATTGATTTTTTTGTGACCTTTCTTAGTGGAAATTTCTTAAGTCATGGAGACCAATGAAGAGAAAAACATTCGTTCACCTTGAACTAGATTTATTAATAGTAAGGTGTACAGATCAGAGTTTTTAGATTTGATAATGGGTTTGACACCATTAAAAAGGTTTATCATATTATTGTCTCTGAGATAGCTTAAAAAACATATTTTGGGAGTTGGTTTGAGGATAAAAATTGCATGATTACTTATTTATGAGCCTTACAATAGGGGCCTGTTTGGTTGCAGGGTTGGGCTGGGTGAATAGTAACCTGTGAGGAGGAAGTACCCTTGTGAATAGTAACCAGGGTTGGGCCAACCCTGCCCAACCCTGCAACCAAACAGGCCCTAGGTATCGAGCAAGAACAAAGGTACGACTACACAAGTTACAAAGGATACATCGAACAAAAAACAAGGAGTAGAGTTTCAAAATGATGAGAATAAATGACATCATCTTTTTTATGCTACCAATTATGTGTTTCCATTGCATATAATTGAGGTATTACAGAAAGGATTACCTACTCTATATGTAGATTTACCTAAGATGGCTACTATGATATCATCCAAACGACTTCAAGTATTGTGCATCAAGCCCATCCCAGAGGCTAAAAATGATTGTATCCAGTTGAGAGACTTTTTGTGAAGGAGCCTTGAGGTTATGTTTACATTTGTTTGTTGGAATCATGTATAGTAAATGATGGAACTTGGTAATGATAGAAGTCATCTTTTGGGCAAAAAGAAACAAGAAGTATTGTCAAAGGATGTATATATACACCGGGGATGTATGGGATTCTTCTAATGATATTGGTGAACATTACATTTGTCAAACGAATTTGGGTTCTTCTATTTGAGATTGAGTCATGCTACAAAGATTGATTTGAAGTATGTGATGTTATCCTTCACTATTTAGAAAAGGAGTACTGATTAGGTATTATATTGATTACATATGTACATGAAGTGCTAGGTTGACCATCAAGTTTTTGCTTCAAAAGAGAAAGTGCATCTCTCGTACCTTTAATGTTTTGGGATTGATCAACAATAGTTGAGTGGGTGCTTCAATATACTAAGTAATGGGATGTGGATGAAGCTACAAGGAGTTATTTGTTTATTCTTATAACTAGGATACACGACCAAGGATATTTCTTATTTTGTTAGATGGAAATCCATTGTGGTTATTTTGATCATTTATAAATTTAGCCCATCAATCCCCACTAATTTCTATCTATTGAGACATTAAATTCCACCTCTTTCAAACATTCCCCATTCTCCATATTTGCACATCCATCATTAAAGAAGCCCTCGAGCCCATGAAATGAATCTGTTCTGTTGTAGGGATCTTGGAGTTCTATGATCACAATCATGAATGCATCTGTTGCGTTGGGACGTGCCTTGTTGGCCACACCTTAATGATAGATGCCAATTCATGCCATCCTCCTCCAACTCCCCAAGGCTTGTCTACATCTTCAAGGTGGGGGTACCAATGGGCTAGATATTCCTCGCAACCACAAGTCCTTTTAGAAATATTCTTCCTCTCAAAGGAGGGGGCCAACCCATGGCAGTTCTTGATCATTATTAAGTGAAGAAGAGATGCTATAGGAGGACCAACACCAGAAGATCATCCATCAAACTAAAAAGCAGGAAGCAAAGGGGCTTCATTGTATAAGTTGACGAGATCTTATATACGATCAAACCGAAGATTAATTGTTCATAGTACGAGGAATCAGAGAGAGGATCAAGAGAGAGAAAAGGTGTGATTGGAAATGACATGGACAAAGACTGTTTGTAAAATGAGATTCTCCGAGACATGGTGAATATCAATGAACCATGTGTTCACTGGAAAATTTTTATATACATTCATACATATATAACAGAAATAAGAACGCTACAATGGATGTGTAGTCATACACGAAAAGCTTGAGTTCAGAACGATTTGATCAGAAGGAAAGTTGACGTAGCTCCATTTGAGTATAAGATGAAAAAACAACTGCTTAAGAGGTAGTTTGGACATTTTTTAAGGAGGTTCGCTAATGCACAAGTTAGAAGATGTGAGGTTTTGAGACGACCAAGAGAGGTCAAGGAGAGCATAAAAAATGTCGGAATGAGACTATTCAAAGGGATCTTAATTGCTTAGATTTAAATCCGAGAATGATTCAAAATAGATCTGAATGGGAGCAAAGTAACAATTTTGCCGACCCTATTAAATGTGGGAGAAGGCTTGGTTGTTATATTTATACATACATATTATATTATATTATATTATATTATACAATTTTTTCGATTCTGACCAATTAATTAAGCATGATTTGAGTTTGTTTAAACAAGTGATCAAATCCTGATGGGTTCAACGTCAGATCCTATTTGAAAAATCTGGATGCGTACACAACTCCCAAATCACAACCTAACTTGTTAAATGAGGTCATCTATCGAATATGTTGATACCGATCCAAAAGACTAGACCGAGACACGTGGAATGGGTACTTCAAAGCACATCAAGTCACTCACGGCCCTTCGAGAACAGCGTCGGATTTCAATCCGACGATCGACATTTGATTTAGGAAAATATCCTGAGCCCATCTCAGCCTCGTCTCCGAATGCGCATTATTCTATCCACATCAGCTCGTCTGGGAGCGATCCCAAGTCCGCTATAGAAGCTGTGTCTTCTCTCTACCGACCTTTTCTCAAAGGTATCCATCTACCAATCCGGCCTCCCACTTAAGGAGGAGATCTGTGGCATCCAGCTGATCCATTGTACACAGCAAACTTATGTTCTTTTCTTCTTCTTCTTCTTCTTCTTACTTTACTTACTGTTTAACAGAGGCATGCTCGTTTGTTCCTCAACCAAATTATTTAAGTTTGGGTTTTATGTTGTGTTTCTGAAACTTCCCGTTCATGTTTTATGTTTCTCTGTCATTGAATTTGCTTCAGGATCTATGGTATTGAAGCAAACGGTTCTACAAGTCACACACAGGTTTGACAAGTCAAAGGGAGTAACCCAAGGAATCGTATATCAACACAACCAATAATTTATGCCACAGAATAAATTTTCAAGAATGGGGTTGCAGCTTGAGTTTCCCCTACTAGATTTAATTCATTAGGCCTAGTCTGTAGGTTTGATTCTTGATTGTCATGAACTCATATTTAATTATTAATAAGACACAATCTTGATAAATTATGTCATTTTTTTGCAAGCTCTTACCACATCATAAGGCCGTTTACGGCTAACTATCAACTATCCTTGAAACAGAAAAAAAAATCAAACTTCAAACTACGTTACTGATAGGTTAACTCACCTTCCAGAACTTATTCTTCTTTTTTAGTAGTTGCAAGCTTCTTATTCGACATTCTTGTCATTTTTAGGATGTTGAATTGCAGTTTCATTTGCGGGGTTTGTGTATTTTTGATACTACCATCATATGGAAGATGGTGGTTTCTTTACCTTCTTTAACATGGTGGGTGTTAGAATAATTATGTTATTTGTTTCTTTTAATTGTCCCGTTTCTGTAATTTACCCCTAGAGCTTTTCTCCTATATAAGAGAGCTCTAGGGTTGGATGAATTATTATCTTGCTAATTCCCCTTCAACATGGTATCAGAGCGACGGTCCTAGACCGGAGTTCTCGAAACCCTAACCCACCCCACCCGCCGGCCTCTCTCTCTCTCCTTCTCTCTCGATAGGCGCCGCCTCACGCGCCGCCGCACGCGCGGCTGGGCTGCTGCTGGCGCCTCCCGATCGCGCTTGGCCTTCTCCCGATCGCGCATTTTGTCCCTCCTGATCGCGCGCTTCTCCAGATCGCGCGCTTCCCCTAATCGCGATCTAGCCCTCGTCGCCTGGCGATCTAGCCCCTGATTGTGAAACCCCTAATCGCGCCTCAGCGCATCTCGCCATCTCGCCTGGAGCCCCCATCGCCATCTCTGGTGCTTTTCCTGTACACGCCTGGAGCCCTAATCGCCTGGAGCCCTCATCGCCCTCATCGCCGGGAGTCCTCATCGCGCCTGGCCTGAAGTCCTGGTGTGCGCGTTTCCTGTGCACGAGTTTCCTGTGCACGCAAGTCCTGGAGCCCCTGGATCCCCTCATCTCGCCTGAAGTCCTGTTGCGCGCCTGAAGTCATGTTGGCCTGAAGTCCTGTTGGCCTGAAGTCCTGTTAGCCGCAAGTCCTGTTGGCCTGAAGTCCTGGAGCCCCTCATCTCGCCTGAAGTCCTGTTGCACGCGTTTCATGTGCACGCAAGTCATATGCATGTGCACTATATGCCCTAGTCGTGCTTCCTGGAATGCACATGTTCTGTGTGCGTGACCGCTTTGTGTCTATGTACAAGTAGACATTGTCGTCTGATTGTGTAACCCCAGTTACAGGTTATTGTTGTCGTCATGTCAGACAACAAGGTAGATTTTCCATCTCTGGGTGCCTTCAAAGGTCCAGCACCCGTTGTGAAGATGGATGGTACGAACTATGAACTGTGGGCCATGCAGTTCATGAGTCTTATGCAGTGCAATGGCAAGAAGCATATCCTCACACAAGAGGAATGTGGACAAGACTGGGGTTAACGCCTCATGGGAGGCGGATGATGCTTATGCGCGTGTTTGGCTATCCGGTACTGTGTCCATTGAAATAGCCAACGACATTCTGAGTCAACCCACTGCGAAGGCTATGTGGGATATCCTGGCAGCCACATATTCTCCGGCGAAGAATGAGTCCAAGATCTTACAACTCCAGCATGACATATTTACCTCGAAGCAGAACGGGCGTCCTCTCCATACCATGTACACATCTCTGAGGGGTATGTTTGAGAAGCTACACGGGTACATTCCATTGACAGCTACACCGGAGCAGCTCAAAGCATACAGGGACTCGGTGATGACTGGAGTGTTTCTAGCAGCCCTTGATCCGGAGTATGATGCCGCCCGAGCACAGATTCTTACAGATGCCACCATACCACCTATGGAGGAGGCCTATCGCAGGTTGAGTAGACTCTCCATATCTCATGGTGGAGTTCCGACACCTTCAGCCATGGCTTCTTCTCGCGGCAGAGGAGGCTATTCCCATTTCAGAGGTAGAGGTGGTCGTGGTCGAGGAGGAGGTAACAGACCTCCTAGACAGCCGTGCACCTACTATCGCAGGACTGGACACACTGAGGAAACATGCTATTCTAAGCATGGGTTTCCTACTACTACGGCACGTGTAGCGGAGCAGGCTCAGCAGGAAGGGGGTCCTTTCCTGGTCACGGATCAGAGGTTTGAGGAGTTAGTATCGAGACTTCGGGAGATCATGCCTAGCCAGGGACCAGCTAGTACTTCAGGATCTTCAGAGATAGCCGGCTCAGCATCAGCATCCTCTTCAGGTACAACGTATGCACTTACTAGTTGTTACAGAGCAGATCTATCAGAATGGATTATGGACTCAGGAGCATCTCACCATTTATGTGGTGACAAAAAGCAATTGGATCATTTTACTGTGACTCAGACAGGACGTTCCGTGGTAATTGCTGACGGAACACACTCTCCCATTACTGGTCAGGGGGAGGTGCAATTGACCCCTGGGATACGACTTCAGAACGTTCTCTATGCTCCTGATTTTTCCATGAATCTACTATCCATTAGTCAAATCACTAAAGATTTACATTGTCGTGCCATATTTGACCCATCTGCTCTTGTGTTTCAGGACATACTAACGGGCAGAGTGATTGGAACTGGCTGTGAGCAAGGGGGTCTTTATAGACTGGTGCAATCTCCGTATGCTGGTGTCTCTTCTATGAAGGCTGGATCGGTGTCACCCTACACTTGGCATCTTCGATTTGGCCATCTTCCGTTGCAAAAGATGGCCCATCTTCTTCCACAGATTTCTCCCAAGTCTAATTTTCAGTGTGAGGCATGCCAACTTGGCAAACATCAAAGGTCATCATTTCCGAGTCGTATAGGTCCACGTCGTCATGGTCTGTTTGAGCTGCTACATTTTGATATTTGGGGTCCCAGTCGTGTCCCTGATCTTCAAGGGCACAGGTTTTATCTTGTTGCTGTTGATGAATTTTCTAGGTTATGTTGGGTTTTTCTACTTAAAAATAAGTCTGATGCTGCGTCTGTTATCCAGTCTTTCATTATTGAAATAAAAAATATTTATTCTGCTAGAGTGAAGTTCATACGGTCTGATAATGCTCTTGAATTATGTAGTTCTCATATCTCAAAATTTCTTATGTCTCATGGAATTGTGCATCAGAAGTCATGTGCTTACACCTCCCAACAAAATGGGGTAGCTGAGCGGAAACATCGTCATTTGTTGGACATTACCAGGACCCTTTTGATTCAGAGTCGTGCCCCTCACTCCTATTGGGGGGATGCAGTTCTAACTGCTTGTTACCTGGTCAACCGTATGCCTTCGTCAGTGTTAGGAGAGAAGATCCTGTTCTTGACTGCGTTTCCCGAGAAGGATCTTTTCTCCCTGACACCTCGCGTCTTTGGCTCCGTTGCATTTGTTCATTGCTTCTCTCCTGGTCTTGACAAGCTCTCTCCCAGAGCTGTCAAATGCGTTTTTGTGGGTTACTCCAAAATTCAAAAAGGGTATCGGTGTTTTGATCCAGTTAGACGACGGTACCATGTTAGTGCTGATGTCACCTTCTTTGAGTCCATTATGTATTTCTCTCCTACAGGTGACAGACTCACTCACTCGGAGGAAGGAGATGATATCTATGTGCCTCCTCCATCTGTTCCATGTTCTACTCTGCCTCCACCACCACCACCGCCACCGCCACCACCGCCACCACCGCCGCCGCCACCACCGCCAACAATTTCCTATCCTCAGGTCTACCAGCGTCGACCCTCTTCTCATGTGCCTCCTCCATCATCCAGCACGCCTGAGGTATGTAATGAACATTTGAGTACTACTAATGGCACAGGTGATTTGCATGCGCAGACAGATGTACAGGGTGCCGATGATACTACCTCTACTCCAGTTGATGATCTTCATCTTCCTATTGCCCATAGAAGGCAAAAGCGTGCGCGGACAATGAATCCCAAATATGGGATGGACTTTGCATCACAGGCCTGTTTGGAGCGGGTGTCCCCGAAGTTTCGCGAGTTCGTCCTTGGGTTATCAGCAGTGGAAATCCCAAGGTCATATCAGGAGGCACTACAGAGCAGTCCATGGCGTTTGGCTATGGAAGAGGAGATGGCGGCGTTGCAGTCACGTGGTACGTGGAGTGTTGTGAAACCTCCATCAGGTGCGTCAATAGTCGGAAGCAAATGGGTTTTTACTGTTAAGCATCGGGCAGATGGTACGGTTGATAGATACAAAGCCAGGTTGGTTGCTCGTGGGTTCACCCAAACATATGGGGTGGACTATCAGGAGAAGTTTTCTCCAGTAGCCCGTCATTCTACCTTACGGATTCTCATTGCTGTTGCTATTGTCCGTGACTGGCCCTTGTTTCAGTTAGATGTCAAGAACGCTTTCTTGTATGGTGACTTGCAGGAAGAGGTCTATATGCAGCAGCCACCAGGGTTTGCTGCTGAGGGGGAGTCCAGTATGGTGTGCCGTCTTCATAAGGCCATATATGGCCTGAAGCAGAGTCCAAGGGCTTGGTTTCAGAAGCTCTCGGAGTTGATTGAATAGAAGGGCTTCATCAGATCTACAGCAGATCATACTCTCTTTGTAAAAAGAGACCAGCAAGGTATTGTGATCATCTTAGTGTATGTTGATGATATTGTTATCACCGGTAGTAATGAGCAGGGCATTCAAGCAGCCAAGGATTTTCTTAGTGAGCAGTTTGTTACGAAGGATCTGGGTACACTTCGTTACTTTTTGGGATTGGAGTTTGCAAGAAATGAGCAAGGCATGGTAATGACACAAAGGAAGTATGTTACTGATCTGTTATCTGAGACTGGAATGGCAGGATGTAGACCAGCTACTACTCCTATGGATCCTAATGTTAAACTCTATGATGATGATTCTGAGGAGGTGGACAAGAGACGGTATAGAGAGCTCGTGGGGAAGTTGTTATATGTCACTATTACCCGACCAGATATATCCTTTGCTGTTAGTAGGGTAAGTCAATTTATGGAACAACCCAGACAGGCTCACATGAATGCTGTTTTTATGATCTTGAGATATCTGAAGTCGTCTCCAGGTGCTGGTCTTCTGTTTAGGAAAGATACCTCAATATCTGTCACAGGGTGTGCTGATGCAGACTATGCTGGGTGCCCTAATGATAGAAAGTCTACTTCAGGCTTTATTGTATTTGTTGGCAGTTCACCAGTAGCTTGGAAGAGTAAGAAACAAACCGTCGTGGCTCGATCCAGTGCAGAGTCAGAATATAGGGCAATGGCCCAAGGTAGTGCTGAGATGATGTGGGTTAAATCGGTTTTGACTGATTTAACTATTGAAGTACCTCTTCCTATGCATCTTAAATGTGATAATCAGGCAGCCTTGTTCATAGCCAATAATCCAGCCTTCCATGAAAGGACAAAGCACATTGAAGTGGATTGTCATTATACAAGGGACTTGATTCAAAAGGGGCTTATTTCAACTTCTTATGTATCATCAGGAGAGCAGATTGCAGACATGTTCACCAAGGCCTTTGCTAGAGGTCCTTTTCATCTATGTTGTTCCAAGCTGAGCATGTTAGATATATATGCTCCAGCTTGAGGGGGAGTGTTAGAATAATGGGATTTTATCACTTGTGCCCCTCCGAGATGTTGCAATATCAGTTATGCCCCTATCTTTTTGGTAATATCAGTTGTGCCCCTCAAAACTTGCTATTTTATCACTTGTGCCCCTCAGGTTAGTGACCGTCCATCTACAGTGCAAACGGACGTTAACTTTGAGGACATAAGCGGAATTATTTTTTTTAAAAGGTTATATGGTCATTTCTTCCTCCTCTTCCCCAACCTCTTCTTCTTCCTCCTCTTCCCATCTTCTTCCTCCTCCTCCGACCTCCTCCTCCTCCCTCTCCGTCCCGAGCTCCTCGCAGCCCCTCCCCTCCCCGGCGCCGCCCCTCCCCTCCCCTCCCCGGCGCCTCCCCCACCCCCGCACCTTCCCCTCCGCCCAGAGCTGCTCCCTCCGCCCCGAGCACCCAACCCCCCCGCCCCTGTCCCGCAAGCCCCGCCCCCCGCCCCCTGGGCCTCCCCTTGCCCCGCGCCGCCCCGAGCACCCAACCCCCCCGCCCCTGTCCTGCAAGCCCCGCCCCCCGCCCCCTGGGCCTCCCCTTGCCCCGCGCCGCCCCGAGCACCCTACCCCCCCGCCCCTGTCCCGCAAGCCCCGCCCCCTGAGCCTCCCCCTGTCCCGCGCCGCCTCGAGCACCCAAACCCCCCGACCCCTGCCCCTGTCCCGCAACCTCCCCTCCCCGGCGCCGCTCCCCTGGTCATGCGCGAGGCCAGCTTCTCCAGCCCTGCCGTCAAGCCCACCAGCAGCTCCGTAGAATTGCTCATGCCATCGAGATCTTTTCCTCCATTGGCGTGGCAGGCGGATGCTGCTATCGTGGTTGCGTCCACCGTGTCAACATGTAGGTCTGGCGGAGGAGCGAGGCGACGAAGGGGGTGGGGGGAGGTCGGGGCGGCAACAGGTGGGAGAGGAAGAAGATGGGAGAGGAGGAGGAGGAGGGAGGAAGAAGACGGAGGAGGAGAAGGGAGACAGAAGAGGACCATAATACCCTTCTTAACCACACCATGGTTTGAATAAACCATGGTTATTTTAATTTTTTGACGGTCAATCTGACGGAAGGGCACAACTGATGACGGAGCAAGTTTTGAGGGGCACAACTGATATTACCAAAAAGATAGGGGCATAACTGATATTGCAACATCTCGGAGGGGCACAAGTGATAAAATCCCTAGAATAATGATGTTATTTGTTTCTTTTAATTGTCCTGTTTCTGTAATTTACCCCTAGAGCTTTTCTCCTATATAAGAGAGCTCTAGGGTTGGATGAATTATTATCTTGCTAATTACCCTTCAACAGTGGGCAATTTATATGATTCTTCAGATCTTCGCAGTGGTTTAATAAGAATCAAGAAAATGTCTGAAAGTTGAGAGTTGCATGATATACAGTGCTCTGTTCGAGAAATACTCAAGAAATCACGTAGCTTGAACCGTTTATGCGGGTGTCTAGCTCATGAGAACTAGTTGTTTTACTTGCTGAAATGCTTAAAGAAAGAGGGAAAGAGTTCTCGTCAAGGACTTAGCCTTGTTATATGACCTCCGTATTAATAAAAAGAAATGCCGATTTGCATCATCTAAGGATGAATTTTGTTTACAACCCAGGAGGCCTTGCGGTAAGCCGGAGGAAATGCTAACAAAGCCCTTATGTGAAATCCATGAGACTATGAGGTCCTTCCTGCCTAATCTCTTATCAACATTATCCCTCTAAAAAGGACTAATAAAGCTTTGTTCGAATAATTTTGTTAAGGGAGCCTCATCAAATGCAAACACATATAAATATGTAAAGACGTGCTCTCACATGGGCTGGCATATGTAAGACTTTATTGACGACTTAAGATTTTATTATGAAATATCTTCATCTTAATTGGAATATAAACTATAAAGTATCTTATCAATAGACAATAGTTCAGAGCAGAGTTGGTGAAGAGTTTCTTCCATTCACTTGTACCAACTGATTTGTTGGCGTATGAACGGATGCACAATCAACCACCACATGTTAGCTCGTGTCTTTGGTTATTTATATAGTGAACTTGTGGTCTGTTTAATCTCTTTCCCTTTATGTTTCTTTCTTTCTTTTGTTCTGATTTTTTTTGTCGTTTCCATTTTTCGGTATGAGTGCTTTGGGATTTGGTTTATGCACTTAAAGGCAAAAGAAGTATGAAATATCTTCTAAATCCTTGCAAAAGTAGGTTTACCTGTGAATAGAAACTGAAGGTTATACTACAATGGCCAGTATGCGAATTGTATCAAATAGAGAATATGTGGTCTTTTATTATCTTTTTAACTGTATGTTTTCTATCTGTCCTTCTAGTATCCTTAAATCACATTCACAATAGTAGTGTCAGACCTTATTATCTAGCGTTTGAGAATCACTGAACTGCATTCTTGTTCTTCATATCCTTAAATCACATTCGCACCGGAAAACTTTTGTTCCCTGATTATTATTAATAGATTGAAAATCTTCTTTTTCAGAATCACACATCATTGGAGATGGACACATATACAGGTACCTATCATGAAAAGTCAAATGAGGCATCTGATATAGTAGCCGAAATTGATCGACGGGTGAAAAATTATACTGATAGTATACTTAAATCACTGGAAAGTACTAGTTCAAGATTGTCGGAATTAGAGATCAGTATTAGTTCAAGATTATCAGAGCTAGAGACCAGAACCGGCCATCTTGAGAACTCTGTGAATGATTTGAAGTTCGCTGTTGCGAATAATTCTGGTGGTACTGAGGAAAAACTGAAGCAGCTTGAAATCATCATAAGAGAGGTTTTACGCTCATCTTCAATTTTGCTCTAGTTTCTAGAGTGTCTTAATTTTATAAAAAAAATGTATAGGAAAGTATCATCATAATGCCATCTTTTTATGAAGTTACTTGTATTTCAATATGCCATTTTTGATGCAAAAATTGGCACATCGATTGTTTATACATAATTTTATTCTGTTTGTCAAGTGCTCTCTCTGTCTTGGTGCTCATTCCTTCTAGTCTTCCAGTTTATTTAAAAGAGAATCTGTTTTCTCGCAAAATATGTTGTTAATATGCTTTGAAGCCTAAGCATATATTCTGTTAAACTTAGTTGAAGAATTGTTGTATGCGCCCTCCTCTCACAACATACGTACCAGATGGGGGTCTCGCTTCCCGGTCAACAGGAGGGGGGTTAGGGGGAGCAAGTGCATCCCCCGCGGGGTGTGGGGGCAACGCCCCCGACCGAAAATTTTATAAGCAGTTTCTTTTCTATTTGGGTAAATGGATCCATTTGCATCATGTATCCGTTTATACTAGGAGTAGTATATAAACTCCCTAGGCTTAAGACTCTTTGTGCCCTCTGTATATTCTTCTTCGTCACAAAAATTGAAACCTATCCTTCGTCATGTGGTCATGGGTTCGTTTCCTACAAATGACGTTAATTAAGTTTACCGCTTAAGATGGTTTGGTCATTTACAAAGAAGGCCAACTGATGCACTAGTTAGGAGATGTGAGTTTTGGGATGCTGAGCCAGCTAAGAGAGGGCGAGGATGTCCCAAGAAGTGTTGGAATGAGACTATACGAAGGGATCTTAGCTTTTTGGATATAAGCCTGAGATTGACCCAAGATAGATCTGAATGGAGGCATAGAATCAATGTAGCCGACCCTACTTAGTTGTGGGAAAAGACTTTTGTTGTTGTATCCTTCATCACCAAGGACATAGCCCTGTTCGGGTGAACCTTGTAAATCCGTCTATTTGTATTTTGCTTGATTGACCGTGTTTGTGCGTGTTTACTTCCGCTGCTCGCAACAAACCAGTGTTGGAGCATTAGATTTCATCGGGTCGATCAAGCAGATGACGTCGCACAATCTAAACATCAAGAAGTCCAAAGGGAGGAAAGGATTCAATCTATGGTAGATCAAGATATGTACCCTTCTGAAGCAGTATAACATATGGGCACTTCAGGACAATGTGAATGCACTTGAGACCTCTGAATTGATGATACATGAAGAGAAAGTGTCCTCGTTGATCACTCTATGTTTGGCGGATGAGATTATTGCAGAGGTCGCTGATGAGAAGGTCACAACCAGTCTCTGGTTGAGATTGAAAAGTCAGTACCTGGTGAAGTCTCTGAACAACAAGTTGATGTTGAATCAATGTCTATTTTCTCGAATCTAGATCACTTAAATGCACCCACTCCAATAGTCTGGTGGTAGTGCAGCGTGTCTACTACCCAAAAGACCAGGGTTCAAATCCCCCCTCATGGGGGTTGCGTTAGGTAGCCAACAACCAGCATAAAAAATAGTCGGATCTTTCAACATGGATTTGAGCAAGAATCCATATAGCCGACCCTACTTAAAGTAGGAGTAGGTTTCACCATTTTTTTATCTAGATCGCTTAAATACACCGTTGATGAGTATAAGAATGTTGTTAGTTAAGATTGAAGATGAGGATACCGCATTAATTCTGTTAGTTTCTATTCATGGAAGGCCATATCGATATCGATATCGTTTCGATCTACCCGGAAATGGATATATTGGGATATATCGATGATATATCGATGATATCGGTGGAAATGTCCAAAATAGCTCAAAAAAGCTAATATTTTGCCATTTTTCAGAAATTAAGATCATCCAAGATATTAGAACAACAAATAACCTACAAATACACACTTATATCACACATATCGGTCATTTATAAACCATATATCGCACATATCAATCATCATATTGAACATATCGCTGTTAATGTTTATTCCTGACCTTTAGATATTGGAAATGGATTTCATTCAAGTTCTTATAACATTAAACAACTTACATATATACACATAGATGACACATATTAATCATTTGTGAAGACTATGATCCTTATATTGCACATATCGATCATATCGAACAAATCGCTGGTATTGTTAGTTGTTGACATATATATATATTGAAAATGGAGTTCATCCAAGTTCTTAGATCACTAAATAACTTACAAATATACTCTTAGATTACACATATCGATCAATCTATGAATCTTATATCGCATATGTTAACGCATATATTAGTTTCTGTGTGGTTCTCTGTTATTTTTATTTTCAGTTGTATGCTTTATGTAATTTACCCATAGGCTACTCTCCTATATAAGAGAGCCTAGGGCTTATGGAATAAACATCTCGTTCATTTTTCCCAACATGGGTATCAGAGCGACGGTCCTAGATCAGAGTTCTCGAAACCCTAACCCTACCCTACCCCACCCGCCGGCCTCTCTTTCTCTCTCTCTCTCATCGGCGCCGCCGGGGCACACCGTACTCGCCACTCCCTCCACCGCACGAGTGCGCAGCCGCACCAGCACCCCCGTGTGCCTTTGCTGCCGCTCTTGCGTGCCTGCGCGAGTGCGCTAGCACCCCTCCCTCCGCGCGCTGCCCTTCTGCGCGTTGTAGCCCTCCGCGCACTGCTCCTCTGCGCGATTTCGCCTGCGTGCTAGTCCTCCGCGCGCTATCTCCTGCACTGTGCGACTGCGCGTGATCCAGCAGCGTACGCGTGCTCCTTCACGCGCAACTGCGCCTGCCTGTGCGCGCGACAGCGTGCTCCCTGTGCTCCCTGTGACTGCGCGTGCTCCCAGATGCGTGTGCGCGTGCTCCCCGTGCGCGTGCGCGTGCGCGTGTGCTAAGCCCTAAAGCGCAAACCGTCATCTACATGGGTTTAGTTGCTTGAGGTCTACACGTGCAACTAAACCCCTCTATGTCATTGTAGACGAATTTCATCATCTGTCAATCGCTCCAGTCTTCAGTCTCCAGTATGTCAGAAAGCAAGGTGGATATCCCATCCATTGGCGCCTTTCGTGGTCCAGCGCCTATTGTAAAGATGGACGGTACAAACTATGAACTGTGGGCAATGCAGTTCATGAGCATGATGAAGTCAACGGGTAAGAAGCACATTCTTACCGAACCAGAGCCTGCTGAGAAGACTGGAGCCAATGCCTCTTGGGAGGCTGATGACGCATACACCAAAGTTTGGCTATCTGGTACGTTGGCAATTGAGATTGCCAATGACATTCTACATCAACCCACGACCAAGGATATGTGAGACATTCTGGCGGCTACATATTCGCAGGCGAAGAACGAGACAAAGATTCTGCAACTCCAGCATGATATATGCACTATAAAGCAGAATGGTCGCCCTCTACATTCACTCTACACATCTCTGAGAGGGATGTTCGAGAAGCTCTACAGCTTCATGCCTCTGACAGCCACGCCAGAACAGCAGAAGACATATCGGAATGCGACTATGGTGGGCGTGTTCCTTGCTGCACTTGATCCAGAGTATGAGGCGACACGATCCCAGATCTTGGCCGACTCTACTATTCCTCCCATGGAAGAAGCCTTCCATAGACTGAGTCGGATCACCGTTCCTTCTGCGGCCACGAATCAGAATACTTCAGCCATGGCAGCCAACAGGGGTCGCGGATTTCATCATCAGAGTCGTGGACGTGGACCTCGTGGTAGAGGAGGCCGCACTCGGCCTACATGTACTTACTGTCATCGCGTTGGACACAATGAAGACACATGCTACTCGAAGCATGGATTTCGTGCATCTGCACGAGTCGCTGAGCAGATAGAACCTCGATCTGCTGCGACTTTGGATCAGCGGTTCGATGATCTAGTTGCCCGTCTAAGGGGCATTATTCCCCCATCTGGCCCAACACCTACTACTGAGAGTCAATCTGATGCTGCTGCTTCTGCCTCTGCGTCGACCAGTGCTTCAGGTAGCATACTTGCATTTACCAATAGTAGATCAGATACACTATCGTGGATTATGGACTCGGGCGCTACACATCATCTATGTGGCGATCAGAGTTTACTTACAGGATATTCTCAGATTCCTCCAGGCCGAACAGTAGTCATTGCCAATGGTACACATTCTCCCATCACTGGTCAGGGGGAGATTAGACTGACATCTTCTATGCAGCTCAAGAATGTGCTACATGCACCTAAATTTTTTAATGAATTTGTTGTCAATCAGTCAGATTACGAAGGATTTACATTGTCGGGCAATTTTTGATCCATCTTCTCCTATTTTTCAGGACATCCGTACGGGCAACATGATTGGTCGTGGCTATGAGCAAGGAGGCCTCTACCGCCTAAATCAGCCTTCATTCGCTGGAACCTCATCCCTTCCCACTGGACCAGTATCTCCTTTGTTGTGGCATCTGCGCTTTGGGCATCTACCGCTTCAGAAGTTGCGTCGTGTGTTACCCCAGGGTCTTCCTCACACACCTATCCAATGTGAGGCTTCTCAGTTGGGAAAGCATCACAGGTCTACCTTTCCCAGTCGTCCAGGTCGGAGTAGTACCTCCAAGTTTGAGTTATTTCATATTGATGTCTGGGGTCCGAGTCGTGTACCTGATCATCAGGGACACAGATTTTATATAGTTATTGCGGATGACTTCTCTCGTGTGTCATGGGTATTTTTGATGAAAAATAAATCTGAAGCAGGCAATATTATTATCCATTTTCTGAATGAAATTCAAAATGTTTTCTCCACATCTGTGAAGTTTGTAAGAAGTGATAATGCCCTAGAACTGTGCACTCATGTCCTAGCCAACTACTACTCCTCAAAAGGGATTATACATCAAACATCATGTGCTTATACCTCTCAACAAAATGGGATTGTTGAAAGGAAACATTGCCATCTTCTTGATGTCACAAGATCACTTCTTATACAGAGTCATGTTCCTTATTCTTACTGGGGTGACGCGGTCCTCACTGCATGCTACCTAATTAACCGTATGCCGTCCTCTGTCTTGGATGAACAGATTCCCTTTTCCATTATCTATCCTGGGAAGGATCTATTTTCTCTTACTCCCCGTGTGTTTGGTTCATTCGCCTTTGTCCACCAGTTGTCCTCTGGTACTGACAAGCTCTCTCCTAGGGCTGTCAAGTGTGTCTTTGTTGGGTACTCCAGAACTCAAAAGGGGTACAAGTGTTTTGATCCTTTGCGTAGGTGGTATATGGTCAGTGCAAATGTTACATTTTTTGAATCTGTAATGTATTTTTCAGCCTCAGGTAATCAGCAACTACCTCCACTGCCTACCGACGCCATATACATGACACCACCACCTCCTTCACCGTCACCACCACCACCACCACCACCACAAATCCCCGTCTCACCACTACCGTTCAATTATTCCCTCAGGCCTCCTCCAGCTCATGGTCATGACTCATCTCCTAGCTCGCCTATGGTATGTACTGAAGATACTACTCTTGATGGATCTAATGATATTTCTGAGCAGGATATGTTGCAGGGGCCAGATGAGAACACAGCTGATTTAGATGTTCCTATTGCTATACACAAATCGAAGAGGAGCTGCGTTACATATCCATTGGCAGCTTCTGTGTCATTTGAGCGACTATCTGGGGATTTCAGGAACTTTGTGGTGGCCTTATCAGCTGTAGATATTCCACGGAATTATTAAGATGCTCGGCAGGACAGTAGATGGCGACTAGCAATGGAGGAGGAAATGGCGGCACTTCAATCTAGGGGAACTTGGAGTCTAGTTCCTATATCTCCAGATGTGACCCTGGTGAGCTGCAAGTGGGTGTTTACGGTGAAGCAAAATGCAGATGGTTCTATTGACAGATACAAGGCCCGCCTTGTTGCACGTGATTTTACACAGACATACGGGGTGGATTACCTTGATACATTCTCGCCAGTAGCCCGTCATTCCACTCTCCGGATCTTGCTGTCAGTCGCAGTCAATCGAGAGTGGCCGCTATATCAGTTGGATGTGAAGAATGCGTTCTTATATGGAGATTTGCAGGAGGAAGTTTATATGCAACAGCCACCCGGTTTTGTTGTTGAGGGGGAGTGTTCCAAGGTGTGCAGACTTCATAAGGCTATCTATGGCCTTAAGCAGAGCCCCAGAGCATGGTTCCAGAAGCTCTCAGACCTCTTTGAAAAACAAGGATACAAACGCTCCAATGCTGATCATTCCTTGTTTGTACAGAAGACTTCTAGAGGTATTATTGCAATTATGGCTTACGTAGATGACATCTTGATTACAGGAGATGATGAGCAAGGCATAAAGCAGGCGAAAGAAATGCTGGGGAGCGAATTGCTCACTAAGGATCTTGGAGTCCTTAGATATTTTCTGGGGCTGGAATTTGCTAAAAATCCGTATGGATTAGTAATGTCGCAGAGGAAATATGTTACGGACCTGTTGAGTGAAACAGGTATGCTTGGGTGCCGGCCTGCTACGACACCAATGGACCCCAGCATGAAGCTCTATGATGATGACATAGAGGAGGTGGACAGGAGAAGATACAGAGAACTGGTAGGCAAATTGTTGTATGTCACGATCACTATCCCGATATATCCTTTGCAGTGAGTCGTGTGAGCCAGTTCATGGAGCAACCACGTCAGGTTCATATGGATGCAATACATATGATACTTGGATACCTCAAATCATCTCCAGGTGCAGGTTTGCTATTCAAGAAGGGAAAGGGGATTTCTATCTCAGCATGTGCGGATGCAGACTATGCAGGTTGTCCCAAGGACAGGAAGTCCACCTCGGGGTTTGCAGTCTATGTTGGAGATTTTCTAGTCTCATGGAGGAGCAAGAAACAGACGGTGGTAGCTAAATCTAGTGCTGAATCCGAATATAGGGCTATGGCCCAGGCTAGCACATAGATGATGTGGGTGAAGGCTGTACTTACAGATCTATGTCTAAATGTACCACTTCCTATGAACTTGGAATGTGATAATCAGGCAGCCTTGTTCATTGCAAACAACCCAGCATTCCATGAGCGGACCAAGCATATTGAGTTTGACTGTCACTTCATACGTGATATGATTCAGAAGGGGTTCATTGCTACATCTCATGTCGCCTCAGAGAATCAAACTGTTGATATATTCACCAAGGCATTACTACGAGGCCCATTCCAGAAGTGTGCGTCCAAGCTGAGCATGATTGATATCTATGCTCCATCTTGAGGGGGAGTGTTAACGCATATATTAGTTTCTGTGTGGTTCTCTGTTATTTTTATTTTCAGTTGTATGCTTTATCTAATTTACCCATAGGCTACTCTCCTATATAATAGAGCCTAGGGCTTATGGAATAAACATCTCGTTCATTTTTCTCAACAGCATATATCGATCATTTTGAACATATCGATATTAATGTTTGATTCTTGACTTATAGATATCTTGTTTTTGAAGAATTGACTTATAGATATTGGAAATCGATTTCATTCAAGACTTACAACATGAAATAACTTGTAAACATACACCAAGTTGAAGAACCATTGTATGCACCCTCCTGTCGTACCATACCCTACCAGTACGGGGGACCCAAAACAAAATATATTAAATCATTATGTGTTTTAATACTAGGTATAGCTAGATATATGTGTTTTAATATTGGGTGTAGCTAGATAAGTAGTTGAATCAATCTTGTATAAATAATAGCATTGATATATAGAGATATCGGCGAAATATCAATGATATTGATCGATATCCTGTATTTTTTCTACTGAATCCAGCCATTTTGACCGATATGAGCCGATATGGCGATATATCGTCGATATATCGACGATATCCCTGTAAAAGGAGATACTGGGTAATATTGAAACCCCTACCCTCTCGAAACCGATATATCGACGATATATCGCCGATACGGCCTTCCATGTTTCTATTCTACTATCGTCTGAGAATTTTGTTCAGTCTTTTATTATGGAAAGAGAAGAGATAACCCTAGAGGAAATTCACATGAGTCTACATACACATGAACTTCGACATATAGCTACCGACAAGAAAGACTCTTAATCTGTAGCTTTAATTATGACTCATGAAAAGAGTTATGCTCATTCTGTCTATGCAAAAAATGGAAAATAGTAGTCCAAGTCGAAGAACCACAACTGTAAAGACATATGTAGTTACTGTAAGGAACCTAGACATTAGAAGAAAGGCTGCCCGAAGAAAAAAAGGGAAGGCCATAGTTGTTGCAGTGGCTCCCATAGGCAGATATTCTTAAGATGATTTGGTCCTCACTGTCAGAAATCAGAAGGTGACTGATAGCACATGGATACTTGATTTAGGTTGTTCTTACCATATAATCCCAATGAAGATTGGTTATGCGTCTATGTGAAGATAGATGGTGGAAAGATCTTCGTGGGGAATAATGCATCATGCAAAATTGTAGGAATTTGCTTTGTAAAGATCAAGATGCATGATGGAGTTGTGAGTTCGGTGACAGAAGTTTGTCATATTCCTGATCTGTTGATTTAAGAAAGAACATGATATCCCTTGGACTTCTGGACTCTATGGATATAGGTACAACTTTGAAGGTAAAGTTATGCAGATTATCAAAGCTAGGGTGGTTTTCATCACGTGCAACAAGTGAAAGACCCTATATGTCATGCAAGGGTCAACAATTAACTGTTATGTTGTAGCGGTATCCCAGGCCATGAAATCAGAAATAGAGTTGTTGATATGCCTTGAATCTTAACCATCTAATCTAGGTTGAAGAACTATCTGATCCCCCCCAGCGCGTGCACCATACCCTACCAATACATGGTTTCACTAGGATATTCGGATCTGTTTGACTTTGGGATCTGTTTTGTACGGAAGTAGTATATAAACTCACTAGGGTTAGGGATTTATGTATCCTATGTACTTTATTCTTTCTCCACATAGTGAAAACCAATCAAGAACCGCCCAACGACGTAGCCCAGTTATGGATGAACCTTGTAAATCAGTGTATCTCCATGCTTGCATGATTGATCATTTGTACATGTTCCGCTTTCGCGATTTGCAACAGAAGTTGTGGCATACGCGACTGAGACACATGAGTCAGATGGGAATGAATATTCTCAGTCAGAATGGTCTCATTTGGGATCTCAAGGGATCCAAGCTGGAGTTATATGAGCATTACATGTTCGGAAAATAGTGAAAACCAATCAAGAACCGCCCAACGACGTAGCCCAGTTATGGATGAACCTTGTAAATCAGTGTATCTCTATGCTTGCATGATTGATCATTTGTGCATGTTCCGCTTTCGCGATTTGCAACAGAAGTTGTGGCATACGCGACTGAGACACATGAGTAAGATGGGAATGAATATTCTCAGTCAGAATGGTCTCATTGGGATCTCAAGGGATCCAAGCTGGAGTTATATGAGCATTACATGTTCGGAAAATAATGCAAGAAGCAATTCAGTAAAGCTATTCACAGGACAAAGGAGGCACTCGACAACATCCATGTTGATTGTTAGGACCCTTCACACATCCCATCTTTGGAAGGTACCATGTATTTTCTGTCTATTATTGATTATTACTCCATGGTGGTTTGGTGTACATGAAGAAGCACAAGAGAGCATGGAAGGCCATGTCGGCGATATATCGACGATATATCGGTTTCGATGACTCTCCCATCTCGATATTCATGTGTATATCCTTTTACACGGTATCGGCGATATATCGCCGATATATCGGGTGTCGGTGATATATCGCCGACATATGGCATATTCCTTTCTTCCTTGCTATGTTTTGGGATCTTTTTTTGCCTATAAATGAGGCATATCGGCAACCATTTCCATCATCTCAACCTTGGCATTCCAACCTTGCTTTCCTTTCTTCCTTTGCATTTTGAGGTGAGATTTTGATTTCCTCTTCCTTAGTGATTTTATTCTCATTTTTGTTATGTATTAGTATTGCATAATTTCCTTTTGCATGTAATTTGGGCTATAAATTTTGGTGATTGTGATGTTTATGTAGTAAATAAGAGATCTTATGGATGAATTGGTTTGGATCTCTTGTTTAGGAGTTAGGAAACATGATTTGGTGGTGATTTTTGTTTACAAAATGTATGTATTTAAATAAATCCGAAAATTAAAAAAAATAGATCCACAAATTATTGAGTTTTTTATTCATGAAATTTGGGGCTTTTGATTTTGTGTGTTCATTAAGAGATGTTATGGTTGAATGGAGTTGTATATATTGTTTAGGAGTTAGGAAACAAAATTTATTGTGAAATTTGTTTACAAATGTGTGTATTTAAATAAATCCGAAAATTAAACAAAAATAGATCCACAATTTATTGAGTTTTTGTTCATGAAATTTGGGGCTTTTGATTTTTGTGTGTTTATCAAGAGATGTTATGGATGGACCGAGTTTTCCTACCAGCTCTCTGTATCTCCTCCTATCAACCTCATCAGTATCTTCATCATATAGTTTCATACTTGGATCCATAGGTGTGGTGGCAGGTCGACATCCAAGCATTCTTGTGTCACTTAGCAAATCAGTGACATATTTCATCTGGTTCATCACAAGCCCTTGTTGATTTCTGGCCAATTCCAGTTCTAGAAAGTATCTAAGGACTCCAAGGTCCTTGGTGACAAATTCACAACCCAGAAGGTCTTTTGCCCTCTTGATTCCTTGTATGTCATCTCTTGTAATAAGGATATCATCAACATACACCATAGTTGCAATCATACCTCTGGATGTTTTCTATATAAAGGAGAATGATCTGCATTTGAACGTTTGCACCCCTGTTTTTCAAACAAGTATGCAAGCTTCTGGAACCCAGCTCTAGGGCTCTGCTTAAGGCCATGGATCGCCTTATGAAAGTCTACACACATGTGAACACTCCCCCTCAACAGCAAAACCAGGTGGTTGTTGCATGTAGACTTCCTCCTGAAGATTACCATATAAAAATGCATTCTTGACGTCTAACTAAAATAACGGCCAATCTCGAACCACTACAACAGAGAGAAGGATCCGTAAGGTGGAATGACAAGCAACTGGAGAGAATGTGTCAAGATAATCCACCATGTATATCTGTGTAAACCCTCGTGCAACCAGGCATGCCTTGTATCGGTTGATGCTACCATATGCATTATGTTTAACTGTAAACACCCATTTACAGCTAACTGTAGACACACCAGTAGGAGCTAGGACGAGGCTACAGGTGCCTCTCGACTGAAGAGCAGCCATCTCTTCTTCCATAGCCAAATGCCATCGAATGTCCTTCAAAGCCTCTTGATAATTCTGTGGAATAGCCACGACAGATAGCGCGACAGCAAAATTCTTGAATTTACTAGTCAAGCGATCAAAAGAAACCATGGATGCTATAGGATATGATATACAGCTTCGCTTCTGCTTCCGAAGCGCAATAGGCATGTTCAAATCAGCAGCCTCCACATCTGTCCTCTGTAAAGAATCCTGCTTAGATAAATCATTAGACCCATCATAAAACTATATTCTCAGGACATACCTCATACGTGCTAGATGGGTGATGGAAGTGATAGTGGTGGTGGCATGTATATGGCTTCATCAGTGTCTGAAGACATCAACCGATCAGCTGTAGGGGAGAAGTACATGACGAACTCGAAAAAGGTGACATCGGCACTAACGTAATACTTCCTGCGCATCAGATCATAACACATGTACCCTTTTTTGTGTCCTGGAGTACCTGACAAAGACATGCTTGACAGCTCTAGGAGAGAGCTTGTTAATACCTGGAGACAGCTGGTGGACGCAGGCAACTGAGCCAAACACACTAGTAAGTGAGAAAAATTCCTTTTCAGGGAAGGCTAGAGAGAAAGGAATCTGCTCACCCAAGACTGACTACGACATGCGATTAATGAGATAACATGTCGTTAGAACAGCATCGCCCCAAAAAGAATGAGGAGCATGACTCTGAATGAGAAGCGTCCTAGTGACATCAAGCAAATGACGATGTTTCCTTTCCGCAACTCCATTTTATTGGAAAGTATAGGCACAAGATGTTTGATGAATAATTCCTTGGGTGGAAAAAAAGGTGGAGAGAGTATTAATACATAATTCCAAGGCATTATCAGTTTTCACAATTTTCACAGAAGTAGAAAAAACATTACGTACTTCAGTTAAGAAAATTTTGATAACATTCCCAGCTTCAAATTTATTCTTTAACAAGAAGACCTAAGCTAGACAAGAAAAATCATCAACGGCGATAAGATAAAATCTGTGCCCCTGATGATCAGGAACACGACTGGGACTCCAAATATCGACATGAAACAACTCAAAAATGGAGCTACTACTATGATCTGACGATAGGGAAAGGTAGATCGATGATGCTTTCCCAACTGACAAGCCTCACATTGAAAGGACGTGTGAGGCGAGATCTTGGGTAGAACACGACATAGTTTCTGAAGAGGTAGATGACCAAAGCGTATGTGCCACGTAAATGGTGAGACAGGTCCAACAGGTAGAGAGGAGATTCCGGTATAGGGAGTTCGAACTAGGCGATAAAGACCACCCTGCTCATGGCCACACCCAATCACGTTGCCTGTAAGGATGCCCTAAAAAACAAGAGAAAATGGGTCAAAAATGGCTCGATAATGTAAATCCTTCGTAATCTGACTAATTGACAACAAATTCATAGAGAAATCAGGTGCATGCAACACATTCTTTAGATGCATAGAGGGTGTCAAGCTAATCTCCCCCTGACCAGTGATTGGTTAGTGAGTCCCATCTGCAATAACCATAGTACGTCCTGGAGGAACCTGTCTGTAGGTTGTAAGTTGACCCATGTCTCCACACAGATATGATGTGTCATGTGTGGCACCAGAGTCCAAAATCCATTCTATAGCATCAGATCCACTACTGCTAGTGAGTGCATAAGCACTACCTGAGGTACCGGAGGAGGCAGAAGCATCTACATTTGAATGACTCCCGGGGACCATCGTAGGTGGCACAGGACTGAAGGGAGGTATAATACCCCTTAATCGTGTTACACGATCATCAAAACGTTGATCCCAAGAGGAAGCAGCTGGGGGCTCAATCTGTTCAGCCACTCGAGCAGAAGCAAGGAATCCATGCTTGGAGTAGCATGTATCCTCTGTATGTCCAGAACGATGGCAGAAAGTACATGGCTGACGAACATGACCTCCCCAGCCCCAAGGTCCATGACCACGAAAGTGAGAAGATCCTTCGCGACCTCGGGATACTGCCATTGTTGAGGATGTATGGTTGGCAGTAGAAGATGGAAAAATAATACGACTGAGTCTACGGAAAGCTTCCTCCATAGGAGGAATAGTAGAGTCTGCCAAAATCTGGGAACGGGGTGCCTCGTACTCTGGATCAAGGGTTGCCAGGAACACACCAACCATGGTGGCATTCTTATAAGCTTCTGCTGCTCAGGGGTAGATGTGAGAGGCATGAAGCTATAAAGCTTCTTGAACATCCCACGTAGGGATGTATATAGTGAGTGAAGTGGCCGTCCATTCTGTTTGATAGTAAAGATATCATGTTGAAGCTGCAGAATCTTCGTCTCGTTCTTTGCCTGTAAATAGGTAGCAGCCAGAATATCCCACATCGCCTTGGTTGTGGGATGATGGAGTATATCATTGGCAATCTCTATTGCCAACGTACCTGAAAGCCAAACTTTGGCATATGCATCATCAGCCTCCCATGAGATGTTAACCCCAGTCTTCTCAGCCGGTTCTTCTCGGTAAGAATGTATTTCTTACCAGTAGACTTCATAATGTTCATGAACTGCATAGTCCACAGTTCATAGTTTGATCCATCCATCTTGACTATAGGCGCAGGTCCTCTGAAGGCGCCTGTGGAGAGAATATCGACCTTGTTCCCTGACATTGCGGCTTGAAAAGGCTAGGGCTGAAGACTAGACAGTATTGTGTCTACACTGACATAAAGAGATTTGATTGCATGTGTAGACTCATGCAACCAATCTCAACATGGAAGAGGACTGGACGACGGTGCCCCTAGAAGAGGATGAATACACCTCGCGGAAGATGGAAGGGACACGCTCAGGGGCCCGCGTGGAGTAACGCCAGGCAGGGGCCACGGAACAAGGCGGCTGGGGCAATAACGCGCAGGGATTCGGCGACGCTAGGCGGTGAAGCGTGCGCGCAGGGGCGCCTAGGGCGATGACGCACGGGGGCGCCTGGGGCGGTGACGCGCAGGGCTGGGATGAGCTAGGTGGCGATGCGCTGGGTTGGGCGGCGGCGCGTGAGGTCTGGAGGGAGAGAGAGGGGGTTGGGCAGGGCTAGGGTTTCGGAGCTCCGGTCTAGGACCGCTGCTCTGATACCATGTTGGGAAAAATCATCAAGTTGTTTATTCCATGAACCCTAGGCTATCTTATATATGAGAGTAGCTTATGGGTAAATTACATAAAACATTCATAAGAAGAAGGAAATTAGGAAAAAATACAAATAACGTAAGGCATAAATATGTCTCTACAATGACCAGCAGGGTTATAGCATCTGTATCCCTTTTGAGTGCAAATGTAGTCACGGAAAACACACTTGATAGCACGAGACGATAATTTGCCCGCGGAATTGAAATTATGAACAAATGTAGTGCAACTAAAGATCCTTAATGGGAGCGGAAAGGTGTCTCAATAGGATATAAGAGAGAGAAAGGAGTGATCCCCTTTCGGACAGAAGAAGGGACCATATTGATGAGATAAGTGGATGTAAGAATGGCATCCCCCTAGCATGTCCTAGGAACTTTCATGTGAGTAAGCAATGTACGGGCTACGTCGAGAAGGTGGCGAAATTTTCTTTCTGCTACCACATTCTGCTAAGAGGTATACGGACATGATATGTGATGAAGGGTTCCTTGAGAAGCAAAGAAAGATACCAACTCCTATTGGTAAACTCAAGAGCATTGTCAATTCATATAGTCTGATTACAAATACAGAAAGATGTGCTAATAAACTGGAAGGACTTGACAATTTGTTGATTTCTAATCGTTCGTTGAGTAAATAGACCTAAGAAGATCTATTATAGTCATCCACGAAGACAACAAAATATCTGTGACCAGCAGTAGACCGAACAGAGACCCCAAACATCACAATGAACTAAGGAGAAGGTAACAAATCACAGAGGGGTAACCTAGCCGCAAATGCCATATGAACGAGTCAGCGGGAATGGAGATTGCACCAACAAAGGTAGAATTAACAGGAATATCAAGATAGTAAAGGCCATTTTTCTCATGTCCCCCACTAAAAATATGCATAGTCCATGTTAGAAACTACGAATGTGGAAGCGGAATCAGAGAAATAGAAATAAACATTGAAGGAACTCCGAGATTTTACGTGGAACCCTACTCCCTAAGGAGCAAGATGAAACCACGGAAGAAGGCCTCAAAGGGTCATATGTTGCATTGTAATTTCTCATCTGTTACAGAGAGTGAGGGGCTTCTTATATAGCTCTCACTGAGTCTCTACATCTCATAACTGGTAGACATGGGACTAAACAACTGGATGTGTTAAATAGATCCTAGAGGGATCCATTTACCCATCTACCACATAAGTGACACATACATCATTATACTCTCACACTCCCCCTCAAGCTGGAGCATGCAATGCTTAGCTTGGACAAACAGACAGAAATCTCAAACTCGCGCTACAGGACACTACAGACAATATCAACTCAACGCATACACAACTGTCGGTTGTTGTCGAGGACGTTGCTTCTCATGTCGTGCAGGTGAGCAGGAACAAACGGGCTAGAGTGTGAGTCAAACTGGGTCTCCTCGTCGGAGAACAAGAGCTCTGTACCATGGAAGGCCATATCGATATTGATATCATGTCGATACGATATTTCGATGATAGTTCGGCGATATATCGCCCATATCGACACATTTTTGTGAAGGAAATGCCTGAAAAGAAGGATATATCGCCATATCGGTCTCATCTCAATATCGATATATTGACGATATATCGCCGATATATCGCGATATTTCCTTCCATGCTCTGTACTGCGCCTATCAGAGTCGCTGCAACTGGAAATGAGTCTCCACCTGGAGAACTCTGGCCGGTCACATGTAGAAGACTGTGAATTATGTGGACAACTGCTCCATCTTTGAAAGGGCTGAATTGAAAAAAGTGTGGAGACATCCTCGTCAGAGTCCACGGTCACTGGAGAATGGAGACTGAAAAAGTCTACTCGTCACAGAACTGGGTCTTTCCCATACTGGCTCAGAGAATGTGATCTCTACTCTGGAGTCCCTATAAAACCACATGAAAACCCTAGCCCACATGGCATAGGGAATGGAATCTCTACTCTTGAGTCCCTATGGATCACATGAAAACTCTGAGACGATAAAACTAGAATGATGGGGACCACACAAAAGAAGATCGCAAACATGTACAAATCAAAATGAAGACTCGGAACCAATTTGACGTCGAGTCTGAAATTTAACTGTAGAGTCTGAAAATCTGGCTGGTCTGGAATGTGAAGAATTTGACATATGAATCCTACCTATAACTCTACACAATACTCCCCCTTTTTCCCATACTTGTCGGAAAACAAAGATATCGACAAAATTGGGAGAAGACAAGAAAACGGGGAGAAACATGAATCACATAAGCCGTTGATAATTTTTTTGTCTTTTCTTTTCAATTTTTCAAATCATTTTGTTATCGTACGAAGCCTTTTTGTATGATCCTTTTTGTTTAAGTGTACGGATTTTTTGTATGCACCTTTTTCTCTTTTTTTTTGAACAAAGAAACTTGGTCCTCTTGGGCCCGAAGATCATGGCCCAAGCAGTGGGCCTAGGGCTCGCTCTCTCTCCCCTTTTTCCTTTCTCATTTTTTATTAATACTCTTGACCCACTTGGGCTTGAAATAAAGTAATCATTTTTTCGATGCAGAACAAAGGCCCACTTGGGCACAGAGGCGAAGCCCTATTTAGGGTTCCCCTTGCATCGCCCCCACGATTGGAATTGAGGATGACAGCCTCCAACGATGCCTACCTTGAGGAGATGGAGTTGTTGCATGAGATCAGAGGCACGCAAAGGACTTCTGCCTGGAGGAATCGCCGCCTGGGTTGTGAGTGTTGCGCTGCCTTAAAGAGGCGCGCTGCCTAGATACGTGATGACGTGAGATGTGAACACCTCCGCCTGATGGTTGATGATGTTGGGGCTGGCGCTTGGAGGGGGAAGGGCTCCGCTTGGAGCCCTCTAGAGCAGAGGAAGAGGGCAGTGCCGCCTTTGCTTGCTGGAATATCGTCATTTTTTTCCTAGATCATGCATCATGCTCCACCTAAAGAGGGGAGCCGCCTGGAGGTGGCTTTTATCGATGATGCGGTCTGGCGACCTGGAGGGGAGCTGCCTGTAGGCTTGGAGGCGGTCTGGAGAGGAGGTACTCACGGCCATCACAAGGGTCGTCACCTGTAGATGTGGGGTTGTTTCCCACGGCCTCTGCTGGGGTTGTGTGCAACCCCCTAATAATTTTTTTAAACAACTGCGGCTGGAAGATGTGTCGTGTTGCGCAAGAACAAGAAACCTGAATCTTCAGATCTTGTGCTAGATGCTGCTGGAAGATACAGATCTAGAGCCTGGATGTTGCTTGAATGTGAACAATATTAGAGTTTCAAAATAAACCCTAGAGTTTTGGAATACAATCATGAACAAGTAATCTTCACGAATAATCTTCATGATCAACAATAGATCGAATCTTGTACTGATCATACAAATCTTCGAACAACAGATGAATGTGAATAATCATCAAGATTAAAACACAAAATATCAAATCTCAAATAAACAATGAAAAAGTACTCCTTGAGAATCGAACCCGCTCTGATACCATGTTAGAAACTATGAATGTGGAAGCGGAATCAGAGAAAAGAAATAAACATTGAAGGAACTCCTAGATTTTACGTGGAACCCTACTCCCTAAGGAGCGGGATGAAACCATGGGAGAAGGCCTCAGAGGGCCATATGTTGCATTCCACTTTCTCAACTGTTACAGAGAGTGAGGGGCTTTTTATATAGCCCTCACTAAGTCTCCACATCTCATAACTGATAGATGTGGGACTAAACAACTGGATGTGGTAAATGGATCCTGGAGGAATCCATTTACCCATTTACCACATAAGTGACGCATACATCAATATACTCCAACAATACGGATATCATAAAAATAGCAATGGCACTCATCAATAAATAACGTGATTGTTTAAATCAACACATAGCTTATGAACTGATAATAGGTTCAGAGGAAAATTTGGTACACAATTAATGCCAACGAGCCTATGCTTGGAGGAAAACTCCATCATCCTAAAGGTGGTGGCAGGAGAATGAGCATCATTGGCTACACGAACCGTCTTCACAGTAGAAGAGGGTTGAGAAGATGTCAGAAGACTTCCATCTCTAATCAAGTGAGTAGACGCACATGAGTCAATGGTCTAGGTTGGTGTTGTGGCAGAAGCAGAGTGAGCTGCAGTATCCGAGGTAGTAGCAAGATGCATATTATAAGTAGGCATATTGGGAGTGGAATTCTACATAAGCTTCATCAAATGGGTGATAGAAGTTACATGACAACCGATAAACACCTTGAAAGCCCGAGACCAAAGGATGTAGTTATCTATACCCTTGAGTTTGATAAAGGTACTTTGTACCATAATAAAAGACGTAGTATACCGATATGTGGTCTCGGTAGGATTTGATGCCATCATGGTCTGATAGAGTGATCAAAAGATTGTAGTAGAGCTTTAAACTTGCACGAGTCTAGGGCATATGCACCCTCTTTGTCGTTTTAAAATCCCAACGCAAGTGTTGCACATATCAACTACAGTTGGGAGGACCATCAATAGGTCTGTTCACAACAGTGGGGCCTCCAATAGTTCTGGACAAATCGACTAGTGACATCTCAAGGTGTTGGTCGCACCTCTGATAGACCTAAAAGGGAGGTTGACAGCGTTGCAAGACCCTAAAAGGATTGCTGGAGGTGTTAGGGCAGCGTTGGGAAGTGTTAGGGCAACGCTGGGTAGTTTTAGGTATTGCCTGGGCGGCGTTGGAACCCATCAAGGCCTCGTACAGGACCCTTAGACGAGGAAGAGGGGTCTGCGCAAGGCTCAACAGAGGCGGGTGGTGGCAATGGATTTTAGGTATAAGCTTCGATCTAGGATCATTTTTCTAATACCATGTGGAGAAAGAATGAATGATTTGTTTTTTTCAGGGGTCTACGGTTTCTTATATAGTGTGAAACGTTAGAGAGCCAAAAAGAGAAATAAAGGACCCCAAAGGGTCACATGACCCAATAAATTAACAAAGACAAATAGCCCAGTAACAAAATAACTCTAACAATATCAATAGAAGGATTGGTCAAGACAATCCTCCTTTAATATTTAGCTTTAAATTAGTAATAGACTTTACAATAAGTTGAAATAATATTTGAATTATGAACCTAGATCCCAACATTTTTAAATTTATGTTAAGGTCACCGAGAAAGATAAAATCCATATTCTTTTACTCCATTCCTTGTCCCAAACTAGCTTCTGATCATCAGTGCATTTTTAGAAGTCCTCAAAGAGGTAGTTCAGTCCTTATTTGAATATGTGGGATTTATAATTAAGTTGAAAACAAAACCTCATACGAAAGAAATGTATAATATCTCAAAGTAGTCGATATCAATGATAACTCAGCCATGGTCGGTCCCAAGCCTGAGTAAATTGACGAGGGTTGTGCGTTAGGAATTTGTCTCAAACAGTTTGAATCTTTTCAACATAGATTTAAGCAAACATTTAGATTTTGTTGGGGAGTTCCCTACTAGGATGCGTTGCGTTGCTCGAATGCAACGGGAAGTTGGCTAAGGATGCTACATCATTGCACAGATGCAGTTCAAAATTTGCATGGGTTCTCGCATGACGAACACATGTGAGTAAATAAGCTAGTTTCATGCATTGTTGCCCGGATACAGTCCAAAATTTGCAAGGGTTCTCACACGATGGACGCATACGAGTAAAGAAGCTAGTCCAAAAGAGGTTGCAAAGGAAGTTGCGGATATGTAGTTGGAATATTGGCACTTTGATTGCCACATCGATGGATATTTTAGATACTATGGAAAGAAGGAAGATTCAGATACTATGTCTCCAAGAGACAAATGAGTTAGAGAGAAAGCAAGGGAGATCGAGAAGACATGCTTTAAACTTTGGTATTTAGGTAAAGATAAGCGTAGAAATGGTGTTGGAGTGGTTGTTCATACGGATTTGAAGGATTGTGTGGTTGAGGTGAAAAGATTCGGGGATTGGGTTATTTTGCTAAAATTGGTGCTCGAGGAAGAAATTCTGAATATCATCTCAGTTTATGCACCGCAAATTGGTTTAGATGAAATGATTAAACAATCTTATTGGGAGGATTTGGATAAGATTATGTAAGAAATCCCACAAAAAGAGATGATTTGCCTAGGTGTAGATCTTAATGGATATGTGGAAAAGGATGCTTCAGGGTATGCTAGTGTTCATGGAGGCCATGGCTTCGGGGATAGAAACGAAGAGGGAAAGTCATTTTGGATTTTGTAACGATTTATGATCTCTTCATCGCAAACACTCTCCTCAAGAAGAGGGAGGAGCATTTAATTACTTATAAGAGTGGCCCGACTAAAACACATATATATTACTTTGTGTTGAGAAGAGATCGGTTGTGTTGCAAAGACGGCAAAGTAATCCCATGAGAGTTTGACAATCCAACATTGCTTGTTAGTCATGGATGTGCAAATAAAAGGGCTGGTAAAGAAAAAGAGGGTTTCCAAGATCACTAGAAGTAGATGGTAGAATCTTTAATTGAAGTAATCAAGCTTCAGGGAGAAGGTTTTAGAAGACTTATCTTAGGATTGTAAAGGAAGTGCAAACGAGATGTGGGAGGCGGTGGCATCTTGTATTCCAAGGGTAGCCAAAGAGATACTAGGTGAGTCAAAGGGAGGAGCTCCATGCCAAAAGAAGGCTTTGTAGTGGAGTGGATGGGTGCAAGAGAAACTCAAAATTAAAAGAGCACGCTTTCAAGCTATGTCTAAGGATAGAATAGAGGAAACTGTCACAAACTACAAAATAACGAAGAAGGAAGCAAAGAATGATTTTCGCGGAGTTAAGTCAAAAGCTTATGAAGTTTTTTTTACAACTCGACTCTAAGGAGGGCAAAAATGATATATTCAAGTTGTCCAAAGCAAGAGAAGGAAAGATCAAAGGCCTTTCTCAAGTGAGATGCATTAAGGATGAGGAAGGTCACGTTCTTGTCACTCAGAATGATATAGAAACTAGATGGAAGCAGTATTTCCATAAGCTTTTCATTAAGGATGGAAATAGAGAGGTTACTTTGGGAGATTTAGCTAGTAGTGAAACTTACTTGAATCGTGCAAGCTATATACGAATAAAAGGAATGAATTGGAGGAGGCTTTGAAGGTTATGAGACCTGGGAAAGGTGTAGGACATCCCTATAGAAGTGTGGAGAGTTTTAGGTAAGTGTGGTTTGACTTGGCTTACAAATATATTCAATGTTATTTGAAGAAGCAAGAAAATGCCTGAAGATTGGAGGAGAAGCATCGTGGTACCTCTTTATAAGAGCAAAGGAGACATTCAAAATTGTTCAAATTACAGAGGTATCAAGCTGATGAGTCACACAATGAAAATTTGGAACGTGTGATCGAGAAAAGGTTAAGACAAGTTTCCAAAATAAAAGAAAGCCCATTTGGATTCATGCCGGGTCGCTCAACTATTGAATCCATCCACTTGCTGAGGAGAACGATGGAGATTTATAGAGCTAAAAGGAAGAACCTCCATATGTTTTTTTATTGATTTAGAGAAGTCCTATGATTCTATCCCACGGGAGATATTGTGGAGAGTTTTGGAGAAGAAACAAGTGCTTGTCCTATACATTAACCTCTTAAAGGATATGTATGATAGGGCTTCATCTTGTGTAAGGATCCAGTCCGGGAAGATTGATTATTTTGATATCAACATTAGTATGCATCAAGGTTCAATTTTAAGTCCATACCTTTTTACTTTGTTTATGGATGAGTTGACGAGTCACATTCAGGATGAGATATCTTGGTGTATGTTATTCGTTGATGATATTGTAGCGATTAATGAGACTAGAGATGGAGTAAATGAGAAGCTTGAGGTCTGGAGACATGCATTGAAGACTAAATGATTCCGTATAAGTAGGGCTAAGAATGAATATATGGAGTGTACTTTGATGGAAGCAATGGTGAAGGAATCAGGGTGAAGATTGGTGACGATAACATTCAGAAGAGAGATTCTGTGAGATACTTGTTATCTATTTTGCAACATGATGGGGAAATTGATGGGTTTGTTACTAATAGAATAAATACGAGCTGACTAAAGTGGAGAATGACCTCTACTGTTCTCTGTGATAAGAAAATTCCTTTGAAAATCAAAAGGAGTTTTATAAAGCAGCTGTGAGACCCGCTATGCTCTATGGATATGAATGTTGGCCTGTGAATCATACACATGTGCAGAGAATGGCAGTTGCAGAAATGAAAATGCTAAGGTGGATGTGTGGGCACGCACGTAAACATCTGATTCAAAATGATGCAATCGAAAGGAAAGTTGGTGTAGCTCCGAATGAGGATAAGATGCAAGGAAATCGCTTAATGTGGTTTGACCATTTGCAAAGGTCAGTGGATGCACTAGTTAGGAGATGCGAGTTTTGGGATGTTGAGTCGGCTAAGAGAAGACGAGGAAGGCCGAAGAAGTGTTGGAATGAGAATATACTAAGGGATCTTAGTTTTTTGGATCTAAGTCCGAGATTGACACAAGATATATCTGATTGACGGTAAAGAATCCATGTAGCCGACCCTACTTAATGTGAGAAAAGGCTTTGTTGTTGTTGTTGGTATCAATGATCTATATCTTTATTTCTCTAGTTATACATATTCCTAAGGATCAACCACATGCCCTTAGTAATCTTTTTTCGGAGGATGAGAGGTTGAATACCTGATACAAACATTGGCAATCCAAGTCTTAACGAGGTTGTCCTCCAAGGACCATTTATCATATGAGGTATCTTTCTCATCGATATTGGACTCACTTCCATTAATGTACCTAATTTATCCTTACCAGTAATGTCCCTCTCAATATAGCATTCCGGATAAGATATTTATCCTTAGTCAATTTTTGAGTAGTTATATGAACTAGGTGATTCTCCATCTTCATTTGCACCTTGATATCAACTATCTTTTTGGATGCCATCAAATATGAGAAAAGAGAATCAATGATCGATATAAGATGAAGGTGGTGATCAATCACAAAATTGATTAACTGTTCCTAAATTAGAAGCATCATGTGATCGATCTGTTAAAAAACAAGACGTTCAGTCAAACTGGAAAAACGATAAACGCTAAAAAAAGCTTCGTGTCATTTCCCAACAAACGTTAAAAAAGTTTTGGGTCATTTTCCAACTAGGGTTGATAAAAATCCTTGTACGTGAGAACTTACTGCAAGGGTGTGGCCTTTGACCCCACAAAACCCAATGCATTGAAATCCTCATCGTATGTTATGTACATAGAGAACCTCCCCAAAAACATATATTCCATCAATAATACTACGTAGAAAGTAAGAAAATAATCAAACTACACTACGCAGTGATTAAACTGGAAAACCTTTCTCAATGGGACGGAAAAGTCATTGAAGGGGAAATCGTAGTGCACACATACAATTGGCTATCTATAGCCCTGTAAATTTAAATGGCAACAGATCCTACACAAAAGTATTTGATTAGCGAGTAGGGAAATCATATTGATTATGATTGATTCAAGGATCCATTTAGGTTTTGATTGTTTTCTAACTCATCAATTTCTTCCATTAAGGGAGGTTTAGGGATCTTTTTGCTTTGGGAGATCTAAGAAATATCCCTTTTAATGGAGATTTAAAAATCTACCTATTCAGAGATTTATCTATTCAAGGTACTATATAAACCTCGTAGATTTAGTTTATTTAATGATCTAATATACTACAATTCTTCTACCACATCAAAAGAAAGCCATCGTTGCCAAGGACGTACCGTAGTTATAAGTGAATCTTGTAAATCTTGTATTATGCTTGATTTCGCACTTTCTTATTCGTGTTTTTATTCATGCGCCCTACTTCTGCTACACGCAATAAACTATAGTCAAAACTATTAGGTTTGTTTGATGAAAGGAAGAGATGACACCACGCAATATCAAGATTGAGATGTTCACTTACAGGATAGAATTCGTCTCTAGCAGTTGAGAGGAACATTTGATATTGGCCTCGTAGTGATTTAGAATAAATTGAAGTGGCTCTTTATATAGATGGAGTCCTATGTTTAGGGTTACATGGAGGGAGACTCCATGATAGTGAGTTGCTTGGAATACCCCTATAATTAGGGTTAACAATTAACTCTCAACACTCCCCTTCAAGCTGGAGCATATATCAATCATGCTCAGCTTGTAGCATTTTCAAACTGCATGTGCACAAGTGGCTTGGTGAACATGTTTACAGTCTGTTTTGTAGATGGTACATTGTGAGTATGAAGCAGCCTTCTTTGTATCAGATATCTAGTATAGTAGCAGTCAACTTCCATATGTTTGGTGTGTTCGTGAAACATGGGGTTGTTGGCTATATGCATTGCAGCACGGTTGTCACATCTGAGTTCCATGGTATTACTAGGAGTGGTATGAAGATCTATGAGTACAGAACGAGTCCATAATGGTTATGCACCAGTCAGAGCCATTGATATGTATTCACTCTCAACACTTGAGCAGGATGCCACTACTTGTTTCTTGCTCCTCCAAGTGACCAGGTTTCCTGCTAAGTAAGTGCAGATACATGTAGTAGATTTTCTGTCTATCATGCATTCTCCATAGTCTGCATTTGAATAGACCATAAGATCAAGGCTATTGCCTTGGTGCAGAATTGGCCTTTCCTAGGAGAAGACTTGATATACCTTAGGACTACCATGCATGCATCAAAATGAGTTGTAGTGGGAGAGTCCATGAATTGGCTTAGTTTCCCTGACGACCGAGGATATGTCCGATCGAGTGATGGTAAGATAAAATAATTTGCCCACTAGACACGTGCATCAACCAATGTCTTCAATCTCTCTTGATTCATAGATGTGTCCCTTAGGATCCATGGGTATTTATGAGGGCTTTGATCCTAGCATCAATGTTTCTTGAAGCAGATATGTTGCATACTTTCTTTGTGACATGACTAATCCTCGCTTGGACCTAGCAATTTCAATCCCCAAAAAGTATCGTAGTGGCCCCAAGTTTTTGATCACAAATTGTTCTGCTAGCTGCTTCTTAACTTCCAAAATACCATTTGAGTCATCGTCGATGAGGATGATATCATCCACATAGACAAGCATTGCCAATGTCCCTTTTCCATTCTTTCTTATGAATAAAGAATGGTTTGTAGAAGATCTGATGAGACCCTAATTCTCTAGTACTTCTGATAATTTCTGAAACCATGTACGAGGTCTCTATTTGAGTCCATAAATGGCCTTTCTTAAAAAGCACACCTTCTAACACTCCCCTTGGGCTGTAAAGCCTGGAGGTTGCTGCATGTATAGTATATTAAACCTCGAGGCCTAATATGCTTAATTTATATTTAAAGTCAATTACTTCTTTTGTTTCATTATAATAGTATAGGAAATGTACAAATCTATGCACATATATAAGAATATTTGTATAAAAAATTATTTATATATTTAAAATAATTAAAAATTCAAAACTGACTAATGGTCGATTAAATCCAATTAGTCGCTCAACTGTCGATTAACCTTAGTCAGTGCCCCGCCGACCGAATAGCGACTACCAATTTCTGCAACCTTGATGTATATTGTTTACTGAAGGTCGCCATATAGGAATGCATTCTTTACATCAAGCTGGTATAAAGGCAATCAAGTTGCACTGCAACTACCAATAGAAATTCGTATGGTAGATAGGCGAATCACCACAGAGAAGTTGTCAAAGAAGTCAACACCATAGGTCTGGGTGAACCCCTTTGCTATAAGACGTTCCTTGTAATGAGAAACTGAACCATATGGATTGTATTTTACTGTGAAAATCCATTTTGACCCCACTATCCTGACATTGCCAGGTGGGTCTACAAGTGACCAGGTGTTGCGTGAGATCAATGCCGTCATTTCTTCCTCCATAACCAAGCACCATTGGGACTCTCGAAGGGTCTCGGTATGCGAACAAGGGATAATTGTATCGGAGATCGCCTCTGCGAAGTGTTTGTAAGAGGAGCCAAGTTCAGAAAAGGATATTGTAGTAGAGATAGGATGTTCGGTACTGTACCGAGAGGGACATTGTCTCGTCCCCTACCTTAGAGAAATTGGTAGATCAACTTCAACACCTACGGAGCCATTGGCAGTACCTGTGTTTGTATCCATGGATATAGCAGGTCTACTAGTCTGTAAAGACTCAGTCGCATGACATACCTGAGGAGATGACATTGGCTTAGAAGGGACATATCCCTGTAAAGTGGTCATGTTAAAATCATCTTGTGGAATAGGGACAGGAAGTAGAGTAGTGTAGGTAGGTGGGGGAGGAATATGAGTACTAAACCTGGAGTAATATGGAAGAGACTCAAAGAAAGTGACATATGCATTGATGTAGTGCTTTTTGGAGAGATGGTCATAGCATCTATATCCTTTCTGATTCCTGGTATATCCTAGGAAAACACATTTAACCGCTCCGACCGCAACTTTGTCCCTTCCAGGACCAAGAATATGAACAAAGGCTACACACCCGAAAACCTTGGGAGGAACATGAAACACGACCTTTCCTGGCAAGAGAACCTCAATAGAAACCTGCTCATCAATGATGGTGGAAGACATTCAGTTGATAAGATATGTAGCAGTGAGGACTGTGTCACCCTAATAAGTAAAGGGAACGTGATAGTCAATCAAGAGTGTATGCACAATGTCAAGGATATGCGCAATGTCAAGGATATGTCGATGCTTACGCCCGGCCACTACATTCTGTTAAGAAGTATGAGTGCAAGTAGTCTAGTGTACAATCCCATTGGTGGATAAAAATGATTGCATGTCATAAGAGAGAAACTCCCTAGTATTATCAGACCTGAGAGTCTTGATAGTTATACCAAATTAAGTCTTTATCTCATTTGTAAAACAAATAATAATGGAAAAGACATCAGACTTATTTTTCATTAAGAAGTTCCATGACACACGATAAAAATCTATAATGACCAAATAATATCGGTTTCCTAGATGATCAGAATATCAACTGGGTCCCCATATGTTAAGATGAACAAGCTAAAAAAGTCTAACAGAATGGATATTCCCAGATGGTAGAAAGGAATTATTGTGATGCGTCCCCAGTTGGCATGCCTCACACTCTAGGTTGACAGTGGGAGGATGTTGGAAAAGAACACGGCGAAGCTTCTGTAGAGACAGATGACCCAATGTTGGTGTTAGAGAGCACCAGGGGATGCTAAAGAAAAAGCATGAGTTGTAATCCCATATGACTGCACAAGATGGTAGATACCTCCTAATCGATATGTCATGAAAATACAAGAAATCACATCAAATATCGCTCGACAGTTGAGCTCTTTGCAAATCTGACTAACAGAAAGTAGGCTAATGTGAAATTTTGGGACAAATAAAATATTGTTGAGCCTGATGTTAGGAGTGAGATGAACATCTCTTTTTCCCTCTATAGGAGAAAATCTGTTATTGGCAACTTGAACAGTTCATTCAGGTGGGACGATTTGCATCTGATGTAGGAGGGTTTGTTCCCCACAAAGGTAAGTGGAGGCACTTGTATAAATCAACTACTCTATTTTCGCAAATTTATTTGTTGAAGCAACAAAGATACTTGTGCGTGCGATTGTTGCAATCTCTCGAATATCACTCTAGTGGGAGTGGGAAGATTCGCTCGGGTGGAGCTTGTTTAGGTGTTGCATCAGATCTTTGAAGTCCTTTTGAGGAACTTTAACAGGAGGGCCATCTCCCTCAGTAGCAGTTCGAGCAAAAGGAGATGATAACCTAGTTTGGAATAACAGATTGCCTCTGTGTGTCCATACTTGTAACAGTAGGTACACTGAATGGTGTTATGGCCTCGTCCTATATCGAAGTAACCTATGCCACACTCTGGAATGAACCATGACCTCCTTGCCTGGATGGGGCAGCCAATGCAGAGATTTGTCCCTAAACTTCCATACTAGTGCCAAGAATAGGGACAACAAGGCTGCTGATGGTACTATAGGCCTCCTCAATTGTGGGAAGCACCGCAACAGTGATCATTTGGGCGTGAGCGATAGCATAGCCTAGATCAAGTCCATCTAGAAAAACCAAGATAGCCATATGCTGGCAATGTTGCTTCTAAGTATGACAGGTGCACCCTAGAATGCATGTATTGTATCGTTCAAATAGGGATTTTAAGAGAGAGAGGGAGAAGTACTCAGCTAGCTGACGGCCTGCTTACTTCATATTCAACATGTTGAAATACATGCGATAAATTCTACTTGAATTCTTCTCCTGACCATATGTGGCTTGAATAGAAATCCACATGTCATTCCGTGTTGTAGTACACAAGCTCATCCACAATCATGTTGATGGAGCTGACCATGATCCAAAAATTAACCATTCCATCATCTTTCACCCTAGTGGTGTATTTTCTTATCTTTTCAGCAGGCTCTGGCTCCAACAATATATTCCTTTTTGTATCCACATACAATCATGAGGAACATGCAAGATCATTTGGGATAGTTGGTCTCATAGAACTTGGGGATCAAACTAAATGAGGGCATGGCCTCAAATTTCAGTGAAATTCAGTCAAATTTCTGTCGAACATCGATATCTCGTCGAAATCAAAATTCGACCGAAATGGCCGAATCGGTCACCGAAATGGTGACCAAAACCGACATTTAGGCCTTGAATGAGGGTAGTCGGTTGCTCCACCCATCATATCCTTGGGATGCCACTTCCAACTCAGACATGACTGGCTAAGGTGTCAATCCTGCTATTGGAAAGATATGAAGACTCAAAAGGATTGATTAGGTCATACTAAACCCCGTAGGTGTTGTTGGACCGAGGAGCTGGACGGTGGTGGCAGGGTATCTATTTGGTGGTGAATGGAGGGAAAGATATCAAGCAATGGCCCGATGGCGAAGGAACTATATCATGGGCGATGGCCTGGTTGAATGCTTTGGGATGGGAGTTGGGTGGGGGGAAGGGTCTGATTGAGAGGGGAAATGGGGGTATATGATGGGGGAAGGGGTTGAGTGGGGATTAGGTCAGAGCTGTAAGGCGGGTTGATCGGGTAGGGACTGGAGATTTGGTGGGGGTGATAAGGGTTGGCGATCGGATGGGAGCTGGGGATCGGGGGGGAGTGGTAAGAGCTGAAAATTGGCTAGGGACTAGGGATCCGGGGTGTTGGAGATTGGGCGGGGGCTAGGGATCGGATGTGGGGATTGAGGCTTAGGGATCAGGTGCTTGGGCGATCGGGTGGGCTAGCGGGATGGTGGGTGGGCAATGGGCATTGTTGAGAAGGGGGGTTAGGCGTTGGGAAGAGGGGAGTTGAGCGTTGTTGGCGAGGATGAATGATGGAGGGTGGGGGGGAGGGGGAACCTACTCAGATACCAAGTTGAAGATTGTAATCAGTATTCCTTATGGAGAAAGAGGATCCTAGGGCTTCGGAGTCCTAGGGCTAGCGTTACACGGAGGGTGACTCCTAAATAGTGATTGCCCAAAATACCCCTACAATTTGGGTTAATAATTCAACTCTCAACGGAATATTTAATTTATTGAAATATATATTCAAGATAAATTGTATATGTTTATGGGAGGAGGTCTATGACATGCTAGTATGTACTTTGTGGAATTATGCCATTAGTTGAACGTTCCGTACAACTTTCATTTAATTTGTCTACTACGAAAGCAAATATATTTTTTTAGAAAAAGGTCGATTTCATTCCGTTAAAAACCAAACACAATGGAAAACATGCGACCAACAATTCTTGCCACAACCAAAAACATCTGCAATAAAAGGGAGTTGTTTGAGGGTCGGCATTTAGCATAATCGGAGCTACCCCTATTTATTAAGATAAGCATGGTAAAAGTTCTTTAGGCTAGATATACAGAAAAACCAAAAAGGTTCTCCAACCACAGGGATCGGAGGCGGTAACATATGGTCAGTTCTCAGGGCTGGATGGAATCCTACTTGTATGATTACAATGCATGTTTTCAGCGAGCCTCAGGGGAGGGGGGCTATGTGAGCCCTTCAATTCTTGTTTACCATTGAATGGAAATAAGTATATAGCAATGGTTATATAATATGATAGGGCCAGCACGATCAAACTTTCAAGTAGAATGATCCACGAGGAAAATCATGTCTGTTGCAACGATCGAGGGTAAATGAGAGATACCTTAAGAAGTCTTCATACATCGCTTCTTCTAAGTCAAACACCAAACGGATGCATGCTTGGGTTTTGTTGCAAAGAGGAACGGATGGGATGTTTATTCCATAGAGCTAGGGTCTCTTATATAGAGAGAAAACCCTAGAGAGCACAAGGGTTACAGAACTCGAAGGGTCGCTGGGGGTTACAGATTTTGAAGAATCATAGAGGGTTACATAATCTGAAGGGTCACGGGGGGTTACGGAACCCGAAGGGTTACAAACATAAATGTAAATATAGTAACTCTAACACTCCCCCTCAAGCTGGAGCTGAGAAAGCTACAACTTGTAACAAAAAGAAAAAGTATACACCACATCTTCAAACGATACACCATAAGAACATATGTTCGCTGCTGGTAGAAGACCTCTCTCGAGGACGGGTCTGCGACTTTCAGGTCACCGGAACGTATCTCTGTCATGCATGCAGGTCACCGGAACATATCTCTATCGTGTTTGGAGAGGAATCGTTGTATAAGAAGTCCAGCGCGGAGTAGTAGTCGGGTCGTAAAAGAAGAAGTATATGCCATGACGAAGAAGTCGATGCTCGGTGAAGATTGATGATCTGAGTAATAGTATGGAGTGTCGGTCTGTCAGTCATGGTAGGGCAGTAGCCGTCCTGAAGAATCATTTCTGACTCCTCCTTTCTCTCATACTTGATTGAATAAAGAGTATGGAACATGAAGTTGGAAGAAACAAAAAGTTGGGAGAAACAAGTCGTGGTGAAGCATGGGTTGTTGGAGGAGGGGGCTCCAGGCAGTACCGACGATGTCAGAGGTGCGACAGGAGCTGCTGGAGCCTCGGGCGGCGCTTTAGGTGTCGCTGGAGGTGGTAGATGGTGTTACTGGGGACTCGGACTGTCTTGTGCGAGACCATCGAATCCATGAGCGACGCAGGAGGTCCAGTCCTCTCTCCTTGTCGGCGGAGAGAGGGCTGGTGGTGGTGGCGGATTTAGGATATTAGGCTTCAGTGTAGGATCGTCGCTCTGATACCATGTTGAGAAGAGAAACGAATGAGATGTTTATTCCATAGAGCTAGGGTCTCTTATATAGAGAGAAAACCCTAGAGAGTACAAGGGTTGCAGAACTCGAAGGGTCGTTGGGGGTTACAGAACTTGAAGGGTCACAGAGGGTTACCGAATCTGAAGGGTCACGGGAGGTTACGGAACCCGAAGGGTTACAAACATAAATGTAAATATAGTAACTCTAACAGGTTTGATTTGCCAACTTGAGGTAGAGTTGGAGCAGTACATTGGGATCGGAAAATAGCCATCTAAGTTATTTTCATAGACATCAACATTAAGCATAGTAAGAACATGCTTAGCAAAGGGGCATTCAAGGAACAAGTGGATGGATGATTACCATTATCTTGGCAAAGGGAGCAAATGTTCGCCATAGAGATGTTGAAACGATATAGTTTGTTGTTGGTGATAAGCTTGGAATTCGCAACCGACCAAAGGAAAAGGGATGCCCTAGAATGGAAAAGTCTGGTCAGAATTTTCTTTGGATTATTGGCATTGTCCTCCCATGTGATAGGGAGAGGTAAATCTACATGTTAATATGCAGGGGGACTTGCTTGGCAGGTAAGAAGACGGAGTCGGTAGAGGTTGGATTGTGGTGCAGGTTCTCTAGATGTCTTTTGAAGAGTTGTAGCTCATTAGGATTGATATGGAAGCAATGGCAGGAGAGGGCTTTAATTCTTTGGCCATAAGAGCAGAGAGTTTTGGCAACCGAAGTTGATCTATTTATGGCTTGAGTCCAAATTAATGGGAAGCTCTCATGTAGGGTTTATCATTGTTTAAGCTACCTATCCAGAGGAGAGATTGTTCCCCATTGCCAACCAATTTGGAACATACATGTCGAGAACTTGATGCACCAATAGTAATGGCCTTCCAAATTTTGGAGTCTCTTGGCCTAGGTCTATCGAGAATGGGAATTTTGGGGTTCGATCGTTGACAGTTGGCTTTGATGAGTGTAACACAAAGAGAGGTTGGGTTTTCCTGAAGCTTGATCCATGATTTAGTTAACATGGATTGATTGAAAGTCTCGAGGTTTAAAATGCCCCATCCATTGTTGGATTTGGGACGACCAATGTGATCCCAACGGCCCTCATGACCATGTTTTTTGATAGATTGCCATGCTAAAGGAAACATCGCAGGATCTTGTTGATGTCCTCGATAATGTATTTCGGAAGTTTGAGGGAGGATAACGTGTGATTTTCTTGCGGGGTGAGCGACGAATTGAGGAGTATTACTCTTGATGGTAAGGATAGGATCTTGGCTTTCCAACCAAGGAGTTTAGATTTGAACTTCTCAATGATCGGTTGCCAGTCCCCCCGTTGCAAGGTTTTGGCTGAGAGCGGAATACCGATGTAGTTATAGGGAAGTTTTTTATTTCCCAGTGTGTTGGTGGAGAAAAGGCCCTCCTCGTGGAATAGGTTTATGCACTGAATGGATGATTTAGAGTTGTTTACTTGAAGCCCTGAAATTTGGAAGAATTTATTTCGGGTGAAATTAACACACCTTATAGACCTCTAGTCGTATATGAGGAAGATAAGAATATTGTCAGCAAACATCATGTTTGCTTTGGCTAGGTCAGTACCTGGTATGTCATAACCTTCAATTTGATTAGCTCTATTAAGTTCCTCGATATGCCCTCCATGATATTGATTATGCGGATAAAAAATAGAGGATAGAGGTGTTCACCTTGCCAAACTCCACATGGAGGTTTGAAGAAACCAGAAATGGAATTGTTTACCTAAAGGGATACCATCGTAGTTTCAAAATGGGCAAATATCCATTCAATAAATTTGGAAGGGCATCCTTGTCATCTGTAGCTCTTTTTATATGGCAACCCATTTTATGGTATCAAAGGCTTTTTTAAGGTCAATTTTGAGTACAATGGCTTTGGTTTTGGTTTGCATCCACCTTAAAATGATCTCCATAAAGACAACGAATACATCGATGGCCCCCTGGCCTTTGAGGAAGGCACATTGGGAAGGAGGGATTAGATTAAAAAGTTTAGGAGTCCATCTATTTGCCGGAATCTTAGAAATGATTTGAAGTGGTAGATTAAGCAAGCTTATGGGCCTGTAGTTAATGATGTCTTGAGGGTCTCCGTTCTTATATAAGAGAGAGATGATGGAGTTGTTAGGAATCTTAGTTCCTAAAGATCAAAGTTGTTATGGAAAAGCCGGGAGGTTAGTGGCATGAAGTCATCTTTCAGGGTGGACCAGAACCATTTGAAAAAATCAGGGATGCAAACATCCGAACCAATGATTTCGAGGGCTTTAAGTTTGGATATGACCGCGATACTTCTTCGAGAGTGATAAGGGCAATGAGGTCACCGGGGCAATGAATCTTGCCTACAAGTGAGGGATTTAGGGAAAATGGGATTTGGTTGCTTCTCTCGGAGTTGGTATATATGTTTTGATAAATTTTGATTGTGATTTTAGCGATGGAGGGTGCATTATCGTGTGTTAATCCATGTGTGTCTCATAGGGAAATGATATGGTTTCGGCTTCTTCTGACAGATGCCACCATTTATAGGAACTTTGTATTTCGGTCACCCTCCTTTAACCATTTTACCTTGGCTTTTGGTTTAGCCTTTGAAATTCTTCGAGTAAGACCTAGAAGTTTTGTTGAAGTCTAATTAGATTCACGATTTCCTCGAAACTTAGGGCTCGAGAGCTAAGACATTCTTCTAACATGTTAATAACTAAAGTTTCAACAGAAGGAATTTAGTTGAAAGGCTTGATTGTAGATCTCAATTTATGACATGATGAAGCTCTTCTATATTATGATAGTTTTATCACAATATGCCTAGTTAAGGATTAGGTAAATCATGAGAGGACCAGTCATATTGATGTTAGGTATGTCTTCATTCGTTCTAAAAAGAGGATCTATTGATATGCTTCAAATCCTGACCGTATGTTGAACCCAATTGAAGAACCACACCCTCTGCCTGCTCAAGGAGCTTGGAGGGGGGGATGGGGGGAGAGCAGGTGTCCCTCCCCCCCCCCCCCCACCCCATGCGAAGACAACACCCTCGTCCCGAAATAAATTTCTATTTGGGTATTTGGATCTTGTTTGTCTCTGAGATCCATTTATACATGGAGTACAATATAAATTCTCTAGGGTTAGGGTTCTATGTATCCTCTGTATTTTCCCTATCTTCACATATAGTGAAAGTAATAGTCGTTGACCAAGGACATAACCCAGTTACTGGTGAATCTTGTAAATCCGTGTATATGTGGTTGCTTTTTATGTGTGTGTGCTTATTTCCTTCCGCTACTCGCAACATGATCAATGTGAAGATCGGCATGAAAGATAAACCTATTGATATGTTCATTAAGGCAGTTCCTGTGAGCAAGTTCAAACATTTCCTGGACCGTGGAAGGGAAGGTGGCAGTGGAGTATAGCAAATGTTCTTATGTCCAGCGGATCCTAACTGATTAGTTATTATGAAAATATACGGATTCTGATTGATAAAATGATCCATTCTTGGGAGACGAGAACATCACATTTAGGGAGATTTGTTCGTATGAGGTACAATATAAACTCATATAGGGTTAGTGTTTTGAATCATCTTTTATACTACAATTCTTCCACCATCTTGAGAGATATCCACCACCATCGCCAAGGATATAGACAATTATGGATGAACCTTGCAAATATTGTCTTGTGGTTGTTGTTGTAATTGCTTATCCGTGTATTTGTTTTTGAGCCTCACTTTCTCTACGCGCAACTGGATCTCTCCTTTCAACTAGTCGTTGCAGTCAAGATTTTAGCGAACCTCAAATATGTAAATGCTTGAAAAGGCGGTAAGAAGACCAGTTTCAGTGCACCTAGTTTATCATATCGATGACAGAATTATATATATAGTTAAGCTGTTGTGTTCTTTCCTACGTTTTATTCTGCAATAGTCAACTGTTAGCCGTGCATTCCTTTGCAGGTACAAAATGGAGTGCAGCACCTGCGAGAAAAACAAGACATCGTGGGGACTCAACAGAAATTGTCTAAGCTGCAAATCCCTGTTGATACACACCAACATATTCCTCATCCAACACAAGTCGAATCTGAGCAACACCAAGCACCTCCTCAACCCCAATATGCTCCCCGTGAGCAGGATATTCCTTATATGTATCAGCATGCAATTCAGCATCCTCCCCCTGGTGGCCCGCCACCGAGCTTGTGGCAAAATTACCCAATACCACCCCAGTCTACATACCCTCCACATCCATCTCAGCAACAACATAGTTTTCCTCCACATTCTGAAGAAATGGTACCTTATCAGCAGTCAGCTCAAATTCACCCTCCTGGTGGTTGGCCTCAAGTAAGCTACGCCCCTCGCACCGATGCTTATGATCCCCCAGCCAGCAACATGAGTCATGCCCCACCTAGATTTGTTTATAGGGAGCCTCCTGTGTTTCTACCACCTCCCTCCAGTTTGATGTCGATTCGTGCAGCTCTACAGAATCAAACGAATGCCCAATCTGCTAATGCTGCACAGAAAGGTCGCAACCCTGCTCAAGGCATTTAGCCCCATGTAACTGTCAAAGGTGCTGATTGAACAGTCTATCGATTTGAATGCAGCACTAGAAATGCTGATGAGTGATGCTATGATAGCTAAAGTTCATTTCCGACTAATATATTTGTTTGTGTACTTTAGATGATTAAATTTGTGAGACCCTGAGTAAGCCCGATCTGGATGCTATCTGGATGGCCCGCAGCATCAAGATCGGCAAGCATTAGCCTGTGTATTCTGTTTTTCTTCTGCCAGAGTTGATTGTTACTTGATGAACGGTTATATCTATGATTGTTTTGAGGAGATGCTGGAGCTACAAGTCTTGGAAATGTCACTGTAATAATTCATTGGCTTACTACAGGTTGTCTTGATGTAGGTATGATTCAGCCAGAAAGGAGATAGTGTAGCGGATTGGATTTCTCTCACACGCCAAGTTTCCTTTTTTTCTCTCTAATTGTTATTGCTGAATTATACTAAAATGAAATACCAATTAGAGGGGATTTAATACCCAATTGAATGAGATTTTAATACACTATTAATCTCTCCCTTTGATCGCCATAAAAATCCATGACAACCCCTCATGTCACTTGTTATCTCTCATTTTCTTGTGCGAGGAGAGAGAGAAGAGGGGGGGGGGGGAGTTGAGAGAAGAGTCTCACTGGAGATACGTCTTAGATTTGGTGTCGTCTTAGGAGACGGTGGCATCGATGAGGGGAAGACCGGAAGGAGCCCTGACGACTGCAGCGAAGAGAGGCAAGCTTTGGGTCGAAGGTATGTGTCGGCTCGACGATATTACGTATATACGTCGATTCGATTTAGAACGAATCTATGAATGTATATATCAATCGGCATAGGATTATATGTACAAACAAAGATCATATCCGAAATATGATCTATATGTGTAGGAGTCATATTTGCATAATAATAAGGAATGGATCTTAAGGTTTCTCTCCTGGACAAATGTTGCGTCATTAATCAAGCATAACTTTCCCTGTACATGCATTTTGGATAGCACGAAATTCATATATGCGGTTAAATGTATAGGCCATTGCCTTCTTACATGACTTATGGTTTTAGTTAAAGGACAATCTACATAGGTTATGTGAAAATTATGCGTATACGTATTCAGGCCATGAACAATTATCATGTTTACAATCCATAGTCAAAGATTACTGGGGGCAGATAAATTGCATTTGGGTTTTACTTTCACGACATTGATTAGGCATTTGTGTTTTTAAATTAATAAGGAATTGTTGGTATATATTTATCCATATAAAATATTCCACGCCAGTTCTTGGATAATTAGCAAGATGACATTCAAATTGTGTAAAAGACATGCGTTAAGATTTTATATATTACTCGCATGAGATCTCGTTCATGGACAAATTCTGCCAAATATTATATGTTGTGATTTTCGATAACCTTCTATATAGTTATCAGCTTAATAATGATGTTAAACTATCTTGTTTTCGCATTGCTCTCTTAGAAAAATAAAATGCACTGATTAAACCAGTTGTTGTAACTGTTGAACCATAAAAAATGTTACCTATTATGATTTGAGAAATTCTCTTTCAAATACTTTTATATGGTGACTTTGATATACGTTATAAACTTGGAATTGATGGAATATTCGTGTTCAATCCAAATAAATATTCATGAACACAAAATCAAAAATCAATAATATGATATTATAGCTACTAATATGCATGTTTTGAAACATCGGGATTGTTCCTGTTAAAAGAATAATATTGATAACCTTAAACAAGATCTATGGCACGGACTCATAAAGAGTCACATAGACAATCGAATCAAGGAGTCGTGTTAGCCTAAGGGGTAATGTTGTGAAGGGACATATGGTTTTCAAGAAACCACAAAGGTTGAAGCTAAGTCCTCTGCATTTGTAGCTATAGTGTCATATGGACCGCAAGTGCCATCAATTGAAAATATAATAGATAAGTACATGAAAGGTCATGCAAGAAACGAATTGATGAAAGAATAAGTCAATACAAGTCATGCGTGAAATAGTTTAATAAAAGAATAAACCGCTACACGTTGTGAAAGAAATGGTTTAAGAAAAGTAAACTATCATAAGTCATGCAATAAAGAGGCTAACATGCAAAGTGATTTATATCATAAAAGAAACATACACATGCCATGTATCTTATGAAATATGTCTCACAAGATGAGAGAAATGTATGTTATATATATATATATATATATATTCTTATGCATATTACATATGTATACCCATGTTTCTGATAGAAGCCAAAATATATATATTAGGGAACAAACTTAGACATGCAATGGAACAATTAGGCACGTAATGATATTTCTCCATGAAATCTCAAGTACATGTTATATAACATGTTAAAAGGGCATTAGAATTCCATGCATGGGCCCCTATGCAGACTGAGCATTAGCCTCATGAAAAACTATGCTTTGTCAATTTCAGGTGAAGAACAAGTGTAACCGAGCACTCAGGTTCGTGCGCAGACTTAACGATACTTTCAGCATAGTATGGATAATTACATGGTTTGTGAGGAATAGTTGTATGCCAACTAGAACTAAGCATCATGTTATGCAGCAATTTAATTTTCTTTTGCAAGTACGCCCTTATTGATATTCGTATTTACAGATAGAATATAGAATCTCTTTCCTTCTTTCTTTACTTATATTGTGTTGATGGAGGTGCAAATTTAAATCACCACAAGTCATTCAAATTCATCTTAAAGGAGCTGACATGTAAAGTGATTTATATGATAAAAGAAAGATGTACATGCCATGAATCTTATGCAATATGCCCCACAAGATGAAAGAAATGTATGTTATATATTCTTATACATATTACATATATATGCACATGTTTATAAAAAACCAAAGTACAAATGCTGGAACGAACTTAGACATGCATGGGAACAATTAGGCATGTAATGATATTTTTCATAGAATTCAAGAACATGTTATATAATGGGTTAAAAGATCAATAGAATTCCCATGCATTGACCCCTATATATACCGGCCATTAGGCTCATGAAAAAATATATTTTGTCAATTTCAGGTGAAGAACAAGTTTGTTCGAGCACTCACATTCGTGCGACAGACTCAACAAGACCTTCGGTATGGCATGGATAATTACATGGTTTGTGAAGGATAGTTGTATCCATTGGAACTAAACGTCATATTACACAAAAATTAGTTTTCTTTTGCAAGTATGTCGTTGTCAATATATGTAATTACAGATAGAGTAGATAATTTCTTTCCTTCTAATATATATTTGGGTTAATGGAGGTGCAAATTTAAAACTAACACAATAGCAACAACCAAAGCCCTTTCATTTCGGGTGGGGAAAAATAGTGTCTTGTGGATTATAGTCTCCCTTGAGGAAAATGTGTTCTTATTGCTGAAGTTTTATAATTTGAAAAGCATAATCTTAATAAAAACAAAGGACTCTTTTTTTATCTTGCTACCGAGGACGTTGTTTCAAAAAATAAATTGTTTGGGCGCTATACCACGACTGAAAGGCCTAGATCCGAATAGAAGAAAAATATGATTTTTTTTCATTATGATTTGGTAGAGCAATAATCATATATGTGTAAATTTTTTTACTAATAGGATTCGAACACTGGTCCTTTAAAGTGAGAGCCACTGCTTCTACCACCAGACCATTAGAGGGATTCTTATATATGTGTATATTGTTGAAAAAATGCAAAAGGATCGACGATATATGTTATACATCAATTGCTTAAAATATTGTTGGATAATATTCTTTTCCGATTTGGTTTGGCTCGACCGTTCTTGAAATCAACAATTTAATCATAGACATATTTTTAGTTAATGGGAAAATATGCTTTTTTGAAATTTCTCTTAGTAAGAGATTTATTTGGAAAACATCTAGATTTACATCCAGAAAGATCTTGCCATCCTTAGAAATGAAGGAAAGGTAGAGGAGGGCGATTTTGAGAGGGGTTTAAAAAGATGGCGACATGCACGGTGTCGACATCCTTTTGATCCTCCGGTACGTCCCACTGCTTTCCTCCTTCTGAGCCTCCCTCCCTTTGACGATCTCAAGTACATCTCTCTTCTTCCTCCCACCTCCTCCCCTACACTTTCTTTCTTCCATTGCACCTACCTTGCCCCTTCTGCATCCTACAGCTTTTTCCACGATGGGTTACAAAGGCTACAGGAAGCGCATACTACTCAAGAATCTTCGAGTATCATCCAAAAATCCTCTCCCACATCCTGACGAATCTCTAATCATTAACAAATAGCTGTTAAACCTTCTAATACACCTGACTCCCCCGTCCAGTCTCCGAGGACTCCCAACAAATGGGAGGGTCCATCTGTTTCTGGCGGGAAAAAAAACAGCCGCCACACACCCATCGCATCTCATGTGCCTTCCCATTAATATCTTTTCCATCCCCTTGGTTCGAACCCCACTACATGTGCCAGCCTAAAGAAGATGCAAAATCCTTCCGGAATCCTTACCCTGCTCCAACGGGCCCCACCATGCAATGGGCCCCACCATGCAATGAAACCCTTCGCCTCCAACTGGAAAATTACACTCATCCATTCCCCCCACTACATGTGCCAGCCTAAAGAAGATGCAAAATCCTTCCGGAATCCTTACCCTGCTCCAACGGGCCCCACCATGCAATGGGCCCCACCATGCAATGAAACCCTTCGCCTCCAACTGGAAAATTACACTCATCCATTCCCCTTGTTGTTTCTCAAAACCCTAATCCAAAGCGGTGCACCTTGCACCCTTACCCCCTCACATCCCATCCCTCATCAAATTGAACCTTGTAAATCCCCCGAACTGCCACACCTCCTCTCACCTCCACACCCACAAACTCTCTCTTCATATCCCACACAAGGATACAAAGCATAAACGGAGCCTCGTTCAAACCGCCACAACTGCATTGTAAATTCTCTGTTATGTTCATATCCCCCATCTATGGTTTGGGTCGTATGGATCTCGACGTGCTTTATGAGGATATGGTGATATGACAGACAAATAATATGGATTGAGACCTCCGTGTGTGTGTGTGATATCTTTCAAATGAGACGTGGTCCTTCTATCTCTATGAAAGGCCAACGATCCTGTGCGTCGATCATTAATCAGACGCTTGTTATTAAAGACATGCTAATATTATTATTTAATTAATCAAAAACCTATTTCAGTCATTATCAATTATCTAAATATAGTATGTAACTACCTAAATTATCTCCTCATTAATTCCTCTCTCCTAATTTATCATTCACGTTGCATTTCTCTCTCTCTCCTCTAATTTGTCATTCACGTTGCCACATTCATGTCTCCTCCAGCGGCGATCGACGACCAGGATGCTCGATTTTGGGCGATGATTCCTCCTCTGGGTGGTCAGGTGGATCGAATTTGATGTCGAGTGCAAGGAGGCGAGCAACAAGCGGAAGAAAAAGGAGGATGAGTTCCTTGTAGGCGTCGTCGACGATGACACTGATGATTGCAACGAGGAGGACGTCGGGTGGGGTGGCAACAGATCGTGTATCAAAATCCAAAGGCTTGAGAGCACAGACGAGGACGGGTATTGCGTTGGATCGTGCGATGGACGTCTTATTGGCGGGATCGAGCGAGATCGTACGCCGGATCGTACGATGCACGCGACGGCGTTGGACAGGAGCACGGGGGAACACGAGAGGAGGAATGGACGCAGCGTGGGGAGGTCCTGTCGACACGGAGATATAATATTGATGTGTATTATTACATTTTTTATGTGTATTATAGATATTTGATATGTATTTTTACATATCAATTGAGTGCAAATGACAGTTGTAGTTTTTATACATATTATATATTTGATGTGTATTACACATTTTGGATGTCTGTTATACATTTTAAATGTGTATTATACATATTTCGGGGATATTTTACTCATCGATTGAGAGTGAATGACTACTGTATTTTTATAAATAATCATAAAAATTCTATTCTACAAAGAACCATACAATCATTACAAAGAATTATGCATTAATTGCTAATATGAATTGTATTCTACAAAGAACCATAAATAATTTACAAATGGCTGATTAATTTTGAAAGAAACACAACAAATACAAAAAACATACACTCGTTACAAAAGAAACAACATATTCTACAAAAAAATACATTAAGATACAAACACTGCCTTACGTAATGTCACCCAGAATAAAACTGGATATTTTTTAAATATGATATTGTGAAAAATACCAAAAATAAAATAGCTAAATATAGAATTTCGGAATATTTACTGACGTGCATAATTAATGCAAAAGTTGATGACCAAAATACCCTTTTTGAGAAATAAATTGATGATGCCATTAGATTTGAATCTAACGGTCACGATCGTTGGCCTTCCTTAACGATGGAAGGACCAAGTCCTATTTGGCCATATTTATATAGGGTAAAATGGGGCTGCCCCCATGGGGAGAGCTAACTTGGCTCCTCCCTGCCCATTTCGCCTGGTTTTTTTATTTTTTTGAAAATTTCTTTCGTGAATTTTCATCAATATATCCATATATTATGTCATTAAAATTTCATGCGAAACAAAGACTCCTACGACCTCCATCCAGACGGGACCGTTTTTAGCAACTCTATTACCGTTAAAAAATGATTGTCTGGATGGAGGCCGTAGGAGTCTCTGTTTCGTATGGAATTTTAATGATATAATATAGGGATATAGTGATGAAATTCTACGGAAAATTTTTAAAAAAAATAAAAAATAAAAAACCGAGCGAAATGGGGCGGGCGGAGCCAAGTTAGCTCCCCCAAGGGGGCAGCCCCATTTAACCCATATATATATATGAGCCTTTGTAGAGAGTGATCTCCGCCTATTATCTTATCCAGATCCATGGCGACAACATGAGATGAGAACTGGTGGGATTCGACATTTGCATGTCCTTCATCAAAAGCATGGCAGTGGCATGAGATGAGAACTGGCAGGATGACTACCACTCTCATGGGGATTATGGGTAAAGAAGCTATAGTCGAACATTATGTGGACGTATGAGTGCGTAGATCCTTTCTGCTGCGGGTGATGAGGCTATTTTCCTTCGTCCTTCAGTTGATTACAAGCGCACAGTCGATTTCTAGAGAAGAAAGCAGATTTATAGAAGATCTATTACCCCAGATAAGGCTTAGGCTTTAAATTCTACCTTATCCTCTTAGTTCAAATATATAGACCCAGGTCAACTATTGAAATCTAACTTGAAAATGAATATTAGAAGGACTATCATGGGAACGACTCTACTAGAAGGATCTACCTAATGACTGAGTAAATAGGTGAACATCTAATTATTTTGTCTGGTAAGAGAGGCAGATGTAGTATAGATTCGATTCCATACTTCCCACTTTCTTCTTTGTAATGGTAAGGTTGTCTAGAAAGAACTAGGCAAGAAAGAATTGGTAGTGAGAGAAAGTTGACATACCCTCAAATTACCTACTTTAAGTGACAAAGGCATACCAAGTGATTCCCTCCCTGCTCAATCGTCTACTTCTTATGTAGAAACTCTGTCCATACTGCCAACCAATGCATATATCCGAAACCCACTCCCATGTTGAATCCACGCCTTGAACAACCCAACCCCCACACCCTCCAGTCAAACCAAATGCAAATGCAACCCCTCCCCAACCACGAGCCAACAAACATACGTCCCAAAACCCGAGCACACGACCCTCCACCTCCGAATGTCGACCCTCCCTCCCACCTCCAAATACCCTACTTCTCACGCAAACACCATCATATCTCCCATATAGAGCACAGAGGTGTGTGTTGAGTCCCTATCAGCCAAGCAACATTTACTCTGGCGTGATTACGGAGTTCTCCATTGATATACTCTTCTTCAAATGGACAGAGAATGCCATTTATTAACTGCTAATTATCTATGATAATATATATTTGGTGTAATACGACCAATTACCAACATTTCAGAACCACATTAAAGTATCTCGGTGAAGATAACGTGGCTAAATTTTCTTGGATAAGTCTAGAATCGAACACAAGGACATGAACAATTAATACAATAAATTAAATATTATTATCTATGTTAAGAGATTAATGATGCCATCTATGTCCAAAGGGAACACGCAAATGCAATGCATAACACATGAGACAGAATGCATTTAAAATTGGATTCTACGCATGTTAAATAATGAACATAATGTATGAGATGAAATAAATACAAATATGTCTATAGAGACTTAAAATTATGCTCCTAATTAAGTGCATAAATCAAGAAATATCTATAGTAAAAAAACAAAGTCCAATCGTTGAATTATACATAAGCTAGAGTTAAGATTAGGAATTTTTATATAAAGCATGTAACCTATGTCATCTATGATTAATAAATCATTACTGGAATGTCAGATCAAAGAATAAATCTTCCATCATATAGGTAATGAAAATAGCTTCACAATGCAACTGAAATCAACTCAATTGGGATTATATTGCTTAAGATAATAGACATTGAATCCAGTGACATAAATGTAAACAAAACATGAATAAAATAAAATAACTCATCAAAAACAAGTCCCTACAGGGGCTGAAATGCAAATAGAAAAAGCCACAACTCATATTTTATGATTTACCATCTGCGTGGGGGTATTTATGCAATAATAGAAAACATGCGGAGTGACACTTCAAAATGTCCAAGGTCGCATGTGTGAGGCATGCATCTAGGACTTGGATACTATTCAGGAGAAGTAGAGGCCCTTGGTTGTAAATATACAAGTCTCGCATGTGGCGCGTGCGTGCAAAGAGGCTAGAATTTAGGTTCGGACCGGTGTAGGTGGTCTAGGCCCCATAGGCGGCTCGGATGCTTCGGGGCTCGGCTAGGTTCCACCAAGGCGCTAGGCTCATGACATATACTGAGGTGAATCTTCGACCATTGGATCAGCATTGTTTGGGTGTGATCCGATGATGCTTGCAGGTTGCTCAGGTCCTCCCTTCGTCTGTGACTCGGCAGAGATGATGGGTCTCCTGTGAGGTCCTAGGAGCTCCACCATCGTGATCAAGGGATGGTGAAGGTCGAAGGAGCTTCGTGGTCGGCTAGAGAAGGTCACAGAAGGCAGGAGAAGATCCGAGGATCTCAACATAAGTTTAGCGATGCCTTTTCATCAGAGATGGCGCTATAGAATGGAGAAGCCCTTGGAGCTCCGACCATTGATGTAATGTGTACTTGAAAGTATTAGAAGCAAGAATCGAGGCACAATTGCACATAATGGAGGTTAAATGGGGTCCCAATCTGGGTGTAGAAGGTGATGGCATGTTGGGTTCTTCTTTGCCATGAATGAATAAGAAGGGTCAAGATGGATCGGGCGATGGAGGGTCGGAGAAGATGGTGGAGTCCTCTTGTGTGCATCACCGATGAACGGTGGAGGATGTGGACAAATAAATTCGAAGTAGGGGACTATGTACACCACGAGATAAATCAAAGAAAATAAGCAAAAATTAAAACCTAAGTACCATAAGAATTGAAGAAGCTTATCGATGGATGAATTGGCGTGGGTTGAGGCCCTCTTCAGACCTCAGGTCGTCGCTTGACAAGGCCAGGCGGACCTTGAATCTCAAACAACCTCACTTAAGACCGTGGTATGGACACTTCCTACCATTGGTCACATTGGGGAATAGGTCATTGTGGCATCGCCAATCGACCCTATCTCTGTCATCAGAGGTTTGATAGTCACTAGACCTTTCCCAGCGTAAAGTTGGATGGGTGAAATTGCTCCGATGGTGGCCTATCTGAAGGTACAGGTCAGCAAAGGTTGTGATCTCAAGCGGTGATTTCAACTACCGCCAGTTGGTACAGGAGTTAGGGTTAGAAGGAATTAGGGAGTTAGCATGTATCAGGGAGTTAGAGCTACATGATGGAGGTGATGGCAAGGGGTGAACGGTGTCAAGGAGGTTGGAAGAAATGGAGGAAGTTGGGGAGGTTGTTGCTTCGCACCGCTTCGAGGGAGTGGGACTGGAGGTTGGGGATGACTCCCCAACCGTATGAGGAAGATCGGATGGATGAGCGAAAGGCATGAGTCAATAGTTAGGATGTGTGTAATCGATGAGATCAAGAGGCTGGGATTAAGGCGTGCATGATTGATCCTGAGTCGTTTGATCAATGTGATCAAACGATTGAAAAGGCACGTGGGGTGGACTAAAGATGCGACTATGTGGCTCACTGAGAGTGAGTCATTGATGAATATCAATTTCATTACCTTTATTCTATCATTTTGGCCTCAAAAACCCCAGCAAATGCATGTAAATAGCATCAAATTGTACATAATAGCATTCATCATTCATTGTATTAATTATACATTAAATAAGGTGTTTAATGCCAAAATTATAGAATAACGAGAAGAAAAGAAAAAGGAGTAAAATATTGCAAATATTTTATGACCCTAATCCCGAGACCAAGGCCAGCATGGAATTGATCGACAAGGAATAAAGTAGGGGGAGATAAGGGCCAGCATACAATAAATTCATGCATTTATTTATGCATTTTTGACACCTATTTTGTACATAATTACTTATTCATCAAATAAAGAAACTTTGTTCATGAAAGTTGTAGACAATAATGTAAATAAAAATACAAAATAGAGTTTGTGTAAAAATAATACTCAGTGTACATTTTATACATAGAATAAAAAGCCAAAATCTCAACTTCACAGACCCATATCTTGCAAATAAAAACTCCAAATCACTCAAACTCACCTTTAATTGTATATAGCTTTCCAAGAACTATTTAATAAAATTGGTTTCATAATTTTTGGAATCCATCTGCAAAAGTTAGGTTTTTGGCCTTCATTGTGCAGCCTGCCTGATTAAAATATTCAATATATTCATTGTCCATTATTTTTAGCAAATTATATTTTTAGAATTTTATAAATAATATATATAATACATTAACATACTGAAATTAGAATAAAACTAAAGGGGATTTACAAAATAAAATAAGTAAATGCAAGATAATAGGCAAAATACCTATGATCCAATATGTACATAAAGAAAAAAAGGAAAACATCCTTTAGTTATTTTCTTTTCTCATATTTTATAATGTTGTACATATTATACATAATATCTTAAAAATACAAATCCAAAATAAAAACCAAGAAAATACATTAAAATAAATAAAGTATACATAATATATAGGTAAAATACCTATAAGTATAACTACATATACATATACCTATTTATTTAAAAATGTAAATAAACTCATAAAAATTAAATAAAAATATATTTATACTCATAAAAACAAGTTATAAATTTATAAAATAAAAAAATAAAATAATAAAATAAAAATAAACAAAATAAAAATAAAAACACATAAACATATTTATAAACACATTATTAAAATAAAGCTGTAATAAAACACATCAAAAAAATCATAAATAAATACTACATTAATTAATAAACCTTTTTTATTTTATAAATAAATTCTAAATAAATCATTTATTATGTGTAATAATTGGGTCAAGATCGGTCTGATGTGGACCAATCAGAGGCCAGGGACTGTTGACCTCTGGTCAACTCCCCCCTGCGCCTCTGACTCCCGTCAGAACCATCAAGTCCCCCCGTTTTCCTCCTTTTTTCCTGCTCGACTCGTCCATCGTTGCCCATCGATGTCTTCTAACAAAATGATCTCCAATCATTGTACATCACCGCCACCAACCCAGATCGACCATCTAACCTGCCGATTCTTCATGGTGCCCCGGTCAATAAGGGTACATACCCATGTCTATAAATAAAATCCTTCGACCTCCTTCCCCATTTTGGGTCTCCCTTCGGTCGCTTTCCACCCTCAATTCCAGCCCTTGGAGAATCCTTGTGACCGGGGGGGGTGCTCCTGGCAGTCTCAGTCGGTCGGAGGGGTCGAAGGAAGTGCCCACGGCCGCTCGCTGGAGGTCCTGCTCCCTGGTCGACCACCAGGTATAAGAGCTGTTTTATCCCGTTTTGTAGCTTAGTTTTAGTTTTTAATCTTTAATCTAGCCTTTAGAATAATCAGTAGGACCTTAGGTGCTCGATTAGACCCAGATCAAAGTTCGTCGGAGTCCCGCTCTGGCGAACCTCTCTTCCCTGATCTACGCACCATCCGACCCCTCGCTTCACCTCATTTCATTCCCCTACGCATTCCACGCTTAGCCCATGCATCAGATCATGCAGAGCTTTTCCAGCTCTGCGAATCGAGGTCCACCTCCTCCGCTTCGCCGGACCTCGCCGCCCCCAGTCATTCCCTATCTCTTCAGCCTTAACCCCTGGTCGAGGAGGACCCCCTCGAGCCCCTCAAGCTTTTGGTGCAGGTTAGAAGCTGAACGGAGCCCCCTGGGGCTCGATTCAATCCCCTGCGAGGTTCTAGGACCCCCCTTTCTTCTCCGAGCTCGTTGAACGGATCTAGGGGGTCCTGGGCCTTTTGGAGTACCTCGGATGGTGCGCGCCACCTCGCCGGACGTATGGAACCCATCGCCATCAACCTGGAGCATCTGGAGGCGGAGGAATCAAAGATCGAAGCCAGGGAAGCCACCTGTTCTTCCCTGTTCTTCGTGACGAGCAGTCACCGTCGGATGAAGGAGACGGCCCCAGATCTAATCAGGGCCGTCCATGCAGCAGCTGACTCGGCCGTCTGATCAGACGTCAGAAGCAATCTCGGCCGAAGATCGTCGAAGGGGTATCGGGCTTCGAGGGCTCGACACGTGGATAAGTGGCGCGCCCATCGCCGTTGGATCGCGCGCCTCTGGGGGTAAATTTCAGACATAACCCCCCGCCTTTTGTATTTATAGTTTAATGCCAAAAATAAAATACCACGTTGTAAATAAATTGTATTATTTGCAGTACGCCCCCTGGAGTTTTTATATTTGCATATTGGTCCCTCCGCGCCTCACGTGCAGTCCCACGTGAGGCGCGTGATTTTTGCACTTAAACCCTGGCAGGTTTTGTTAATTGTAAAATGGCCCCAAAAATAAAAATAAATGTTTATTTCTGTTGTAATTTTTGCATGGATGCCCCTGAGAAATATTTTAATTGCAAGAATGCCCCTGCCAGGCCGTTTTATTTTTGTATGCTTTGTCCATATATTTCATGCCTCATATTAACTTAAAAAATCTTGCAAAAATGGATATAAGCTCATGTTTGTTTGTTCTTTCACGCTATATTTTTTAGTTTTTAATTTTGTTGTATTTTTGCATTTATTAAAAATCAAAAACATGCATTTTATTCACTGTCTAACTTATAAAATACTAAAAAAATATTAAACCACCTCGGAAAATTCCAAAAATATTACTTATGGTCTATCTTGTCATGTTTTAGTGTCAGTCCAAAAATCATTAAAAATTTCAAAAGAAAAACCTTAAAAATTCAAAAACACTCAAAAACTTCTAAAAAATATAAAAAATTCTAGAAAACCCTAAAAATTGCAAACTCAACTCCTGTAGGTCCTATAATTCATTTTCTTTCTTTTAAAAAATGATTTGGAAAATTTTTGTGGCTGTATGATAATTTTAATTACCATTTTACCCCCAGCCAATAGCTACTCCACTGTTTTGCTTTATTTCAGTCTTTAAAAATACAAAAAATCTATTGAAAAAGACCCAAAAATCACAAAAACAGTAAAAAATCATGAAAATACCAAAAAGACTTTATTTCTGATTTTTTGACTATTTTTATATATTTTTATAAATATTGTATCACTCCTCTCTCCCCTTTATATATATATTCCCCTATAAAAAAAGAAAATTTAAAAAATATCTATATATATATTAATGTCTAAAATTCTAAAATCAAATTAATATATATATATTTATATATATATATCTAATGTATGTATTATATGCTATATAATCACCCTCTATGGGTATATGTATATATTTATATTCTATAAATTATATATATATTACTTACTTATATTATTAAAATAAAAATAAATAAAAGAAAATATAAAAAAATATAAAAGATAAAAAGTCCACAAAAATAGGCTTCACACATGGATGACTCTGTGGGACATGCACATCATAGGCTATTGCATTTTTGTATTGCTCTTTGTGGTTCGACCTCTACATGCTTAGTCACTGTACATTTTGTGGTAGAGTAATAAATGTTAATTCACATTCTTGGGACTTAATTGTTTTATTCTTTTATTGTGGGTTAATGGCTGATCAACATGGTATTTTGCGAGCGGTCGTCTCAGCGACACTTTATATATATTATTTATGGTGACCCTTGTAGAATTACTAGGTTATCAGTTGGCGCCGTTGCCGGGGAGCAATGAGCATAGCCTACTTTATTTGTCATTCTTATGTAAAAATTTTGGATTTATCATTGATTTTGTGAGCAGCTATTTCTATTGTAATTAATCACCATGCTTTATTGAATTATTTATTGTGATTAATTTATATCTGCTTCAATTGATTGAATGAGCTATACTAATTCAGATTCTTTGTGACTTTGATGCGAGGGCCCGCCACGCGAGGATGGCTTCTTAGGGAGCCAAGGCAGCCGAGCTTGGAGGAGGGTGGTCTTCACCTCATGACCATCTGGAGAGAGCACCAAGGAAGCAAAGAAATGGGGATTAGATAGGTCTAGGACACTTAGGATTATTTTTGTAATTTATGGTGAGAGAGAGACAATTTTGGCATGTAATAATTAACAGGACTCCACTCTTCACAATGAGGTCCAGTGCCCGGGTGATTGTTCACCTGGGGGCCTCATCGCGGCTATTCCGAGTTTTCATCGCTTTCTTTTCTTTGTTTTCCGAAGTTTTGAGCTTTCCGCCTTTCTTTTACTTTGTTTTGTGTGCTTGGAGCCCCTAGATATAGGTTGCTTGACTCGGTAGCTAGGTCCAAACATTAATAAGAATGCATGTTCCTATAGTTTACTTCGTATGGATCTAGTCAAACTTAAACAGGCCGTTCATTTGACTCTTAGCCTTTGTGCCACAGCGAGCCCCGCAAAGCGCTTTCTCCTAAACTCAAGTGTGTTGAGCAGAGGAGGGGTGAGCCAAGACCGGACCCTTTGGGCTAGAGATGAATAAGCGACTTATAGTTCTTCACGCTAATAACAGCTAATGCTTAGGGCGATTTTGTGCCTTGCATACCGACATGTAGATAGGTTTAAAAATTTTATTTTGCATACCGTATGGAGAGAGTTGGGATGCACTGTAAGTCTTCTAACTCAACATGCATCATTCGGTTCAATGGTGAGATTTCCATCATGGAACCACTTGCACGTCTTTTCCGCTATCTCCCTCTGATTTTTAGCACCTAGGACTTAAATGAGAATCTACAAAAACGTTAGGCGCTGGTATGAAAATAGACTCAAAAAAAGAGAAAACCCAAAAAATTAAAACAAGGGGACTGCTAAATAAACTTTGACCTTAATTAAAATCTGTAATGGACTATCATTGTACCGGGTTCATAAAGCCCTCATTGTTTTCAGGTACCTTGGAGGGGGACCAAAACCCTACCTTGAGCGAGTGCGACCCCCTAAGGATTAAAGCCAAAAACCCAGTCTGCAACTGCCTTGTGTATCGCCTGGATTTCCGAAGTAATGGCGCTTCTATCGTACGTAGGCGAGTAGGGCTTGGTCATCAATGATGACTCTCTATTGTGTACAGCATCGACCCTGTCCGAAGTATTGAGCATAGGCCACGCCTTCACGGGGGTGTCTGTCTCATTGTCATGCGTCCGAGTAGGTTCTTGCACGCTCACGGGTGATTCTGTTGCGAGCGAGAACCGAAGTATTGGTTTCGCCTATCGGCTTCCTCTCTCTATTTCTTTGGCTGAGTAGGGATCCAAGAAGGGTTACAAGGACTCCAAAAAGTACAGACTACAGGTTACACAGGAGGAGGACAAGTACGGGATACTCTTCTGGCAGTACTCTCTCTCCTATAGGGTAGCGTACTAAGGACTTGTTATAAGATATGCCTGAAATCACAACTCTAAAAATGAAAAGATAATAAATAGTCGAACTTTTACGGCTTCACATGGCATGAGTTGGTGAACCCGATTTTGTATTGTGTTTGTATGGATCTAGATTAAGGTTCAAAGATCAAGTCCCGCGCCTTTGCGCACATTTTGTTATTTCTCCCTTTGACCACCCCGCTCAACCGAGCCTCA